>CAJQUW010008843.1:0-109935 GCA_907163375.1 Prostheceraeus crozeri
TAGACATTTAACTCTATTTTCGAAATCAGCAATGACAATGTGCACTACTTGTGCTCTCAGAGTCGATCACAGAAACAATATCAATTCGGCGTATAAAGTCACGAAAGGGTCCTAGTACATAGGTAACAGTCAAATTCTCGTAAATCACCTTCAGCATCCTGTACTGCTTCTACGCGACTCACGCACTTTGAACTGATATGAGAAGCTCGATAATTGACCTCATCCATCAGTTTCCTCCAGAATGCCACTCAAGCGTAGCAAAGAGTTGGTCACTGTCTTCTGGGTCTCATATTCTTTTGGAGTTTCAGTTCATCTGTGCCCACACGTGTTTCGATGGGATTTCATGTCTGGCGACTAATGAGGCAGTCTAAAGGTAAGGGATTCCATTGTGTTGGAAGGAACAGTTTCGTCCGGTTCGCCGACGAATGTATCGGTGCATTGTCTCTTGCTGGAAGAGGCCACCTGCGTGAGTGGTTTGTATTCCATAACTGGAAGAAGATTTACCTTCAAGGAGGTCGATGTTGGGTACTTTTGGGCATCCATGATCTCTCTCTTGTATTCTCTCCAGGATCGTATTTGTCCATGATACTTGAGGAATTGCCAACCCCACACCACGTACATGCGCGACAGATCTGTTTCGTGAGTACCGGCAGACTGATGAGCGATCCGTTTTGTCTTGCTGTTCCGATCTCCTATCGATTCGACGGGACATTTTTGGTGCTGTACTCGTGACTGACCCAAGCAGGAATTTTCGATTCGTCAAGAAAAACTACCACTTTTCTTCCACTCGTCAAATACAAAGAGTCCAGCGCGAGGGACTTTTCTGTTAAGCCGCATTCCAAATTCTGCGAGGTTCGTATTCATGATCTGTCATGGTCAAGGCTTTGTCTGTCTAGCTGATGTGTGATATGCCTTGAGTCCACCGGCGCAGCAATCGATTTTGTTACGGTCCTTCGGGTGCATTCTAGATTTATTGTTTTGCTTGTTTACTTTCGCTGGACAGAGCAATAATAGGTGGTTCGCGTAAGAGGAAAAGTTAAATATTTTCCTCGTCTGCATTTCTTCAGTTGATACGGTTCCTTCGGCCCACAAAGAAGCTCGATTGGTTGCTTTAGATCTCCACAGTGATAGCTCTGTAGGTACTTTCTGACTGTGTTCTCTGATATCTCGAGGCACTCAGCAATTTTAGGTCTTGAAAATTCGCATGAAACTTTTAAGGGCGTAGATTTGACTCTTGGATTCAGTCAAATCACATAAGTGGTCGCCATGGACTAATTTGCTAATGCTACGATATTGTCAATATCAATAGGTCATTATTGTTTAATCAATAAATTCCATAAAGCAGAAGCTATTAGAGAAATTGAAAATAATTTCAAACCAATATATAAAACTGTCACTGATGAAAATCTAACAACACTTCCGTATAAGACCATAACAAAGAAACCAATTGACTATGGTTCAACATATATATGGGATCTCGAAACTTATCCAGATCCTCGTTAGTAGTAAGCAAAACTCCACTTCTGGACCGCGCAAGATGGCGGCCATCGCTGCGTCCCCCCCCCTCTGGCACGGCAGAGTGTCGTGGTCGGCCGCCGTGGTGCTTCGTGTCTGAGTCCCCCCCCCTCTGGAACGACAGAGGTTGTGGTCTGTCGTGGTGTGCCGGCCAGGTGGGTCCACGTTCACAACATGTTCGCTGACGTCCCCCCCCCTCTGGAACGACAGAGGTTGTGGTCTGTCGTGGTGTGCCGGCCAGGTGGGTCCACGTTCACAACATGTTCGCTGACGTCCCCCCCCCTCTGCAACGACAGAGTGTGAGACTCGGGTGAGTTGGTCCGACCGCCTGGTTGACGTGGGCGACCGTCTAGGTTGACGTGGGCGACCGCCAGGATTAGTCTTGAGGCTATAGTGTGTGATGTTTTTGGTGTGTAGCGTCCAAACGAAGCATCGGATGAGAAAACGGAGGTCAGATTCGGAATCTACGTGAAATTTTGGGTTAGGAAGGATGTTTCCAGCGAAATCGGAGAGAAAAAATTTTCGGCTGACGTCCCCCCCCCTGGACAGCTTGCTTCCAGTGGACGGATTTTGTCGTGCGATAGCTCGTTTGAAAGCTAAGAGTGAGACAAATTCAGTGAAAGAATCGGCTTGTTCGTATCTGCCTTCGTTTAGATGTGAGACGCCATTTAAGATTTTGGGACATTGGTGAAAAACGACAGAGTTAGAATTTGGGACGTTTTGGGCTGTAGCTTCAAAACGAACTATCGGATTGGTAAACGGATGCCAGATTTGGAATCAACTTGATGTTATTGTCCAATGAGGATCATCATCCAATGAGAATCAAGCATTTCTTTATAAATAGCGAGCCTTCCACAGCGAGAATCATTCCATCGTTGAATCACACGAGTGACGGACGCACATTTTCTCTCTCCCTAGTTCCCTGTTCTATTATCCAACTAAAATGGTAAGTCGCTACTTCCCTCCCTCTCCTCCCTTGAACGTAAACTTAATACAATCTTTTTTCATTTTCAGGCATCTACTCCATCTACTGCACTAGTAGGACAAAATGGCGGTCAAACGTTACAAGGTTCGCTACGGTCAGATCATCTACAACTGAGGCCAGTGGAAGAAACAACCAAGGTACATAATCCTACACCGCTACAGCGTAAATTTAAACAAGCCTTGCGTTATGATGATCATAGCGTAGTACTCCAAACGGGAATGCTCCCTTCCACGGATGTCAAGATAATGCACAATCAGTATGGGGACTACATACTGATCCCCGTGAGTCCGTACATTCGCCACCAACTTGATACTATTGAGGAGTACGTGACATTAAATATGGACATTCCTACTCCTCTTGCTCAAGAGTGGAAGGCTAGAGATGACAAGGATACTCCTATAGAAAGATTTGGGATGGTAATCACATTTGCCTACCGGTATCACATTGGTGTACTTACTATAAGAAGGATGGAGATCATTCAATACCCATCAGATGTGATGAGCTCGGAGAAGGTACTTGGGATATCCTTTTCAAAGTGAATGGGCTATATTATGGTCGACACAAGGATAATAAAATAGCCTCTCTCTCCATGCATATGGAATCCATCCTATATATTCCGAAACCACCCAACGTGGACGACATAATTGATCAAATCCTTAACAGCAGTGGTACGAAGCGCAAGTCGGAGAAGAATGCTACATCAAAACGCAAATCAAAGAAGGAGAATTGCTAGTCCTTTCCTAACTCTTCCCTATGACAATTCGCTTATGTGCTTTGAGTGTCGTAGACGTGGTCTTATTAGATACATTTTACTTCTTCGTTGCCATCATATCATTTGTGTATTTTGTCGTGAAAAGCATCGATGTAATTCTTCATTTTGTAATATGTTATAGAACGTTTCCTTAGATGTGTAAATTTCCGTTTTAGGCTTCTATCATCATTTTTATGGATTGTGAGGGTGAACCTGTACAGGAGCTCAGTGCTATTGCTATGAACAATTGGACATATCAGATTGTTAGTGTCTATCATCAACATGCCAACTGCGATCCCAATGTTGATCAATGGGCGAGAAAACACATTCATGGACTTAATCTGAAATATTTGCAAGACTATGGCTTTTCTTGTGAGAGTGCTCTTCTTATTGACTTTAAACGATGGTTAGCTGCTTTCAATGTTATACGCATCTTTTGTAATAATCCTGGTAAGGAGAGGAAAGTATTTCCCAATCTAATCATTGATGATATTTTGCTCCCACCTTGGGATAGTAGAGTGAATCAACATTATCATGAAGTCACAAAACGTTTTAAGGATTTGTGTGTTCCTATTTTGTCTGTTCGTTGTAGTAGCTACGTTCATAACCAATGCTTCTTTCCTCCTTACCTCAACACTGCCAAAGTCCTGTATGGTTATCATTGCTCGCTGTATGATAGTTACCAGCTGTATCTATTTTATCTCTTTCAAACCATTGATTTATAATGCATGCTTGTTACCATTATTCAATAAATGTTACTATGAGAAGAGTTGTTGTTTTCATGCAATGGATGGGTTAGATAAAGGGCGATCATGTCTTTCTCAAACGACTGCGGAACATTACGTTTTCATAGGCAAAGTTTAAAAGGAGCTGTTCAAGATTATGTGATAAAATTTCATAAAGATGAGACCGACATCGAAGCAGTGGTCGATGATGCTAGCACTCTATTTCTAGAGTTAATGAATACATTCTCTGATAGCATTATCATGGCGCGATTAGTTGCGAAAATTAAGTTTAGTCATTTTGGAAAGGAAGAGGTGGAAAGTCGCTCTTTCCATTTTGCTTCTTATTCAATGGAAGTGGTAGATCACCCCCAAGAATTTTTTAAAAGACATATGATAAAAATTGCTGAACGTCTTAACGCATTTAACCATCATGGTAGCAGTCTAGTGATTGAAGCGATTTCAGATATTCACATTCAACTTTCCATAAAGAAAAATTGAAAATGCAGTGGTACTTGATTGTAGCACAACTGGTTTTCGAGCTATGTCTGCTCACTCTCGAAGTATATTCCTTCTGTACATGCGTCTATTATTTAGAAAAGGCTAGCAAATTCATATCTTCAAAAAGACTTGCTATAGACATCAGTAACGGTGAAACTATGTGTTGTGATGTATGTAAGCGAAAGGATGGAAATGAAAAGCGCATCTTCAAGAGATGTAAGCATGCTTTTTGTCAACGCTGTTTCATACGTAATTGCATTCAACTTTGCCAATGTTACCACTGTGATATTGCTCATTTCGAGTGTCACTTATGTCGCAATAGTTAGTACCTATGCAAATGTGGTAAAGATAGGTTTTAGCAAAGACTAACACGGAAAATGGCGAAACGTAAAATGACGAAACGTAAAAGTCAAAAGTTTTCTTCAGCCATTCAAGCTCTCCGACGAATGAAAGCAAATCAGCGATACAATGCTATACGACATGCTAACGATAAATTCATTTGTGAAATTATTTCTCATGTGAGGAAGTTGAGGACGAAGAAATTAGCGCCAAAACAACGAAAGTTACTTAAGCGATATGCTACAAAATTGCGTTTCATCTCCAATCCTAAAGTCGCCCTTCAAAGAAAGAGGAAAACTCTAACACAAAAGGGTGGTTTCCTTTCAGCAATACTTCCAATGATAGCTCCTGCCGTGGGCAACCTATTGGGAAATATCTTTGGCTCTAAGCGTTAATTATGCAAATGTTGAGTCTCAAAGTAATAAAATGGATTTCAGACTTCAATGTGATAAAGTTCTGACTGTATCAGGTCCATCTCATGCAGGTAAAACTGTTTTCACGCTGAATTTATTGGATAAAAGAAGGGAGTTGTTTAAGGAACCTATCAATCGAGTGATTTGGTGTTATGGTATTTATCAACCGTCGCTGTTTCAGGAATTGCAAAGTCGCAACTTTATTCGACATGAAGGAATTATTCCAGTGGATAAACTTCAGTCTAATGATGTTGTTGTATTGGATGATTTATTAAAAGAAAGTAAGAATTCAAAAGATGTTACAGATATGTTTACTCGCGCAGCACACCATAAAAGGTGCTTTATCATCTATATTACACAAAATTTGTTTCCTGATGGAAAAGAAGCTCGTACACGAAACCTGAATACACACTATTATGCTATTTTCAAGAATCCGCGAGATAAAAGTCAATTTGAAATTTTAGCGCGACAAGTTGCACCCAGAGGATCAAAAGCCTTAATTGAAATTTTTCAAGCAGCTACTGAAAAACCATACGGTTACTTATTCATTGACTTTACGCAAGAGTGTCCGGAAGAATTTAGATTTCGAAGTGATATTTTGAAAACTCCCATGATTATCTACAAACTATGAGTTCTTATTCTCGCATGATTGTTATTCCTCAGGATGAATATGTACAATTGACTGCCATGCAGCAAGTAAAGCAACCTCTTGCAAATCAAATGTATAGGAAAGAAATAGATTATCAGCAAAATGTTCACATCAAAGATCCACATCGTGCTGTATTATTACAATCGGAAACTGTTGAGCAATTGAAAAACTTGAAGAATAAGATGCGTGACTCTGTATCGACTGCTACACCTTTAGCATCTCGCGCACATGCCATATCTCTTTTCAATAGTATTGAGCCCCATCTCAATGTAAATGATAGAGGAGAAATCATTACAGATGAAAATAAAGTGATTGATGCTTCACGTTATGAAGACTTGATTCAGTATGCGACACGTAGAAAGCGCCGTCAGGGCTATGTTCCACCTGGTTGGTCATACTTTCTTAAACTATTGAAAAAGCATAATGTGCCAAAATTTGCTTTGAATAATGAGACATTGAAAGAACTTGATTCAACAGTGGCTACTACTCCAATGCTTCAGACGATGAAAATGCCAACAAATTGGTTTAAGGCGTCACCTGCTACATCCCCTCCCACACTCACTAAGCAAACAAGAGGAAGAACTCGACGTAGATCTACATCGCCACTAAAACTGGTAAAAGGAAAACGTAAAACAGCTCCTCCCAGGAAATACATGTTCTCAGATTATTAATATGAAGCAGATGTGTTGCTTGCCATGTAATGAGCCGCCAGAGGTGAATGTCGTTGTCACTTGCACTTGCTGCGCCAGCTCTCATAATGAAACCCCTAAGCAATGTGAACACGATCGCAAAACCGCTAAAGCTAAATGCTGCAGTTGTTGTAAATGTAGAAAGGAAGAAAACAAAAAGATGAGAAGGAGGAAAAAGAGTCAGTCGTCATCGACTGAACGTTTGAAGTCAATCTATTATGATGTAAAACATCCGGCAGGATTTGCATCTATCAAGAAATTATCAAAAGCGAGTGGTCTTCCACAATCACAAGTGAAACGATGGTTAAAGGGTCAGGCTACCTATACACTCCACAAACAAGCGAAAAAGAAGTACCGCACCCGCCATTATATTGTTCATGACATCGATGAACAGTGGCAAGCAGATTTGTGCGATGTTGCCTCCATTTCAAAACATAACTCGGGCAATAATTTTATTTTAACCGTCATTGATATTTTCTCGCGTTATGCGTGGGCTCAACCTTTAAAAACTAAAGAAGGGAAAGGAGTAGCAAAAGCATTCCAAACAATTTTTCGAGAAGGTCGCATTCCAAAAAGAATTCAGAGTGATCAAGGAAAAGAGTTTGAAAATCAGCATGTGACAAGATTATTTGAGAGGCATGACATTGAGTTGTTTAGTGTAAAGAGCGCTTATAAAGCTGCACTCGTTGAACGTTTTAATCGCACATTAAAAAATCGTTTGTGGCGACATTTTACTGCCAACTTGACACAAAATTGGACAAAGGTTCTACAAGATACACTCCATGCCTACAATCACTCTATCCATCGTTCTATTGGACTCAGACCAGTAGATGTAAATGCTAACAATGTAGATAAAGTGCGCGAATCATTCCAACGTAAACGCACTCATGTGAAAAGTGATGTGAAAATTGGCGATAAAGTTCGTATCTCAAAAGTGAAAAGTGTTTTTGCTAAAGGGTACCTCCCGAATTGGACAGAGGAGGTATTTACAGTATCAAGGATTAATCAAAAAGACTCTCCGACCACCTACAAGTTGAAAGATTACGATAATGAAGAAATTGAGGGTAGCTTTTACCGCGATGAGATTGAGGTAGTCACTGAAAGTGAAACATATTTGGTAGAGAAAATCATTCGATGTAAAAAACGGCAAGGTGAAGAATGGTGTCTTGTTAAATGGACTGGTTATCCTTCAAGTATGAACTCTTGGATGCGTCGTGCCGACATCTTTCATCTAAGTGATCGACAGTGATTCATGCAAAGTTGTAACTAACAATGTTTAGGGTTTGAGCTATGAATCCAACTGCCTCATTTTATTCACGACCCTCCTACGTAAGTGGTGGAGGACAAATTTACATCGGTGCTCGCCGCCAACGTGGAGGTAGCATACTTGGTGCACTGAAATCTGTTGTAGCACCTCTCATATCCAATGTCGGTAGATCTTTAAAACGAAATGTTTTAAGTAATGCCGTTGGCTTTGCTGGTGATGTTGCTAGTGATCTTTCCAGAGGTAGAAGTTTCAAGAGCAGTTTGTTGAATCGTGGGAAGGAACGCGGTTTAAAAACATTGAAGCAGACCATTGCTGGTGTTACTCAAGGAAAGAAATCACCTAAACGAATGAGAAAAGGAAGGAGGAAACATCGCGGAGCTGGTAAGGTGCAATCTTCAGTCAAAAGGCATTCACGCAAACGTCGCAGAGGCTCTAATCATTCATCAGGCGCTAAACGACGACGCTGCTATAACTTCTAATCATGGAGTGTAAAACTTCCGGTTTTTGTTTGTTCGATCAACAAGCCATACAGACAGATATTCTTAGTTCAAGTATTGTAGATTATCATCCTCGAACAGCTGAGAATGCTGGCCCCATTGAATTTGTTATTCCTGGTGGTAGTGATGACTACATAGATTTGAGTTATGCGATGCTTGATTTGAGGTTTAGAATTCAGCAAGCAGATGGAACTGCTATTGACGATGCACATAAAGTTGGACTGAACAATTTACCATTGACTACATTACTTCGCGATGTTTCTCTAACGATTGGAGAGCAGCAGGTGGAAGGTGGTCAAAGCGATTATCCCTATAAATCATATTTCACTCATGTATCGCAGTTTCATCCAGCAGCACAAAAAAGTCATATGGAAGCCATGGGATGGTACAGAGATGAAGCAGGAAAATTTGATGTTGAAACAAACAGTGGCTTTGTAAAGCGATCTGCTATGATTAAAGATAGTAGAGTATGTCAGCTATATGGTCCGCTGAATTTAGACTTCTTTAGACAGTCAAAGTTTTTACTCTGTAATACCAGCATGCGACTCAAGCTGACATTGAATAAGCCTGAATTTGCGCTGAATGCATTTGCTAAAGTTGACAATTTTAGAATTCATGTGGAAGATATTGCACTTTACATTCGTCGAGTAGTACCGAATCCAAGTGTCATTAGAGGGCATGCTGAAGGTCTTAACCGCCAAAATGCCATTTACCCCGTTCAGCATACAAAGCTTCTCACCTTTACAATTCCGAAAGATCAAAAGAGTTTCATGAAAGATGGCCTCTTTCCATCGGAAGCACCGAAGCTCCTCATGGTGGCAATGGTTGAAAATGATGCATTTAATGGTAATATAAAGAAGAATCCTTTCAATTTTAAACACAATCAGTTAAGTGAAATTGCTTTACGTGTTAATGGTGTGAGTCATCCTGGTCCACCCTACAAACCAGATTTTGCTTCGGATCAATTTATGCGCAGTTATGTTGATTTTATGGATGTCTTTGGCTTTTACAATACGGATGATACCAACGGACTGACTATGAAAGAGTTTAAGAGTGGATATACTATTTATGCATTTGATTTGACTGCTGACAGCGATATTAGTGCACCCTATCGTCAAGCGAACGTGCCTCATAATATTCGTTTGGATTTGACGTTCAAAAGAACACTACCTGAGACGATCAATGTATTAATTTATGCAGTCTTCGATTCAAATATTGAAATTACAAAGTATCGTGACGTGATTCTTCAGTATAATCGTTAATGAGTTGGTTGACTGCTGACGATATTAAGACTAAAGTGCAGCATAATGCAGACGAAGCGACGTTGAAAGCTTTCGATAATGTCTATTCACTCGATACCTTACCACCTGCAGTAAATCACTATCCCATCTTTATTGTGCTAAACACTCATTCACAGAATTTAGGCGGTGAGCATTGGAAAGCGATCTTTATTGGAGAAGACCGACGTGGTGAACTATTTGACTCTCTTGCTCAACCTCCAAATATACCAACACAGCAGTGGTTGAGAAAACATACGCGTCAATATCAGCGAAATGAACGCATACTACAACATCCACTTTCATCAACGTGTGGTGCTTTTGTACTGTACTTCATCTTAAAACGTTTACATGTATCTCGATTTGCATCTGTTATTCAAAACTTTTCATGTAATCCATCCTCTAATGAAAAAATGATTTGTAAGTTCTATCATGATTTGAAATAAAAACATCATGTTGGAAAAATTGTTTTTTATTTTACAATCCGCTGGGTACGTACATACTCAATGAGATAGTCTAGGATCATATTTGCTTGTTCATGAGATTTTAGTCCAGTAATGATCACTTTACTATTATGAAAGATTGCCACATGCACAGGCAACCAACAACTAATGAGAGCTGCAGGAAAAAGTTCGGGTTCATAACACAAACTGTAACTGCTGGTACGAATCTTCAAAAATGATAGACTGTCACTCAATTGAGTAGAGATCACCATATTGTCCACAGTCAGATTCGACATCACACACCTCTCCCTCTTCCATATCCGACGTAGTAGTCTTTGTAGCTCTAAGCGCATTGACTGCGCCGATGAATGAGAAAGGGCGCCGAGAATCTGTACAGTCCCATTTGGGAAGAGTTGAAGATTCCGTGAATTGTTCATCTTCACCACTAACATTTGAGGACGGCCCGGGTAATACTTGCTGTTTGGAAGCTGTTGGCGTAATGTTGTGAGATCGATTTTGGTGTAGAGTCTGAAGCGACGGAGAATGTTGACGATGGTGTAGCGATGGCGCTTCATGATGAAAGAATGAGTAAATTGAGCGATGTACCTTCCTTTTATACTTTTCCCAACTACCTTGATGAAATGTGAAGTTAGTATGAAGTTGGGAATGATAGAGTTGAATTCGCCGATTGTTGACGCGCAGCCAGATGCGATTTCCAATACGTGAATGTCTTTTCATATAGAAGTATTTCAAGTCCTTCATGATATGATGTAGAGATTGAAAATGACGATAAGATAAAACAAACTCTCTTCTCACATTTCCAGTTGAATCTTTGAAATAGACGTTTCGATCATGATCCGTTTCAATACGTTGTAGGGAATCTAATTTCCAACTCATGGTGCGTGGTAATCATATCTGATTAAGATTTGCATAGTAGGGCGATGAACTCACGACGAATAAATGTCATGATGGAGCGATGTATGTATCTTCTATACTTCTCCCAATTGTATTTGCGAAATGAGAAACAGTTTGCGGAATGAGAATGGTAGATTTGAATTTCATTTCTGTAATGTTGAAGCCAAACTTGATCACCCAAGGAGATGAATCTTAATGTTTCAAAATATTCCAAATCCCTCATGATATCATTGAGGTTGACAAATTGTCGCCATGTTAATGTAATTCCTCTTGATGTATGACCATGAGAATTTTTGAAATGTACGTTTCCATCACGATCAACTCTGATATATTGTAGAGAGTCCAAAATCCAAGTCTTCATGATGTTATGCAAAGTTGCAGATTAGCAATATAAAAATGTCGTTTTATCATATTTTGCTTAGCAATGCGGCTACAAAGAGATTTACTAGCAATCGAGCCGCACTCTTTTCTACTCCCATTGATCATGCACAACAGCTAAATGGGAATTGGGAAGTGGGTGTCACTCAACTTGTTTATAGCAACTGTGTCTATACTTTTGATCATGAGGTGATGACTATTAATATGAGGCGTACAGCTGCTTATCAATGTGAAAAGGGGTGCCGAGTATACATTCCACAGTGGCCAAAGAAAGATCTCTTATCATGTAAAAAGTTTATATATGATTTCTTGAATAAAGCGTGTAAACATATTGTCCAATTTACTCCGCACAATGATGATTATAATTATGTACATCATGTAGTTGAGAAAGATTGGATTGTTGGTTTAAGTCCAAGTTTAAGAAATGATTTAGGCTACCTCGCTAGCGCCTTAACAAGCTATGATAATTTTAACGTTAATTACCACATAAGTGGTCATAAACAGTTAATATATCGAGAGGAAGCTTATTATGTAGATCTTATTCCAAGAAATGAGAAGACGTTGGTGAAGAAGATTGTGATTAAGCCAAGAAAGACAAACATGACTCCTGAAACATTATTGAAGAAATTTAATTATCTCCTTCGAGTTGATGACAAACAAGTGGCAACATTGACTTATATTAAATCATCTAATCATATTGCAATAAGCAAATTAAATGATGATGATCTAGTATTAGTTTGTTCAAAAGATTTTCATCAGTTCTTACGACATCGTTCTGCAGCTGTTCATGGAAAATCTGATATGCAACATTTACCATGTGAAAGGTCAAATCAATTTGATACAGAATGGGCCGTATCTTTATACAGAAAGTGTGTAGAGCCTTTTGGTGGTTTCTTACATGAAACAAGAGTGTTGATGCCTCGCATTATTACTTCGGTTAAATTGGTTGTAGATTATTTAAATGAAGTGATTAATGAGCAACATATTTCATTTTCTGAAAAAGAAGGTACTTTGTCTCTCACTATAAATGGAAAAGGTATTGAACTAATTATGGATAAAACTCTAATGGACATTTTGGGTTTTGATCAAAATATCTTTAAAAGTGGTACTGTAACCAAAGCTAGCGCAGACATGTCGCTATCGCGTCGTATTAACTATTTTCAGATATATTCCAATATTGGTGAAGATGTACGTGTGGGAGATGTTGAAGCTCCATTGCTAGCAATGATACCATACCAGCCAAAAAGCTGCAGTATTTTATCTGAGCATACTTTCAAGAAAGTGCATTATACAAAGCTGAAATCAAACTACATCCCACAAATTGATATTGCCATTTATGATGATGCTGGTGCGTTGATTCCTTTTCATAAAGATGCTGTGACAAGTATTACACTCCATTTCCGAATGAAGAGTTAATGCAAAAGTATGCTAATATATTTTTCCAATGTGAATAATATGGAAAGTGAAAATAAGGACTCGTTTCTAATCTACTTGCCCAGTAATGCTTCTATGAATAAATTTCCCAAAAATAAACCATCAGACTATCGAGTAGAATTAAATCGGCCACTGCATTTAGAAGGTGAATGGGAAGTTGGCGTTTCTAGTATTTGCTATGATAGCAATATTCAGAATGTGAATGATTTGGAAGAAATGATATTGACTCCTCGCACCCATGATGGAATAACGATGAATAATGCATTTCAGTTCCCATACAATTTAACATCAGATGGAAAGTGGAACTATGAATGGATTCAGATAAAATCAGATTCTTATGAGCCATTTGGGAATGAGAAAATTATTAAGGCATTCAACAGTGGTAATACTTCCATCATGAAGAATAAAAATCAGAAAGCTTATGAGTTTACTATCTATCATTGGAGTGGGAGACAGTTCCTCCGCTTTCATTCTTTTACTAAAGGTCTTACGCTGAGGTTGGATAGTGAATTCTATCCACATCTTGGTTTTGGTCATGGACTACATCTAACGTCAATTGCTACTGCAAATGTTAAAAAAGTTTATTCAACTCGAATCAACAAATTTCATTATAGATTTAAAATATTTGATGAAGATGTTGTAGAATGCGAAGAACGCATCATTTTGAAAAAGCGTGGTGTTCAACCTTTATCACTTATTGAGTTAGTAAAACGATGGAATGAGACTGTGGGTAAGAAGTATGGAGAGAAAATTATGGCGGACAAAAATAAGTTGGTTATTCAGAAATATAATGACAAACTTACAGTTTATTTCTCTCCAACCTTGCGTCATTTTGTAAGACATTATACGCCTATTATTGGAAGCGGTGTGGTGTATGGTTCTCATGAATATCACACTAAAGCTGATTCAGTTAATGATGAATGGTGGGTGGACATCTATGGCGATCGCATCAAGAAAATTTACCAGTCTTATGAAGAATCTAAAGTTGCTATCAATATAATGCCGCGTCTATATCATACAGTTGAAAGCTTCATTCATGTAGTAAATCCTTATATACAACAGAAGTTGAAGCATGTGATGAAAAGTAAATATGATGTAAAGACACACCACATTTCGTTTTCAATTGAAAAACAACGCGTTGTTCTGAAACTGGGTGATGACATTCAATGTCAATTGAGTAAAAATTTGAAAAAACTCTTTGGCTTTTCAATGCTACAAACTGTGTTTGCTGCTGCGCATACGATTGGTATAGAAACACCAATGACACTTGATAAACATGAACAACACCTTTACATTCAAAGTGATTTGATTTTACCTATTTCTGTTGGCGAGAAAAAAGAATACATTTTACGTGATTTCATTCATGATAAAGACGCTTCATATGGAATAGTCGAGAAGATGTTTGAATCTATTTTCTATCATCCCGTCGTCAAACAAACTATACCCTCTATTGCTATCAAAATTACCAATGGTTTACAAGAGTGTATCCATGTGAAAGATACTAAATCCCTCGTAACTTTAGTGTTTCGGAAAACAAAGTGAAGTCATTGTGATATGTTTATTGAAATAAAAATATGTATATGAAAAAGTCTTTTCACAGATATAGGGGGAATGGGCTGACTGTAGGCATATATTCACAAGGAAGAAACGATCTCATGCGATACATAAAACAACCATGTATATCTACAAAAAGCAACATCAAAATACTGAGTTAAAGTTGATTATGTCAATACATCTCCTGAATGTGGTAGCGTGAGTTTTATTCTTTTGGGTGGAGGTATGTTTGTGTCAGGATGTCCATGTGGAAGAGATGTGTTATGTCCTATCCAACACCTCTTATCCTCCCATGCTGAAAGTGCTCGTTTCTTGAACGTGTACGTTTTCACAGTATGAACTTGAGATTTTAAGATTGTCATATTGACAAACGTTATAGTTTTATTTTTATAGGCCTTCTTATAGGACCGATGTTTCATTTTATGAACAATGGATTTTGATATACCTTTAGCACGCTTAATACTATCTGCACATTCTTTTAGTTTCATGGAATACATTTTAGGACGGAGGAGAATCATTTCATCTATTTCCTTTCCTGCTGTTTCATCCTTAAAACAACCAAGTTTGGCTTTATTCTGTATGGAATAGAGTGGATGAGTGGGATTGTAGTTAGATGTATCGAAATATTTTTCTAATGACTTACCTACTTAATTAAAATTTAAATCTTTTTGAGTGGTAATTCCTAAAAAGAAACTATCTGTATCACCACCCAGCAAGCGAACCTCTTTTACGAGAGGGCATGGTTTTAATATTTTGTAGAAGAGTTGATACATTTCAAGCTTGGAATAATCTAAAACGGCTTGCCCAATATAGATGGGTTTGCACAACTCAACTTCTGATTTAATCATTTTAACACCTACAAGATCCTCATCGATGATGTCTCTATCAATGAAAAGAGGTGATGAGGTCAATTTGTGATATTTTTGTTCATCAACGACTAGTTTGTAATTCATACGTTTTCTAACATCCTCCATGGTCTTTCCGAATAGACTATTATTCTTATATTTATAAAAATCCTTTTCAAAATTATTTTGGGCGAGTGCACGTTTTTGACTGTTACTATCTATGTAGGGTTTGAGGAAGGCTTTCTGTCTAAATTTGATAATGCGGTGAACTGACTTTAGAAGCATGCCCATTTCTAAATAGAATTTTAATATGCAGAAGTGTACGAGATAATTTTTCTTATCATATTGGGTGAGTAAAAGTTTGCGGCATGGTTTGTACCTTGGCTGTCCACACTCTGTTAAGTTATTATGAAATTGTGACATGAATGGTGAAAACATATCTTCAGTCACTTCGCCAGATTCAGGTGCGAGTGGGAAATCAGCAGTTTTATTTTTAATACTATTTGGATAAATCAAATCCACTTCAAAATAATATCCCCAATCACCTTCATCTGGAATATTCAGTATGTTTGAAGGGTTGGAGTAATACTCAAGCTCATTTTGATTTAACCAACTAAACTCGGAATGAGGTAGTGGTTTAGACAGTGAACTGCCATATAAATTATTTTGGTCATAGTACTTTAGGTGGATATGATCATCACCTACTGTTTCAGATTTTATATGATGTTTATTTACAAATGTGAGACCACCGCGTATTCCGCGCTCAAATATATTATACATCTCCGGGTCTTGTAAGAGATGAATGGTCTCACCAGTCATTTTAAAGGCTGATTTAAAGGACATGGCTGGTAGACTGACAAAGTGGATAGGATCTAATTTGTCTTCTTCTAATGCCACTCGTCGAAACTCCTGAAAGACATCAGCCAGCAAAATGACATCTAATTCTAAGTAAGCGATCATATAATCGCCAAACGTTTTACAATTAAATTTTAACCATGCCTCTTGAGCATGTTCATAGTCCTCTACTGGACAATCTTCACCCGTCAAATCGTTTTTGAATTTGTCAATGGAAGGAAGGGTTGTTTCATTTAGTTTAGACATTGAGCTAAAATACGCATAAGGAAAGACTCCTTTGCGAGTGATTATTTCATCCGTTAAGTTTGGATAGTGTTTCTTCAAAGTTTGACTATGGGGAAGAAACTTGAGATTACGAACGAGAGAAGCTAGTGACGCTGACATGAATTGAAATGAATCTAAAAATTTTATTTCGAAGAAGACTGTCTTATTTTCTTTAGTTTTATCTACTGGTACTTTTGCTGTCATTGCCATGAATTTTTCTCTCGTTTGTGCTATTACATTAAACTGCCACGATTTCATCTGGCTCAACCCTCCTTTTATGAGCATATGACTGTCATAGCCCTTAAAGTTATGAAAAATGACGGGTAGTACACGACGTCTCAACCTAAGTGAAAAGTTACATTTGGAGCAGAGTGCGTTTCTAAATTTACCAGTGATGTGATCATGATCACGCACTTTCTTAATTTTATCGTCATCAAACGTTTTATGACATTTAGGACAGGATGTGCAACTTTCAAATTTTTGTTTGTCTTCATCTGACATATGTAGTGACTTACGCTGCAATTGGGAATCATATGATTGTTGAAATTTTGCAGCTTTATCGAGAAATTCTAGAAATTTTGAAATGCAATCTTCACCTTGCCAAGTATGCATTTTGTTTTGTCTATTCCTAAAGTGGTCATGCCATACTTCATAGCAGGATATGGCTGCTGGCTTGTGGATGATATCATCAATGTAGCATTCTATGTCTGCGTAAATGACACGCAGGGGACTTAATTCGTCACCATTATCCCTATGTGAAAATATTTTATCTTTGGGCATGCGTTCCATTTGTAATTTACCTCGCTTGCACCATTCATAGTGAGTTTCAAATTTATCTTTACTCCAAAATGAGCGGATGCAGCGGTCGCATACAAAATGTTCACCTCTTTTAGAGTGCCCCAAGTGAGTGTACAAGCGAGAGATTTTGGGAATACCACAGTAGTGCCATTCCTCGCTATCATCTTGTTTTACTAATAAGAGGTTGACTACACGTTCATAACAAGTTGAACGTGAATTATAGCGGGCACCCTTCAACCCCTTCTCCCACACGTGAACGACAATTTTAATCTTATTATGTTTTTCGAACGTTTCTACATCTTTGATTTTCATGTTGTTACTATCACAACCTTCAAAGTCTAGTTCATCCTCCCACTGTCTATAGCTATAGGTGCGATCTCGATGCGCGTTGATATCATTATAGTGAAGGATGGATAGGACTGCATATTTGAAACACTGTGATTTACAATCAACATTGATGACAGCTTTCTTATTATACAACGTTTTTGGAAGTTTAAATGTGCCTCGAGCTGCATGACTTTCTAATAGGGAAATTTTGAATATGGCTGAGTCCACACCATCAAAAATGAGAGCGCTGTCGCGTTGATTGAATTTATCTACATTTGATTTTAAACATTGAATGTGAAAATTTAGCCAAGACTCGCAGTCTACAACTTCGGTTGCGGAAGAGGAAGGAACATGAAACTGTATTCTCTCCGTCACTTGACCCGTTTGAAAATCTATTTTAATATATTTTAGTTTAAGGTAGATGAGCGCCTTCATTCTAAAATTGTCTAAATTATTGAAGAGCGCTTCGATAATGTTAGAATTTTGAAGGAGCCACTCAGGAAAATCTACAATTTGAGTATTGGACTCCATGCAGTAGTCGCGTACTAAATTATTATGTGAAACATTAATGAGGGAGATGGTAGAGGTACCGTTGGTGTAGTGATCATTTGCATGCGTGTGTTGAAGTCTGTGCGAAGATCGCTGAAAGTGACTATCAAAAGAAAGAGGGCACAAATCGCAAGGAAAGGAGATGTCATCGTCAGAATCAACTTCACCTCCGGAGATTGACACCGCTTTGCGTTGACACACACGTTGTTTGTTGTGTCGAAGGAGACTGTGCTTCCTTGTAAACATATGTCCGCAGTCGGCACATTCCCACTCGTTGCCTTGCCGCGAGAGTCCTGAGCTGGAACTCACATCACCTGAAAGAGAAATCATTCTTTCATCTCTGTTCAAGCCTCAGTGTAGTGTTACAACCTACCTTGACTCAATAACTCTAAACTTTCCTCGAGAAGAGAGGGCGTTGGTGATGAAGTTGATGCCTGAAATTGAGGAAGATGCTATTAGTCACACGTTTGAGGGAGATGAGAGAGGAAATTTTCAACTTACCATTTCAACGAAATCAAGTTTAAGGTTGATACTTCTACAAGATAGAGACTTCACTCAAATTTGGAATTCACGAGATAGCAGTTCACTTGTACACCTCAAATAATAGTCAAAGAGAGAGATCGTGCGTTCGTCACTTGTATGATTCACAGATTAAATGAAATGACCTGAATGTCACTTTGCTTATATACTTTCATCCTCTTCATTCATTGGATGTTCATTCTGATTGGCTGCTTGTGTATACTTAAGAATTAGAAAAATGTTAAAGTTATCATTATTCAAAGTCAGCATTTCAAAGACAACATGACAAGTCCTCCAACAACACCAAATACCGCATTGGAGTTCTCCTCTCCATATACATCAGCAAAGGTGCTCGTTACACCAAATGCACCAAGAAAGGCGAAGGTGGAGAAGACATACAATCTCGACAATATACGAAAGTTATCATTATCGGAGGAGGATGAAGAGGAGTTGCCCGACCTAACAGGCATACGGTGGAAATATTTACAATATGATGCCGAAGGGGTGATGGAGATGACCAGCAAGTCGCACTTGCATCAAATATGGGAGTGGTACACCCCTAACTCCCAACCGCGAACCGTGGCGGAGTGGGCGTACATTGAGAAAGTGAGGGACGCTGCAGAAGAACGTTTAAAGCAGCTCAACTGTTTTTGTAATCTATGTGAAGCCAGACTCTGGGACGATATTGACGATGAAGACCTTTTGAAATACATGCCATAATAAATGTTTATTTCGTATTATCTTTGCTTTCATACTGACTTACTTGAATGGGGTTTTAGTGAATAATTTAACCATGTATACTTTTTCATTTGGAAATAGTAGCACGCTTAGTCTAACTTGTAAATCTAAAAACATTTCATATGGGTGATAATGGTAGATGAAATAGTGTCAAATAAATTAAGATAGCTTACACTTCTGATACAGGGATAGCAATCGACTGCGATCCATGTGTAAAGAGCTTGTTAGACTACGGATGGGCTTAAGTGGATGATTTAACCATGTATACTTTTTCATTTGGAAATAGTAGCACGCTTAGTCTAACTTGTAAATCTAAAAACATTTCATATGGACGATGATGGTAGATAAAATAGTGTCAAATAAATTAAGATAGCTTACACTTCTGATACAGGGATAGCAATCGACTGCGATCCATGTGTAAAGAGCTTGTTAGACTACGGAAGAGAGAAGTGTGTTATGTTGCGTGTGGCGCGTGAGTGTCCTCCCATTTCATTCCATTCATCAATTCGTCTCATTGATAGAGACAGGTAGAACTCATGGTTCTCATAACGTATGCAATGGAAAGTTTTAGGCAACCTTCGACAGTTGGCTAAATGTCGCCCTGACGCGAATGCATACTACGTTGAGACAGAGGCAATCACTTGCAAACATGACGCAGAGAGGTTTAACAAGATTGACCATTGCCGAATGTCCCTTGCGGTATACATAGCTACGGGTTTCACCGCCGCCCTTTACAGGAACGCCCGTCGAAAGGAAGTATTACACCGAACTGCATTTGCAACGTTCAAGTTGACTGATAGCAGATTCAACTTAATGATAGTATTCGCCAGTCCGAAGACTGCCCAGGGCAAACCGCGAGGAGGTTCTATCATGTCTTGCCCCATGGTGGCCCTTAAGAGAGCCGATGGTTCGTTCTCGGTGTCAATGGTGTCAATTAAGTTGACTATTGGCTTGAATAGTCAATAGGTATGACAGCTAGGTTGTCGTATACCCTATACCGCCTAAGCCGTGGTGGTGCATCTGGCACCTTTCGGATGCGAGTGGTATTCGGAGTCCACACCTCATCCGTCCAAATGATCCTCTTGATCTTCCCCTTCTTCTCATCCTCATCCCACTCGTCGAGGATGACGATCTCGGGAATGCCGTTGTCTTCATCAGTGAAGACGGGAATATTGTCGGCAGATGTCGCTTCCATCGTGACTTCAAATTGAATGAGAAGCGCTACAATCTTCTAGCTTATATAGGGTTTTCAACAATGAATTGCTCAACAGCGAATCAGAATGCTTCAGGGATAGCAATCGACTGCATAATGTTCAAGTTGACTGATAGCAGATTCAACTTAATGATAGTATTCGCCAGTCCGAAGACTGCCCAGGGCAAACCGCGAGGAGGTTCTATCATGTCTTGCCCCATGGTGGCCCTTAAGAGAGCCGATGGTTCGTTCTCGGGAGTAGCGTCATCTTACACCCTACCAATTTTGCTGAGAGAGTCAAAGACTCTCTCTTTGGTAGCACTGTCGACTTCCACACTAACTGGCACATGACTAAAAATTGGAATGTAGCGCCATTCCGTTGGATTGACAGCAGTTGCTGTCATCGGATTGCCAATCCGAGCAAGATTATTAAAAACTCTGTCTTGCTCCTCTAGCCTGACAAACTCCTCAAACAAATTTCGCGGCCTTAACTGCGGTCCGCGAGGGGAGCTGACTTGACTGTTCGGCGTCTGCATGATTGAAATGAAATGAAATGAGAGGCAGTGGTTTATATACCCCTCTAACGTGACGCAACGTTCAAGTTGACTGATAGCAGATTCAACTTAATGATAGTATTCGCCAGTCCGAAGACTGCCCAGGGCAAACCGCGTGGAGGTTCTATCATGTCTTGCCCCTAGGTGGCCCTTAAGAGAGCCGATGGTTCGTTCTCGGGAGTAAATTGATGGGGTGGTGAAGGCAGGCAAAGATCTGCAATGAAAATGATATGTATTAGAATAGGATATACTATCTTATTTGCTTTTCACTTACCAAGTTAGTCATCCTTAGGCAGTCTCGCGGGCTTCCTGATTGAAAATTTGTGGAGATGCCCGCGCATTCTTAGTGTAGCGTGGAGGCATTTCTTGCTCGGATGTCCATGATAGCATACAATGCTTTCGTCCAGGCTTTTATTGACGAGGACTTCGCCGGCCAGATGGTTATCCCGAATAGGGATGTGGAACTCAAACAAACGATCCTCATTCACACGTTCCCACTCATCCCTCATGCGCTCCAACTTCTCACACGCCTGCCTCTCATCACCCCGCCGAGCCACAGTCCTCTCCAACTCAACATTCCTCGCTCTCAACACACTCATCTCCTTCATCATCTCCTCAAACTTCGCTTCTGCCTCTCCCATTCTCCTCTCCGCAGCACTCGCCCTCTTCTCACACTCATCATTCTTGTCTTCCAACACTCGCACATTCTCCTTCAACTCTTTCACAACACGCCTCATACGGATATTCTCATCTGCCACCTCCTTACATTTCACCTCCTTCATTTTCAGCTCACTCAACTCACTCAACGTTCTCTCATTCACCTTCCTCAAACTTTCGTAGCGATCTACCAACAAAGCATGTGCCGCTTGCTGCGACACATGCTTCTTTTCCATGTCCTCATCCCACCGCGCCGACTGCTTCCGTACCCCACCACCCTTCACTATTGGGGAAGATGAGCTCTTCGGGGGGTCGCTAATAACAATATTGGATACCTCCGATGACGAAGAGCTCAACTTCCTCACACACTTCCTCACTCGCTCCCTATCCAAATCCACATCATCCTCATCATCACTCTCAAACACTCTCTTCCGCCACTTGTCAGCCTTCAAACCGGCCACAGCATTCTCTACCTCATTCTCCACAGCATTCCCACTAGCATTCTCCACAGCATTCCCACTAGCATTCTCAACAACATTCCCACTAGCATTCTCAACAACATTCTTGGCCTCTTTCTCCAACATTCGCTCCTTCTCAGCATTCATCAACTCCATAAATCTCAAATCGGTCACCAACCCTCCTGTACACTCACCATGCCTCCGATAAAACTCGGCCTCCTGCCCAACAACCAACAGCACCCTGCACTTCACACAGGCAACCCTATTCAGGATAACCATGTGGTCGGCCCCTGCCTTCCTTATGTGGTCCCTGAGACCGTCTCGGCGGTTGATTCTACCGCATACGCACATTTTAATATGAAATTTCTTATTTCTATCGTTGTTCACCATTTTTGCTGTCAGTACTCAGATTTCTCGTTAACTGTAAGATAATGAAATTAGTATAAGTTTTGAATCATGTAGTACAGTCATATTCCTAAAGCATTACACTTAGTCAGGAATGATAGATGTGAGTGTAGTGAGTGGCACTCGATCCCGTCGACAGCCCGAAGGCCTTGTACCGATCACTAGGGAAGTGAGAGATCTTCCCCGATACCCGCTCTTTACAGCTAAAGACATCATTGTCACTGCCCCGAAGTGGTAACAGGAACGCCGAGTCAAAGGTAGTGATCAGTAGCTGGGATCTAACCCCTCAAAGCTGCCTTAGTTAAATTTCTGATAGCAGATTTGAATGTAGTATACAGCCTAGAACATAATATCATCATTCAACATTCAACTTAGTCAACATTCAACATAATATCAACACTTAGTGAGGAATGATAGATGTGAGTGTAGTGAGTGGCACTCGATCCCGTCGACAGCCCGAAGGCCTTGTACTGATCACTAGGGAAGTGAGAGATCTTCCCCGATACCCGCTCTTTACAGCTGAAGACATCATTGTCACTGCCCCGAAGTGGTAACAGGAACGCCGAGTCAAAGGTAGTGATCAGTAGCTGGGATCTAACCCCTCAAAGCTGCCTTAGACTTAGTTAAATTTCAAATCTGATAGCAGATTTGAACTCAGGATACTTGAAAACCTTAGTCTATATGTTAAAACTTTGAAAAAACTGAAAATTAAGAATTTTTAAGAAAATTCCGCATTTTACTACTCATACTACTTTTAAAAAATTTTATCAGTAGTAAAGACACTATCAAACTCTATCATACAAACTTTGAAGTAGCAAGATAGCTTGCCTACTTCAAAAGATAGAGTCCTTTGCACCCGATATCGGGAGCTCAGAGCGACGACCGTCGCTTACCTCGTCTTTCGATGAAGTGATCAGACTTACGTTGTCGGGGGTTTATATATGCTCGGAAGAAAACTTAAAATGGCTCTATCTCCGAAAGTATTCATCGTAGCGACATGCGGTTTGTTGCAAACGATTTGTCTCATCATTCTCTATCATATGACACCTGAACCATTCTCATATGACCACGGGAAGTTGGTCCGCCAGCACATGTCCATGTAACATGCCACAAGTGAAAAAATTCCTAAGTGTGAGAGCTCCAGTGTGGTGAAAATTTTGAAAAATTTAAAACTTCCGAATTTCAACCTGGGACCTTAACCAAAACATTTTTCATCAAATTTCACTGACCTCCCCCCCCCTCGTTCAGAGAAATTTGATGAAAAATGTTTTGGTGACGGTCCCAGGTCGAAATTCCACACTTTGGAAAATTTTCAAAATTTTACCCATACAAAGTCACTCTGACACTTAGGATTTTTTCAGGTGAGCGAGCTCCGACCTAAAATCTTGTAACCGCTCTAACTTTTGAACGAAGACAGATAGGAACAAGCCGATTCTTTCACTGAATTTGTCTCACTCTTAGCTTTCAAACGAGCTATTGCACGACAAAATCCGTCCACTAGAAGCCAAGATAGAAGCTAGCTGTCCAGGGGGGGGGAGGTCAGTGAAATTTGATGAAAAATGTTTTGGTGACGGTCCCAGGTCGAAATTCCACACTTTGGAAAATTTTCAAAATTTTACCCATACAAAGTCACTCTGACACTTAGGATTTTTTCAGGTGAGCGAGCTCCGACCTAAAATCTTGTAACCGCTCTAACTTGTGAACGGCTGGTCCGATTGACTCGCAACAAAAAATGTTGTCGAGCAGTTTTTTCCCCTCTTTCAAACGAGTAGCTGTAAGACAAAATCCGTCCACTAGAACCAAAGTTAGAAGATTGCTGTCGGGGGGGGGGGTCAGTGAAATTTGATGAAAAATGTTTTGGTGACGGTCCCAGGTCGAAATTCCACACTTTGGAAAATTTTCAAAATTTTACCCATACAAAGTCACTCTGACACTTAGGATTTTTCAGGTGAGCGAGCTCCGACCTAAAATCTTGTAACCGCTCTAACTTTTGAACGAAGACAGATAGGAACAAGCCGATTCTTTCACTGAATTTTTCTCACTCTTAGCTTTCAAACGAGCTATCGCACGACAAAATCCGTCCACTGGAAGCAAGCCGTCCAGGGGGGGGGACGTCAGCCGAAAATTTTTTCTCTCCGATTTCGCTGGAAACATCCTTCCTAACCCAAAATTTCACGTAGATTCCGAATCTGGCCTCCGTTTTCTCATCCGATGCTTCGTTTGGGCGCTACACACCAAAACGTCCCAAATTCTAACTCTGTCGTTTTTCGAAAAATGTTGAAAATTTTTTCTCACCGATTGCCTTGAAACTCACCCTACCGATGCAGAATTTCACGCTGAATCCGAATCTGACCTCCGTTTTCTCATCCGACCACTCCTTCCACTCGAAACAACCCATTTTACAACCCAACATTCAGCAGATTGCACCAAAAACATCACACACTATAGCCTCAAGACTAATCCTGGCGGTCGCCCACGTCAACCTAGACGGTCGCCCACGTCAACCAGGCGGTCGGACCAACTCACCCGAGTCTCACACTCTGTCGTTGCAGAGGGGGGGGGACGTCAGCGAACATGTTGTGAACGTGGACCCACCTGGCCGGCACACCACGACAGACCACAACCTCTGTCGTTCCAGAGGGGGGGGGGACGTCAGCGAACATGTTGTGAACGTGGACCCACCTGGCCGGCACACCACGACAGACCACAACCTCTGTCGTTCCAGAGGGGGGGGGGACTCAGACACGAAGCACCACGGCGGCCGACCACGACACTCTGCCGTGCCAGAGGGGGGGGGACGCAGCGATGGCCGCCATCTTGCGCGGTCCAGAAGTGGAGTTTTGCTTACTACTCTCGTTGTGCAACAGCTCATCCTATTCCTTATGCTTTAGGTACTATCAATTTCAATAAATTCATGTGCTGCTTACCGAAGCGGAGATTGACAGAAATAGACGCACGATTGTTACGCGATATGATTAAAATAAAAAGGAGCAAGGATGAACATGAGATTAAAGAACTTAAGAAACAGATAAGTGACTACAATACCTTAACTGAGCAAGAACTTAACAAACTTCAACGTTGTGTGAAAATCTTTATTAGGAAACATGATGAATGCCCGATCGGGGGAAACCCAGAGGACGTATGTCCGATACATCAATTTTTCAAAAACCTTGGATCTTTTAATTATCCGAAAGTAACTTTAATAGCACATAATTCATCAGGATTCGATGCATATTTTCCACTCAAATCTAATTTTAAATTAAATAAACCACCGCTTAAAACATCAAGAGGAATACTCACTGCTTCTTTACAAAATCCTTATACAACTGAAAGTGTTAGTAAGTATATCCAACGTTCCTCTAGATCTAAGCAACTAGGTGACTCTACAAAACGTAACATAAAACCAAGCAAACCTTTACAAACCATTGTAATGAAATGTAGCTATCAACACGTGAAAACAAGTCTTTCCAAATGGTGCGAGAATTTTAAAACCCCTAGCAATATGTGCAAATTAAATTATGAAATTGGCGAAATTACACATGATAATTATCTAGAAAAAGAACATGAGTGGAAACCGTATTTAATTAACGATGTTCTTTCATTAGCATTTTGTATCTACAAGTATAATAATGTTATGAATGAATTAGTTGGTGAAGATATAACTACTAATTTAACATCCTCCGCTTTAACATTTAACGGTTGGATGAAGAGTGTACAAGAAGACAACATAAATATTCATTCGCATACTGATTTATGGACTAGGAACTATGTTAGAAAATCTGTTAAAGGTGGAAGAGTGTCAGCAAATATAAGACATTACGGATCTCCATTTTGTAACATCTTGATACCAATATTACAACGATATTTTCCTGGTCATAATAATAATTTAATAGATTTAATGAAGCAGTATAATCAGTTGCAAGACAAGAATGCTCTCTGTAAAGAAATTAAACATAAACTACTCGACCAACGAAATGAATTCTTAATGGCTTTTGATGCAACATCTTTATATCCATCAGCTATGTATGACGAACACTCAGAATACCCTAAAGCTGAATCGGCTAGAAAATTTAGACAAGAAGAAGAACAAGCAGTATTATATCAATTTAACACTCAATCATTTCGTCCTAAAACTGGAATATTCACAGTTGTGTTTCATTATCCTGATGAGATGTTTTTTCAACCAGTTCCTGCGAAAGATAAGGTAAAGAATGAAAACAATTGCAATCAAGAAATAATAAGGTTTAGGAATGGAATGTGTTATGATGTATTAACTTCTGTAGACATACAGGAAATTGTTAGATGTGGCGGGAAAATATTATCTATTACAGATGGTATAATTTATGAAGAAAATTATCACATTTCACCATTTCGCAAATACATTGAAAAGCTCTTCAATTTAAGAAAAAAATATAAAATAGAAGGAAACACTGTGGGCGATGAGTTAATTAAATTATTAATGAATTCACTATATGGAAAAACCGTACAAAAAGACATAACCACTAAATATCATTTATGGAATGAGAATACATTGAGAAAAAATTTCACTCAAGAAGTAAAAGATTTTGAAAAAGTAACTGATGAACAATTCTTAGTGAAAGTAGAAATGGAAGATGATGAATTTCTTAAAGCTAATATTACAGACACTGAAAAGACGGCCAAAGGCCTGAGCAGCTACGCTACGACATCATTCATGCCATCACATTTAGGTTCTTTTATTCTTGCTCACTCTAGACGAATCATGAACAACTTTATTTTAGAAATTAATGGTTTTAAAGAAAAACACATACATTACACAGATACTGATTCCATCTACATTTCCAATGAACTCTTCAATAAATTAGATGCGGCTGGATATGTTGGCGGGGAATTATGCCAAGGGAAAAATGATTATGGTAATGGGGGAATTATATATGGATTGTTTATCGCCCCCAAAATAAAATATTGTATTACTGTAGATGAACAAGGGAGACTTAGTGAAAAGAAAACATTTAAGGGTTATACAAAAACTAAAGTAAAAGTAGAAGATTTCATTCAATTATACCATGGGGAAACATTGACAACAATTGTTAATAAACCATGGAAAAGATCTTTAGAAACTGGTATTAGTATTCCTGATAAAAATAATAACACTGAAGAAAAAAGATTCACTGGTAAAATAAATATTCTTAAACGTCAAGCGCCTAATGCAAATGGTATTATGCTCCCCTATAGCGGAGAAGATGTTCAAGACGAAATATTTCAACGAATAAAAAAAGAATGTAATATAATTGAATACAATGATAGTGAAGACTGGGAAGAAGAATTATAACTCTGTGATTATAGCCCCTCGAGGCTAAGCCTAGTCAGTGAACAAATCTTCTATAGACTTTCAGTCGGGGCAAAGCCCCTCGAGGCGAAGCCTAGTCAGAGAACAATTGTTCGATAACTCTATCATGTACTTTTTTATCAATATTGACTGTGATAAAACCATAGTCGTTTGTCCAAGCATTGTTACACGATTGTTTAAATTCATCTTTATCTCTTATACATAAGTCTCTTAACAAATCACTTAGGTTTCTTTGGTTGATTTCGAAAAGCATAAAAATATTAGCATTCTTTCTAATAACACTTCCATCTAACGAATACATACTTTGTGTTAAATAAAAAACACTACAGTTGTTATGTCTACCTCTTGTAAAATAATTTCTCTGGACTGCCTGATTTCTGTCATTAACACAATCATCAAACACCACACAATGTTTTTTCGTTTTATTTAGTTTACTAGGATCTTGCATATTGCCACTATCATCGATTAATTGTATCGATATGTGTCTATTTCTATTGGGTTCTACTAGTTGTTTTTTTTCGCTGCTTCTTCACACCAGGAACTGATTTCTTCTTCATACTCCGATTTTTCATATTCTTCAAACAGTGAAGCTATAGCTGATTTTGTAAGATTATTTTCAAAACCATATTTCAAAAATTGATAAATATGTTGTTCTGCTGTTGTTGTATAAATGATAAGATTGTTATAATCCAAAAATTTGGGTGTCGTGAGAATTTTAAATAATAGATATGTTTTTCCACAACCTGATCTTCCACAAATAACTGATAAAACTTTATTTGACAAGTTATGATGATGATTGAATTTCACTTTCTTGTTTAGTGGATATTTTACACAACTGCTTTCACTCATTTTTAAGTCAATATTTTTTAATTATACCTCCCGAACCAAAAGATCTATCATAATTTCTTCACCTCCAAAATTTATTTCCTTTCCTTTCTCATCTGTTATTCTAATTGTAATTGAATTAATTGTTTTTCTTGTAACAGGGAAATATATTAATGATTTTGGGATTACATTCAAACTGTAACCAATCGGCACTGTAAATGCTGGATAACTGAAGATATTATTTGACAGCTTTCCATTAACATAACCACCTTCTATAATATCACATTGAACGTTGATTGAATTTATTTCAGTTACTTTAGGTATATTTTTACTTATATGAAAACCTTGTGTATAGAGTTTCTTTTTAAATCCTAATAGTCTTGATAAAGATTTGTCAATATTAAAATCTACTTGATGATCTTCATCTAAAGTAAGAGAAAATTTATTTACTGCTGGTTCAACTGCGAAATGTAATTGTTTCTTGTCTTTAAATTGTATGCCTAAATGTCTTTTTATTTCATTGGAAATCGATTCAACTTCATAAGATCCAGGAAGAAAAGTTAATTCTTTCCAAGTTTTACCTTGATCATTAGAATATTTAAATCGGTCATTTACATCTTTGATAATATTTTGTATAGTGTTAAATGTTGAAAAACTAGTTAGTGCTACTTCATAATGTTTGTCTTGTTCTAAGTGAATAATAGGATCTAAATTACAGGTATGGGATGAAGTAGTTGTTATAAATTTTAATGTCGTACTAAATTTTGATGAGGTTAAAATCTCGGTTAAATTTTCTAAATGCTTATTAATTTTTTCTAGTTCTGCCGAAGACATTTTTTAAACCCAAAATTGAATATTAACAGATAGATTTATGTGCTTCTTGTGCTAAGGAACATAATATAATTAGAGTAGTATTTGTAGACTTCTTCACTTATAACGCCGTTTTTGAATAATTTGTCTAAGATTGCATACATTTCGTTAAAACTGGAGTTATGCCCTTCTTCTGCTGCAGCGAATAAAATATTAAATCTCTTTATTAATTCTTGTGGATCGTCTGATAAAATTATAGTCGAACAAGTACCCATTGGAACACCAGTTGCTGTTGAAACACCAGTTGCTGTTGGAACACTGGTTGATGTTGATAATAAGTGTTCTAATTGTTTATAACGCTTAAGATGTTTCCCAGTTCCAACCTTGTCTAACATAGTTTTGTATTTCACTAGATCGTCAGTATGATATTTATCTAACTTCGCTCCTCTTAATAAATCCACGAAATTTCTGTCTAAACTGAAAGCTGTTTTGTCTGGCGTGAAGACCAAACTTTCTTTAGGATTTATAAATAATTCTTCTCCACCTAAGAAAAATCTAAGAAATGGCTTTCCATCTATAAATGAAGTAGAATGTTCAAAGAGCATAGATTTGGGTAATTTCTTTTCTATGTTTGCTTCTAATAAACCATAATCATCCATGATGGTTTTCTGTACTGGATCAGCTATATCAATTCGTTTATCATGAACTGCGAGTTCTTTCTCAAGAGTTTTGAGTGGTGCAATAGTTTTTTCAAAATCAGTTTTCACTTGTTCAGTTAGGTGCATTTTTTCTAACATATCGGATTGAACGCCAGCTTGTAGCATTCGATATTGTCTATATTTTTTCTTCATAATATTTTTCTGTTTTATTAATTCTTCTAATTGTTTTATTTTTGCCTCATTTGTGTTCATTATTTTATAAGATAATATTTGAATTTTGTGGTAGCATTGGTACACAGCATAAACATTTTACTGAACAACTTATTTTTGTTCTATGGAACTTTGTTCTAACGTTTTTAATAAAGTTCTTATTTCTTCTAAAAAAGCTTCATTGTTTACTTTGTCTTGAGATTTAACAGGAATTTTAGTTGCTTCTCTAGCTATTTGGTCAAATTTTTCAATCTCATCTAACGTAATAACATTGTCATCACACACTCTCTGGAAGTAGTAATGTAGTTTATCATATACTTCTTTGACATGTGCATGTTTCTTACTTAAGGATTTTCGTTTCTTAGACATTACAGATTTATCTATCACTGTTGCAAGTGTCGTTGTGAAGACACCTGTGCCTGTTAAAACAGTAGCGACAACAGGAATTGTAAGAACGCCAGATGAAATGACAATAGTGAGAGCGCCTAAAGAAATTGTTAAACATGCACCAACGCCTTGTGTCACATTCTTAGCTATGGTCCATCTTTTTCTTAATTTATTATAATGTTCTAGTTTAAGTAATAATTGGGCTTCCTTATCTTTCATGTACCTGACTCTATCTTTGTGTTTTGCTATATCCATTTCATTGGAAACCGAAGGTTTTATTTCATATGATAATGAAGGATATAAGGGGGCTGATGGTTCTTTTGTTTTTTCATCTTCCATTTTTAAATGAATATTTTTGTTCATGGGTCATACTTTAAGGTACTTTCCTATTTGTTGTATTTTTCCCATTTTCGCATCTATTTTAGCCCGTGAATTGGTGATTTTAGAGGTACTTTCCTATTTGTTGTATTTTTCCCATTTTCGCATCTATTTTAGCTGTTTTTTTATAAATTTCAGGAGGACCCTATTTTTTTGTATTTTTTCATTTTTTGTATCTACCTAGGTGTGGGATTCGGTGCTGAGCGAAGCGATGCGCCGAATCCTATACCCTATACTACTAGTACCTTCTTTTTTAGAAAATGAAATATGTTGCTCATTAATCACTTCATTTAAATAATCTACAACCAATTTAACTGAAGTAATAATGCGAGGCATCAACACTCTTGTTTCATGTAAGATACCACCTAAAGGCTCTACACACTTTCTGTATAAAGATACGGTCCATTCCGTATCAAATTGATTTGACCTTTCACATGGTAAATGTTGCATATCAAATTTTCCATGAACATCTGCAGAATGATGTCGTAAGAACTGATGAAAATCTTTTGAACAAACTAATACTAGATCATCATCATTTAATTTACTTATTACAATATGATTAGATGATTTGATATAAGTCAATGTTGCCACTTGTTTACCATCAACTCGAAGGAGATAATTAAATTTCTTCAATAATGTTTCAGGAGTCATGTTTGTCTTTCTTGGCTTAATCACAATCTTCTTCACCAACGTCTTCTCATTTTTTGGAATAAGATCTACATAATAAGTTTCCTCTCGATATATTAACTGTTTATAACCACTTATGTGGTAATTTACGTTATAATTATCATAGCTTGTTAAGGCGCTAGCGAGGTAACCTAAATCATTTCTTAAACTTGGACTTAAACCAACAATCCAATCTTTCTCAACTACATGATGTACATAATTATGATCATTATTGTGCGGAGTAAATTGGACAATATGTTTACACGCTTTATTCAGGAAATCATATATAAACTTTTTACATGATAAGAGATCTTTCTTTGGCCACTGTGGAATGTATACTCGGCACCCCTTTTCACATTGGTAAGCAGCTGTACGTCTCATATTAATAGTCATCACCTCATGATCAAAAGTATAGACACAGTTGCTATAAAGAAGTTGAGTGACACCCACTTCCCACTTTCCATTTAGCTGTTGTGTATGATCAATGGGAGTAGAAAAGAGTGCGGCTCGATTACTAGCAAATCTATTTGCGGCCGCATTGCTAAGCAAAATATGATAAAACGACATTTTTATATTGCTGATCTGCGGCTTTGCATAACATCATGAAGACTTGGATTTTGGACTCTCTACAATATATCAGAGTTGATCGTGATGGAAACGTACATTTCAAAAATTCTCATGGTCATACATCAAGAGGAATTACATTAACATGGCGACAATTTGTCAACCTCAATGATATCATGAGGGATTTGGAATATTTTAAAACATTGAGATTCATCTCCTTGGGTGATCAAGTTTGGCTTCAACATTACAGAAATGAAATTCAAATCTGCCATTCTCATTCCGCAAACTGTTTCTCATTTCGCAAATACAATTGGGAGAAGTATAGAAGATATATACATCGCTCCATCATGACATTTATTCGTCGTGAGTTCATCGCCCTACTATGCAAATCTTAATCAGACATGACTACCACGCACCATGAGTTGGAAATTAGATTCCCTACAACGTATTGAAACGGATCATGATCGAAACGTCCATTTCAAAGATTCAACTGGAAATGTGAGAAGAGAGTTTGCTTTATCTTATCGTCATTTTCAATCTCTACATCATATCATGAAGGATTTGAAATACTTCTATATGAAAAGACATTCACGTATTGGAAATCGCATATGGTTGCGCGTCAACAAACGGCGAATTCAACTCTATCATTCCCAACTCCATACTAACTTCACATTTCATCAAGGTAGTTGGGAAAAGTATAAAAGGAAGGTACATCGCTCAATTTACTCATTCTTTCATCATGAAGCGCCATCGCTACACCATCGTCAACATTCTCCGTCGCTTCAGACTCTACACCAAAATCGATCTCACAACATTACACCAACAGCTTCCAAACAGCAAGTATTACCCGGGCCGACCTCAAATGTTAGTGGTGAAGATGAACAATTCACGGAATCTTCAACTCTTCCCAAATGGGACTGTACAGATTCTCGGCGCCCTTTCTCATTCATCGGCGCAGTCAATGCGCTTAGAGCTACAAAGACTACTACGTCGGATATGGAAGAGGGAGAGGTGTGTGATGTCGAATCTGACTGTGGACAATATGGTGATCTCTACTCAATTGAGTGAAAGTGTATCATTTTTGAAGATTCGTACCAGCAGTTACAATTTGTGTTATGAACCCGAACTTTTTCCTGCAGCTCTCATTAGTTGTTGGTTACCTGTGCATGTGGCAATCTTTCATAATAGTAAAGTGATCATTACTGGACTAAAATCTCATGTACAAGAAAATGTGATCCTAGACTATCTCATCGAGTATGTACGTACCCAGCGGATTGTAAAATAAAAAACAATTTTTCCAACATGATGTTTTTATTTCAAATCATGATAGAACTTACAAATCATTTTTTCATTAGAGGATGGATTACATGAAAAGTTTTGAATAACAGATACAAATCGAGATACATGTAAACGTTTTAAGATGAAGTACAGTACAAAAGCACCACACGTTGATGAAAGTGGATGTTGTAGTATGCGTTCATTTCGCTGATATTGACGCGTATGTTTTCTCAACCACTGCTGTGTTGGTATATTTGGAGGTTGAGCAAGAGAGTCAAATAGTTCACCACGTCGGTCTTCTCCAATAAAGATCGCTTTCCAATGCTCACCGCCTAAATTCTGTGAATGAGTGTTTAGCACAATAAAGATGGGATAGTGATTTACTGCAGGTGGTAAGGTATCGAGTGAATAGACATTATCGAAAGCTTCAACGTCGCTTCGTCTGCATTACGCTGCACTTTAGTCTTAATATCGTCAGCAGTCAACCAACTCATTAACGATTATACTGAAGAATCACGTCACGATACTTTGTAATTTCAATAATTGAATCGAAGACTGCATAAATTAATACATTGATCGTCTCAGGTAGTGTTCTTTTGAACGTCAAATCCAAACGAATATTATGAGGCACGTTCGCTTGACGATAGGGTGCACTAATATCGCTGTCAGCAGTCAAATCAAATGCATAAATAGTATATCCACTCTTAAAATCTTTCATAGTGAGTCCGTTGGTGTCATCCGTATTGTAAAAGCCAAAGACATCCATAAAATCAACATAACTGCGCATAAATTGATCCGCAGCAAAATCTGGTTTGTAGGGTGGACCAGGATGACTCACACCATTTACAGGTAAAGCAACTTCACTTAACTGATTGTGTTTAAAATTGAAAGGATTCTTCTTTATATTACCATTAAATGCATCATTTTCAACCATTGCCACCATGAGGAGCTTCGATGCTTCCGATGGAAAGAGGCCATCTTTGATTAAACTCTTTTGATCTTCCGGAATTGTAAAGGTGAGAAGCTTTGTATGCTGAACGGGGTAAATGGCATTTTGGCGGTTAAGACCTTCAGCATGTCCTCTAATGACACTTGGATTCGGTACTACTCGACGAATGTAAAGTGCAATATCTTCCACATGAATTCTAAAATTGTCAACTTTAGCAAATGCATTCAGCGCAAATTCAGGCTTATTGAATGTCAGCTTGAGTCGCATGCTGGTATTACAGAGTAAAAACTTTGACTGTCTAAAGAAGTCTAAATTCAGCGGACCATACAGCTGAAATACTTTACTATCTTTAATCATAGCAGATCGCTTTACAAAGCCACTGTTTGTTTTAACATCAAATTTTCCTGCTTCATCTCTGTACCATCCCATGGCTTCCATATGACTTTTTTGTGCTGCTGGATGAAACTGTGATACATGATTGAAATATGATTTATAGGGATAATCGCTTTGACCACCTTCCACCTGCTGCTCTCCAATCGTTTGAGAAACATCGCGAAGTAATGTAGTCAATGGTAAATTGTTCAGTCCAACTTTGTGTGTATCGTCAATAGCAGTTTCATCTGCTTGCTGAATTCTAAACCTCAAATCAACCATCGCATAACTCAAATCTATGTATTCATCACTACCACCAGGAATAACAAATTCAATGGGGCCAGCATTCTCAGCTGTTTGAGGATGATAATCTACAATACTTGAACTAAGAATATCTGTCTGTATGGACAGAAAAAAACAAAAACCGGAAGTTTTACACTCCATGATTAGAAGTTATGGCAGCGTCGTCGTTTAGCGCCTGATGAATGATTAGAGCCTCTGCGACGTTTGCGTGAATGCCTTTTGACTGAAGATCGCACCTTGCCAGCTCCGCGATGTTTCCTCCTTCCTTTATTCATTCGTTTAGGTGATTTCTTTCCTTGAGTAACACCAGCAAAGGTCTGCTTCAATGTTTTTAAACCGCGTTCCTTCCCACGATTCAACAAACTGCTCTTAAAACTTCTACCTCTGGAAAGATCACTAGCAACATCACCAGCAAAGCCAACGGCATTACTGAAAACATTTCGTTTTAAAGATCTACCGACATTGGATATGAGAGGTGCTACAACAGATTTCAGTGCACCAAGTATGCTACCTCCACGTTGGCGGCGAGCGCCGATGTAAATTTGTCCTCCACCACTTACATAGGAGGGTCGTGAATAAAATGAGGCAGTTGGATTCATAGCTCAAACCCTAAACATTGTTAGTTACAACTTTGCATGAATCACTGTCGATCACTTAGATGAAAGATGTCGGCACGACGCATCCAAGAGTTCATACTTGAAGGATAACCAGTCCATTTAACAAGACACCATTCTTCACCTTGCCGTTTTTTACATCGAATGATTTTCTCTACCAAATATGTTTCAATTTCAGTGACTACCTCAATCTCATCGCGGTAAAAGCTACCCTCAATTTCTTCATTATCGTAATCTTTCAACTTGTAGGTGGTCGGAGAGTCTTTTTGATTAATCCTTGATACTGTAAATACCTCCTCTGTCCAATTCGGAAGGTACCCTTTAGCAAAAACACTTTTCACTTTTGAGATACGAACTTTATCACCAATTTTCACATCACTTTTCACATGAGTGCGTTTACGTTGGAATGATTCGCGCACTTTATCTACATTGTCAGCATTTACATCTACTGGTCTGAGTCCAATAGAACGATGGATAGAGTGATTGTAGGCATGGAGTGTATCTTGTAGAACCTTTGTCCAATTTTGTGTCAAGTTGGCAGTAAAATGTCGCCACAAGCGATTTTTTAATGTGCGATTAAAACGTTCAACGAGAGCAGCTTTATAAGCACTCTTTACACTAAACAACTCAATGTCATGCCTCTCAAATAATCTTCTCACATGCTGATTTTCAAACTCTTTTCCTTGATCACTCTGAATTCTTTTTGGAATGCGGCCTTCTCAAAAAATTGTTTGGAATGCTTTTGCTACTCCTTTCCCTTCTTTAGTTTTTAAGGGTTGAGCCCACGCATAACGCGAGAAAATATCAATGACGGTTAAAATAAAATTATTGCCCGAGTTATGTTTTGAAATGGAGGCAACATCACACAAATCTGCTTGCCACTGTTCATCGATGTCATGAACAATATAATGGCGGGTGCGGTACTTCTTTTTCGCTTGTTTGTGGAGTGTATAGGTAGCCTGACCCTTTAACCATCGTTTCACTTGTGATTGTGGAAGACCACTCGCTTTTGATAATTTCTTGATAGATGCAAATCCTGCCGCATGTTTTACATCATAATAGATTGACTTCAAACGTTCAGTCGATGACGACTGACTCTTTTTCCTCCTTCTCATCTTTTTGTTTTCCTGCCTTTCTACATTTACAACAACTGCAGCATTTAGCTTTAGCGGTTTTGCGATCGTGTTCACATTGCTTAGGGGTTTCATTATGAGAGCTGGCGCAGCAAGTGCAAGTGACAACGACATTCACCTCTGGCGGCTCATTACATGGCAAGCAACACATCTGTTTCATATTAATAGTCTGAGAACATGTATTTCCTGGGAGGAGCTGTTTTACGTTTTCCTTTTACTAGTTTTAGTGGTGGCGTAGATCTACGTCGAGTTCTTCCTCTTGTTTGCTTAGTGAGTGTGGGAGGGGATGTAGCAGGTGATGTCTTAAACCAATTTGTTGGCATTTTCATCGTCTGAAGCATTGGAGCAGTAGCCACTGTTGAATCAAGTTCTTTCAATGTCTCATTATTCAAAGCAAATTTTGGCACATTATGCTTTTTCAATAGTTTAAGAAAGTATGTCCAACCAGGTGGAACATAGCCCTGACGGCGCTTTCTACGTGTCGCATACTGAATCAAGTCTTCATAACGTGAAGCATCAATCACTTTATTTTCATCTGTAATGATTTCTCCTCTATCATTTACATTGAGATGGGGTTCAATACTGTTGAAAAGAGATATGGCATGTGCGCGAGATGCTAAAGGTGTAGCAGTCGATACAGAGTCACGCATCTTATTCTTCAAGTTTTTCAATTGCTCAACAGTTTCCGATTGTAATAATACAGCACGATGTGGATCTTTGATGTGAACATTTTGCTGATAATCTATTTCTTTCCTATACATTTGATTTGCAAGAGGTTGCTTTACTTGCTGCATGGCAGTCAATTGTACATATTCATCCTGAGGAATAACAATCATGCGAGAATAAGAACTCATAGTTTGTAGATAATCATGGGAGTTTTCAAAATATCACTTCGAAATCTAAATTCTTCCGGACACTCTTGCGTAAAGTCAATGAATAAGTAACCGTATGGTTTTTCAGTAGCTGCTTGAAAAATTTCAATTAAGGCTTTTGATCCTCTGGGTGCAACTTGTCGCGCTAAAATTTCAAATTGACTTTTATCTCGCGGATTCTTGAAAATAGCATAATAGTGTGTATTCAGGTTTCGTGTACGAGCTTCTTTTCCACCAGGAAACAAATTTTGTGTGATATAGATGATAAAGCACCTTTTATGATGTGCTGCGCGAGTGTACATATCTGTAACATCTTTTGAATTCTTACTTTCTTTTAATAGATCATCCAATACAACAACATCATTAGACTGAAGTTTACCCACTGGAATAATTCCTTCATGTCGAATGAAGTTGCGACTTTGCAATTCCTGAAACAGCGACGGTTGATAAATACCATAACACCAAATCACTCGATTGATAGGTTCCTTAAACAACTCCCTTCTTTTATCCAATAAATTCAGCGTGAAAACAGTTTTACCTGCATGAGATGGACCTGATGCAGTCAGAACTTGATCGCATTGAAGTCTGAAATCCATTTTAATACTTTGAGATTCAACATTTGCATAATTAACGCTTAGAGCCAAAGATATTACCCAATAGGCTACCCACGACAGGAGCTAACATCGGAAGTATTGCTGAAAGGAAACCGCCCTTTTCTGTTAGAGTTTTTCTCTTTCTTTAAAGGGTGACTTTAGGATTGGAGATGAAACGCAATTTTGTAGCATATCGCTTAAGTAACTTTCGTTGTTTTGGTGCTAATTTCTTCGTCCTCAACTTTCTGACATGAGAAATAATTTCACGAATGAATTTATCGTTAGAATGTCGTATAGCATTGTATCGCTGATTTGCTTTCATTCGTCGGAGAGCTTGAATGGCTGAAGAAAACTTTGAAGACTTTTGACCTTTACGTTTTGTCATTTTACGTTTCGCCATTTTCCGTGTCAGTCTTTGCTAAAACCTATCTTTACCACATTTGCATAGGTACTAACTATTGCGGCATAAGTGACACTCGAAATGAGCAATATCACAGTGGTTACATTTGCAAAGTTGAATGCAATTACATATGAAACAGCGTTGACAAAAAGCATGCTTACATCTCTTGAAGATGCGCTTTTCATTTCCATCCTTTCGCTTACATACATCACAACACATAGTTTCACCGTTATTGATATCTATAGCAAGTCTTTTTGAAGATATGAATTTGCTAGCCTTTTCTAAATAATAGACGCATGTACAGAAGGAATATACTTCGAGAGTGAGCAGACATAGCTCGAAAACCAGTTGTGCTACAATCAAGTACCACTGCATTTTCAATTTTTCTTTATGGAAAGTTGAATGTGAATATCTGAAATCGCTTCAATCACTAGACTGCTACCATGATGGTTAAATGCGTTAAGACGTTCAGCAATTTTTATCATATGTCTTTTAAAAAATTCTTGGGGGTGATCTACCACTTCCATTGAATAAGACGCAAAATGGAAAGAGCGACTTTCCACCTCTTCCTTTCCAATATGACTAAACTTAATTTTCGCAACTAATCGCGCCATGATAATGCTATCAGAGAATGTATTCATTAACTCTAGAAATAGAGTGCTAGCATCATCGACCACTGCTTCGATGTCGGTCTCATCTTTATGAAAATTTATCACATAATCTTGAACAGCTCCTTTTAAACTTTGCCTATGAAAATGTAATGTTCCGCAGTCATTTGAAAAAGATATGATCACCCTTCATCCAACCCATCCATTGCATGATAACAACAACTCTTCGCATAATAACATTTATTGAATAACTGTAACAAGCATGCATTACAAATCAATGGTTTGAAACAGATGAAATAGATACAGCTGGTAACTGTCATATAGCGAGCAATGATAACCATACAGGACTTTGGCAGTGTTGAGGTAAGGAGGAAAGAAGCATTGGTTATGAACGTAGCTACTACAACGAACAGACAAAATAGGAACACACAAATCCTTAAAACGTTTCGTGACTTCATGATAGTGTTGATTCACTCTACTATCCCAAGGTGGGAGCAAAATATCATCAATGACTAGATTGGGAAATACTTTCCTCTCCTTACCAGGATTATTACAAAAGATGCGTATAACATTGAAAGCAGCTAACCATCGTTTAAAGTCAATAAGAAGAGCAGTCTCACAAGAAAAGCCATAGTCTTGCAAATATTTCAGATTAAGTCCATGAATGTGTTTTCTCGCCCATTGATCAACATTGGGATCGCAGTTGGCATGTTGATGATAGACACTAACAATCTGATATGTCCAATTGTTAATAGCAATATCACTGAGCTCCTGTACAGGTTCACCCTCACAATCCATAAAAATGATGATAGAAGCCTAAAACGGAAATTTACACATCTAAGGAAACGTTCTATAACATATTACAAAATGAAGAATTACATCGATGCTTTTCACGACAAAATACACAAATGATATGATGGCAACGAAGAAGTAAAATGTATCTAATAAGACCACGTCTACGACACTCAAAGCACATAAGCGAATTGTCATAGGGTAGAGTTAGGAAAGGATTAGCAATTCTCTTTCCTTGACTTGCGTTTTGATGCAGCATTCTTGTCCGACTTGCGCTTCGTACCACTGCTGTTAAGGATTTGATCAATTATGTCGTCCACGTTCGGTGGTTTTGGAATATATAGGATGGATTCCACATGCATGGAGAGAGAGGCTATTTTATTATCCTTGTGCCGACCATAATATAGCCCATTAACTTTGAAAAGGATATACCAAGTACCTTCTCCGAGCTCGTCGCATGTGATGGATGTTGAATGATCTCCCTCCTTCTTATAGTAAGTACACCAATGTGATACCGGTAGGCAAATGTGATTACCATCCCAAATCTTTCTATAGGGAGTATCCTTGTCATCTCTCGCCTTCCACTCTTGAGCAAGAGGAGTAGGAATGTCCATATTTAATGTCACGTACTTCTCAATAATATCAAGTTGGCGGCGAATGTACGGACTCACGGGGATCAGTATGTAGTCCCCATACTGATTGCGCATTATCTTGACATCCGTGGAAGGGAGCATTCCCGTTTGGAGTACTACGCCATGATCGTCATAACGCAAGACTTGTTTAAATTTACGCTGTAGCAGTGTAGGATTATGTACCTTGGTTGTTTCTTCCACTGGCCTCAGTTGTAGATGATCTGATCGTAGCGAACCTTGTAGCGTTTGACCGCCATTTTGTCCTACTAGTGCAGCAGATGTAGAAGATGCCTGAAAATAAAAAAGATTGTATTAAGTTTACGTTCAAGGGAGGAGAGGGAAGGAAGTAGCGACTTACCATTTTAGTTGGATAATAGAATAGGGAAATAGAGAGAGAAAATGTGCGTCCGTCACTCGTGTGATTCAACGATGGAATGATTCTCACTGTGGAAGGCTCGCTATTTATATAGAAATGCTTGATTCTCACTGGATGACGATCCTCATTGGACAATAACATCAAGCTGATTCCAAATCTGAAATCCGTTTTCCCATCCGATGCTTTGTTTTGGCGCTGGAGCTGTTTCTTGGGAAATTCTAACTCTGTCGTTTTTCGCCAATCTCACACAATCTTAAATGGCGTCTCACATCTAAACGAAGACAGATATGAACAAGCCGTTTCTTTCACTGAATTTGTCTCACTCTTGGCTTTCAAACGAGCTATTGCACGACTTTCTACGATCACTAGAACCGAGATTGGAAGATCGGTGCCGGGGGGGGGGGAGGTCAGTGAAATTTGATGGAAACTGTTGTGGTAAAGGTCCCAGGTCGAAATGCGACACTTTGGAAAATTTTCAAAATTTTGTCCATACAAAGTCACTCTGACACTTAGGGTTTTTTCAGGTGAGCTCCGACCTAAAATCTTGTAACAGCTCTAACTTTTGAACGGCTGGTCCGATTGACTCGCAACAAAGATGTCACCGAGCAGTTTTTTCTCTTCTTTCAAACGAGTATCTATAAGACAAAATCCATCAACTAGAACCAAAATTAGAAGATTGCTGTCGGGGGGGGGGTCAGTGAAATTTGATGAAACAAACTTTGGTCAGGGTCCCAGGTCGAAATGCGACACTTTGGAAAATTTTCAAAATTTTGTCCATACAAAGCCACTCTGACACTTAGGATTTTTTCAGGTGAGCTCCGACATTCCACCCTTCCAACCTGGCCGGCACACCACGCCAACCTGGCCGGCACACCACGCCAACCTGGCCGGCACACCACGCCAACCTGGAGAGCGCATCACAAACCACCTGTCGCTACGTCGTCGGGCCAGAGGGGGGGGGACGTCAGACTCGAAGCAACACGGTGGCGGACCACGACCAACTCGTCTGACAGGAGGGGGGGACGTCAGACTCGAAGCAACACGGCGGCGGACCACGACCAACTCGTCTGACAGGGAGGGGGGGACGTCAGCGACGGCGGCCATCTTGCGCGGTCCAATGGTGGAGTTTTAGTTACTACTCCTACTTACTAAAATTGCTCTCAATTATATCGAGGGCAAAAGCAGCCATTGTGCGCCCCAAAGGAGACCCCATGGCCATCCCTTCAAATTGATAATACAAATCATTATTAAAGCTAAAAAGAATATTCGTGCATGCAAGCTCCATAAGAGACATGAAGGCTGTTTCATTTACTGGAAATTTGGAAAAGTCGATCAATGAGGAAATATGGTCGATTGTCTTTCTCACGGGAATGTTAGTAAATAAGTTCTTCACGTCAAAGCTATACATTTTCAAATCACCTTGCGGCAAAGATAAATTTTTTTTGAGAGACTCGACAAACTGAAAAGTGTCTTTCAGACTGTATTGGGTAGGAATGTATTTTTTCAAATGGCTATCAAGCCAATTGGCTAAATTAGTAGTGTATGTGTTGCGCATACTAAGAATTGGGCCGTAGGGCGGACTCGTCTCACTTTTATGGACTTTAGGGAGTCCATAGAGCCGCGCTGGTTGAGAACCACAAGCATTCATCAACTTAAAAAGCGAATCATTTATCAGCTTCTTTGATTTTAAGTTTTGAAGTTTCCGATTAAATCTATCTTCTTCAAGTATGAAGGGCTCCTTCTTCGAGCGTTTATCGACTTTGTATTCTTTAAAGCGGTCATTGTCATTTAAGATTTCTGTTAATTTCTGATTATACGAGTCTATTATACTGTCATCAAAAAGGATACCATTCCCTTCATCAAATTTGGAGATAAAGAGATTTTTGTTCTTTGCCAAATTTTTGATCACTTTTATTTAGGACCGCCAAGCTTTGCTAACTCTATGTTTGTTATAATAAGCCTTAAAAGAATTGCGAAATTGAGAAAGAAAATGCTCATCAAAATTTGGCTCATCAAGTTGCTTGATTTTACCCATCAACAACTCAGCTTCAAAACTTGCGAAGAAAGTGTCGAAAAGTCTCTTACTTTTCTTGATACTAAACTCAATCTCAAGAATAGCAAATTTGAAATAGACTTTCATTTAAAAGACACTAACACGGGAGTCTATACTCCTTCTGTTGCATATGCACCAATCAGTTATAAAACCGCAGCCATTCGCTCTTTGTTTTATAGAGCCTTAAGAAATTGCTCAGATAGCCATTTGGATGAAAAGGCTGCTTCTCGTATTCGTAGCATCTTCAAATTGAATGGTTTTACGGACGATCTGATTGATCGCATCAAGAAGTTGAACAGGGTGTTCGAAATGCATGCGAATCTGAAAAAGAGGATAAAACTAAAGTCTATTGGTCCATTCCGTTCATTCAAGAAGGCTCAAAAGAGCTGCAGTCTAAAACTAAGAAATTGAACCGTTTTCTTCAAAATTCTGAAATAAAAGTTGCATATAAAACTTCTAAATTAAAGGATTTCTTTCATAACAAAGATCCTGTCCCTTGTGGCGTTAAATCGAATATTACTTATCAATACAGTTGTGACCGCTGTTCCATGCGGTACGTCGGTGCCACTAAGAGACATTTCAATACTCGTATCAGTGAGCATTTGCGTGGATATCCCACCGCTACAGAGATATCTATGCACGATCATAGCCCTAAGGCTGAGAATTTCACTATTGTTGGTCGTTTCAGACAGCCACTAATTCTTGAATCCATAATGATAAAGGAAAACAATAATCTATTATCAAATGAACGGAATGGATCACATGTTCTTCTTCTGAACTTTTAACATCATTATCGATGACGTAGAGTGGAACCATGCATGATGACCTTGACTCGTGAACAGATGTAAATTTGTATATAATGTGAATTTTATGCAATTTTATAACTTTGTGACCGCTGACGATGATTCAATAGATGAATCGAAACTAGTCCGGAACCAGTGTTTTTTATCTTTCACATATCAATGAAGAGACTGGGTACACTTTGCTGCAATGTGTATTTATATATATATATATATATATATATATATATATATATATATATATAGATACGAAATGTGCGCTCCTGCCCCACCGAATTGTACTCTCCTGCCCCACTTGCCACTTCCTGCCCCCTGCGCACAATCTGACATGACCGCAATTACCCCACTGCCCACAAACTCCTGCCCATGTGCCGCCCCTGCCCCATGCTGCACCCTGCCCCACGTTCCCACGCCCCGCGGATTATGATTGATATTGGATGTTGTTTGTTGTGAAAGTTGTGAAGAAGTGTCTGCCACCTCCAAATGCTGGTCATGACGATTGCTGTAGGCCTGATCCCTACCTGATGTTTCAATTGTCGTATGCTTTGTTAGCTTGTGTGGAATATGATCGTGTTGTTATGAATGATAGAGAATGCTGACAGTGAATATTGTCCAATCGCTGCAATGTCGATTGCCGTCGATTGCGAGTTAGCTTTTGCTGTGCATTGATATGTATGATGTGAATGAAGTGCCTATATGGCTGTGTCAGAGAACCAAAAATGCCTGTGTCCGACCGATTGCTGTAGGGCCTGGATCCCTTCATTGTCGTATTAGAGTTAGCTTTTTTGCGGAAATGATGTGCTGTGATATGTTCTGATATGAATGAAGATATATATATGAGTTCAGAGCACCTCCCAAAATGTCCGTCGATTGGTACTGATCCCTGTCCCTCCTGTATGTACAATGGGGCAGTGTACAATTCTCAATTCTCGGGGGCATATATATATATATATATATATATATATATATATATATATCATTAATTCAATTCAATTTGAAGGCAACAAGAAAAACTCATAAAATTGCTTTCTAATCTTCAGGTGCAAATAACAACGATTTTGATTTTATGAAGTCAAAAAGTACATATATATGATAATAAATATATATAAAATAAAATATATATAATACACAACTCAGGAAAAACTAAAATTTGGATTCCCGACCGGTTTCACCTCTTTGAGGCTAGTCATGGGAATGAACTTAATGCACAGCTTCATTTTCAAATAAACTTAGTTTCTGGTAAACTACTAGAGAGGAATTGGCACATAGAAGTAGCCAAGATCAGAATTGTCATGATTTGTTAAGTTTAGGCTGAAGCATAGATATAAGCATCTTCTCTTTGTTCTCTCGATCAATTCTTGTGGATGATGGTGACATCTTACAAATAGGTGTAGCCTCAAAATTATTATGTAAAGATGCAGTAGCTGACGACTACCGTCCAAAATTGTGTATGGTGAAACCGGTCGGCAATCCAAAAATTAGTTTAATATACACTGTATATATATATATATATATATATATATATAAATATATATATATATATATATATATATATATATATATATATATTCTGTCAAATTGTGCAGTGAGTCAATCTATTGTGGTCTCAGTAACACGTTTATGTTCATGAAGGCATGTGAAGGCATGTATATTTTTGACGTCTGTCAATGTGATGACTAATTGAGATTCTTTTGATATCTATGTCTATAACAAGCGTTGTGCAACGAACAATGGACGAACCAATCTGCGTCATTATTTATCACTACATCATTCCAGATGCACAAAAATGATAGAATGTGGTAAGATTTTTTGAAGAAAAACAACAGTTTGGACCTAAAGTCGATAATGACCGAATTGTTGCGGTAAAAGAACGAATGATGTTAATAGGGTGTTGTTGTTAAGCGCTATTATGCAAAAACGATTCAGTTATTCCTCATCACCACAATAGTGTAATGAACACATCTTCTAGATTCACAAGAAATTCAGCAAGTTTGCAGGTAGGCCTACATTTATTTTCATTGCATCACTTTGAATCAGTGAAAAGGGTTCTCTTTCACTGATGACTCTTTCGACTGCTTGAATCAAACAGTACACTTTGTACGAACAAAGAGGATATGCTTTAAGGCCGAAAACATTTCCTCAGTTGAAAATAAACCGCGAGAGCTCTAGAAGACTGTCAATACGATCACTGGACGTAATATACCACCACCTAGTGAAAATGTCACTGCTTCAAATTTACAAAGACATTTTGTTCAAAAAGTTAGCGATATAAAGAATTCCACATGTGCTTCAGTGTCTTCACACAATCTCTCTATTGCTGAATCTCAATGCATCATTGAATCTTTTGAAGCAGTGACAGCCCCGATGTTACAGCGGCTGCTCTTAGATCACCTAACAAGTCCTCTGAGTCAGATCCGACACCGACATAATTTTTGAAAGCTTCGATTGACATTTTTGCTCCAAAATTTGCTTGGAAAATTTCCCAAAGCAACACCAGTCTTGAAGAAAGGAAATCATGAGGCTGATCTAACAGCTTCTTATCAAATTTCAATGTTATCTGCAAAGTGTTCGAGAAACTGACATGCTCAACTGCGTTCCTACTATCTGCACGATAATTTTTTGATACTTCATTTTCAGTCAGCGTACAGAGACAGTTACTCAACGGAAACTGCTGTTTTAAGAGTGTTATCGGATACATTACCGGAAATAGATATGGGCCAGATGTCATTATTGTGTTCATTAGATATCTCTTCTGCATTTGACACTCTGAATCATGAGATCTTACTGTCAAAGCTCCGTCATTCACATGGCTGCAGATGAAACATTTTGAAACGGTTCGAATCCTTCTTGCGCAATCGATAATTCGTGGTTAAGTATAGCACCAGTACTTCCTCTTCCAGGATGCTTACGGACCGGACCTTAGGTGCCTTAGGGATCAACGATGGGTCCGCTTCTATTCATACTTTACGCTGCTAATCTGATCAAGCTTGTGCATTCCTGCCACTTTGATCATTACATCTACTGAGACGGCGTTTTGATTTATGGTTCAAATTCGGTCAACGATAAGGATCTCCTCAATGTCAGATTATCCAGCTGAATACTGTCCTGAATATCTGAATACTGTTCATACAGACCATGGTTACAAATTGATCGCTTAAAAATACAGTAAATGCTGAAAAATCCGAATTTATGTGGATCAAGTCAAATCGTCTAAAAGTAGTACTGTTCGTTTTATTGACATCAAGCTGTCTCCGGTATCCTCATTACGCTGACTTTTTCTTCGACTCCGACTTCCAACCTCTATGGATTCTCCGTTCCCAAACTATGAACCGCGGCTTCATTTTCTCAGACCGTAGATGAACACGCTCTACATGATTTCCGTGCATTATATTTCGTTATCGATTTGGCTTCATTTAATGTCTCTTGGGATGAAATCACAGACCAAATCTGAACCATACTTGAGTCTTAGTTCTGCGAAGCATAGTCAGCTTCATGTCTCTCATCAATTCTTTCTTGATGAATATTTCTTAAATAATATTGCATAGGCTCTCTCATTTCAGTATTTCTCCTAGTCAAAATATTGGAAGCTGTAGCCTAATTTTGCCTGAGCAACAAAATTGTTGAGTGATTTCTTAGCTTTCTAGACTATGCGTTGCTTTCATATAAAATTATTTTTGAAATATCATCGCAATCAAAGGCAAGTACGAAGTGTAGATAGAAAGATCAGTACAAGAGAGAAGCATATCAGCAAGCATTTTGAAATCAAACGTATGTGTTGAGAATTAATCAAAAGTCAATATTTGTACGTAGACTTACATAAAATTTGAAGACTTGAGGTTAGATAAAATATGATGCTTAAAGAGAACTTCAAATGACAACGAGTAAATTGCACGATTTGTTGCAACATCTTAACTAATTATATTCCATATTACATTGCTTCTTGCTATTTAAATGTTCATTGGTTGTAAAATTAGACGGATCCCAAGATTCATCATTTTTTTAATCCGGACCTCTACAAAAAAATTTATGAATTCCTGCTGAGGCTGGATGCAGATTTCAATCATAAAGAAACGTTGATTTAAAATTGTTTTGGTCTGTTGTTTATCACAATTCTGTGTGATCTTCACAATTCATTACTATTAAGCGCTATGGATATTGCGGTCACGACTCACATTTCTTATCTTATCATGCATGACTCACTTTTCTCCATAGGTATACGGTGTTACTGTGCAGACAATTAATTGAAATGAAGATATTGTGAAGAGGTGAACGGAATTCTGTGCAAGAATGAAAAGAAATTCTTTCGAAATAATTTACGTTGACGTTTTTATTCTCATTTTGAAATGTCTTGTCCCTTCGACATCATCAAAGCACTAACAGCATAAGCTCCTAATCACTTCTATTTCGCTATAATTTGAACAGAGAAACGGCAAATGCCGAACAAGAGTTGAAAATAGTCTTTGAAATTGTCGACGAGTGTAGCTTTCATTCTCTTGTAATTACTGCTGTCCTAAATGATTTCCAATCCTCCAACATAATGAAAAGAGATATTTGATATTTCTTTTTTGTAGATTTCACTGCCGACCCCGTTAATGTTTTATTGTGTACAGAGCAACGTTCTCTCCGGAATGACTCTGCTTGGAGCAGCTTTCATATTTATCTTCAACTGATTCCGTGCGTTTCATTAGACCAGACAAATTTCCGATAACGCTGAGACTCTTGTGTCGACGCCACTTTTAAATAAACCGCCTTCAAAATCATCCCTGTTCCATATTTCCACTTCATCTTATCGCATTATATTCGTTATTTCAAGTGTCTCTTTGCTGTCTATCTGTCATGGGAATAGTAAGCATACAGCCTCATACAAAGGTGCTGACTGTCATTCATTTCATACGTAACCATTTCTGTTGAGAGACATCAATAAATTAAAGTTTCCTTTGATATAGCTTGTAGAAGGACAGCAAATAATTGAGGCATTGCAAAACAATTATTAATAAACGATTATAAGTACTTCCAGAAAATAACTTAATGTTGAATTGATGACCATGCGTCCACAAATATGTACTTATTTGAATATTTCAATAATTTCAATTCATCACTGACTTTTCCAAAATGCAAAGTCGTCAGTAATAATTATAGGTCAGAGTTGAAAACGGCCGGATATTTATTATTAGGGCCCCGATCAGAGAGCGTTCGCGTTCTAAGCTCAGTCCGGTGATCCCTTTTTTTGACACACAAGGGTCTTTCCATGATATAGCCTGAGATCCTTATGCTTCTAGCTTATATGATTAGGACCATGTGAGTCAGATGTTTATCCATGTTTAATTCATTAGTCGATGACGTCTCACAAACGATTTCAATTTCTCCAACAGATACTGTCAAATTATTGAAAACGCTCAAACGTTAAGTCATTTGAATAATCTAGACTTGCATTTCATATTACATAGTTGATTACAGTTGCTTGAACTTCTTTTGTTATAATTTTCTGATCTCGCATTGATATTATATGACAACTATTATGCACCTGTATATGCTAATTGCATTGTCTAACATAGTGAATTTTTTCACTGATCTCATTTCATTCAATGAAGATTACTTGCAATACTGCATGAAAAGCGCAACATTATCAATTTATCCCTCAGTTTCCGATGATGCAATATTCTACATGTTTGAAGGAATGCCATGTGCGCTGTTCGACCAAGCAAGCGGCCGCTCGTGTGACTTACCGGAGCTTACAGCTCAGAATAAATAGTTTTATATTATGTGTTTCCGGAGAAAAAGTATTTACATTTGTACGATGGCAAGTTTTTTTATGGGAATAGGGCATAGCTATGCATAATTCAATTGCGGCATTAGTGGACGAATCAGGATACAGGTCGACCTACTCAATAGTATCCTCTCCCAAAATGTGATAAACAATTTCAAATTCCCATGCACACGTTCGACGAATTGTTGCATCGCATGTGTACTCATTATTCTTTCAACAAAATAAAACTCATGTGAGTTTTTATTTTATTTCATGCCTAACTATAGGCCTACTGTTGCTAGTTTTAATAATATCATGCAAAACTGATAATTGCTATATGATTCAGTGATGCTGAATGCTAAATGACATGCATAGAGGATTTTGAACAGAATTGCTAATTTGCTGTTCATCTTTAGATATGCCATATAGAGGAATATGCATTTTGGCCAGCAAGAATTCATGAATTGCGCAGTCGTGCTGGTAGTGTGCTACTAATGCACGAGATCAACGAGCACCTTCATGTTAACTGAGTCAACAGAGAAAAATTCTGAATTTCTTGAAGCTGACATCAATAACTCAATTGAATTGAGAATAAAGTTTGTACAAGAAGATAATGAGGCTTTTGATTTCTCCAAAGCGCTAACCAAGCATGTGTGAATCGAGATGATATAGTGATCAAGGGGAAATCTCAAGGCCTGTCATAAGAAATTTAATAAATACTGCAAACGCATATAATTGATCACAGGAAAAATATCGGATTCTCAAATCGTTGATCAAGTATGCGCTGCTGCCAGCAAAATGATAGATTACATGAGTCGCATGGTCATGGGTCGCCATTGACCCACATTGACGTTAGTGTAATTATATTGTAACATTCAAATTCAGGAAGGAAAGAACAATTGAGGTTTTCCTATTAGAATATTCAAAGTGGGCAAAAGTTGGGAAAAGTCACGGATTATTATCATAATTCATATAGTACAATTGCGTGAGAATCAGTTGTGAATTACACGTATGGGTCGCCATTGACTCACATCAACGTTCAAAGGTGATGGATGACATCTTGTACAGCAAACATTAAACACTAAGTCTATAATGTTCACAACCATGATAGTGATTAAAATTAATTAATGGCGAATAGACAACCTCTCTCAATTGCATCAATGTGCATCATTTGTTCTTGCAAGCTGAAATAAGAAATTCAGTTGTACATAAACAACTCATTGAACTTTCATCATCTAAAATTGCAAATTAATTGACCATTATAACTACTAGAACACAGCGACATCAATCGAGTTTAGAAATTTTAGATGCTTTGATTTGTCATTGAAAAGATGCTCCTAATCTACATGAAAAGTGAATTATGATTGCTCTTTTAAAAATTTATCATGGAAATTTCGCCTAAAACGCTTTGAATGATAATGGTCCTGAATCCTTTACACAATTTTGGGTTCGCATCAGCCAGGGTTAACAAAACATAGCATGTTGTAAAACAGAGTTTCTCTACTCAGAAGAGAAATATGTAAAAATAAAAAATATACAAAAAATATATAAACTATTTTTATATTTTTTCATATTTGAAGTGCTATATAAGATTTAAGCTATTCATGCAAACTAATTGACTGATAAGATATTGCCAGCTTTCGTAATCGTCCTTTGATGGTCACTAATTGTACATTAATACAATTGCAATCATGCTATATGTTTTATTTTACTAAACAACATGAGATTTTAATACCAATTGATAAGCTGTATCGTCAATGGAACGAAAAGAAGATTTTCAAAACTACTTCTAAACAACGTTTTTATAGACTTCTCAGTTGAGGGAGTTATCCATTTTTTAATCAGGGTGTGGCACGGTCCTTGCTAAGGTAGAGAATCTACCGGTGAAACACATGACCACTCGGGCCATCACATCCACGCTCAATGACTCGATTTAAAATTGCGATCGATTTTAATTGCGATTTAAGTCAGATTTTGCAAGTTAGTGCGAAAAATTAATCGCAAGAACAATATGAATTTGAACAAACATGGACTTTAATTTATGCAGTCACCATATCCATTGTTTCAGATGGATTTAGAACGTGTTTCATTGAAGCAATGAGTAGATTCATTATGGCAGTTTTCTTCAGATAATACAATGAATATTAATTATCTACACAGAATCAATTTATGTAGATGTGAGTGATTTGATATTGAAGTCACTCTGAATCCCATTGTGGATGTGTTTGTTCAACAATTAGCTCTTTGATCAGACAAAAATTTATGAAACCAGATAATGTCACATTCCATCTTGTTTTTCTTTTCGATTACTTTTAATTCTGCTTGGGCTTCTGACTCTTGAGCTCTTTGATTTCCCGCCGGGGTTCAGCACACAATTTTGAGAAACCACTAAAGTTTCCATTGTAATGTCCTTTCAATGATTTCACATTTTCAAATCATGAATGGACGTTTTACAGCTACGTCAATATTGTTCACAGCATATGTAGTCAATGCATTGCCATTATTCTTTGTCGTATTATTTGTGTTTCGACTCATTGATTTGGATCTTCTGTGCTTTCGAGAAGAATTCTGTTTTCGAGAATGAATGACGATGTCGAAAAAAATTATATCAAGATTATATCAGTCCTCATCAGTTGCTCATATTGTCAAACACATTGCTTATATGGCAGTTCATTTGCCATCTTATGATATTCATTTTGTAATGTGAACCCGAAACCCACAGGTCAATGACGTGGATTACTGAGTTTGGGTTGTAGTGACCGACTTGACTGCCTACCGACTTGACATGCATGCTCTACATCTATCAAGAGGTTAAGGGTTCCAGACTGTCGGCGGGCAAAATAGTCAACAATTGAGCATGTTACAAGAAAAATTCAAACTATTACATCGAAATTTTGTCGTTATTTTGCAGACATTTGCAATATCATCTTAATGTGAAAATATCAAATAACCAATCTGTTGAGTATCATGTAAATTCTTGACTGTCAAGTGTCTGTTTTAAACATAAGTCTGATGTGTCTGACTCTAGAGATATAAGAGCTACGACCGACAGTATGCGAAGAAATTGCAGTGAAGTTTTGCATTCCTGATTTCAATCGTTTATCAAGCTTTCCTAGACCAGTTGTCACAAAAACGTCATTGCTAATATTTTTTGACATGTTTCGGGAAAACCAATGTAGCAACTTTTTCCATTTTATCATCCATTTTCAGGATAAACTTTATGACAATCTCCAGAATAAAAAAATGCAGTTCAAGCATGCTGGAAGTGGATCGAAGTAGGTCGTGAAAAATAGTAACTATCTCCCTGAAAACTTCCAAGAATTGACTCCAGAATTGTATATCTTCAGAATGACTGTATAAGAACTTTTTCAAAATGCTTAATATTCAATATCAATAGACCAGTGAAAAGACCAAAGAAGAAATTTTTGACGACGATTTTTAAAAATTCTTTTTGAATGAATACACCATTCTATTATTCTAATCATAATGATACATACCTACAACAAATGAATATATGAATACATACATACATACATATATATATATATATACATATATATATATATATATATATATATATATATATATATATATATATATATATATATATATATATATATATATATATACAGGGTTGGCAATAAGTTACCGACCTATTAGCAAATAAAATGACAATGAATTATCGACCTATTAACAAATACAATGACAATGAATCTTGTTAGCTAATGAGATTAACCAAATATGGAAAGAACGATAGATGACGAATCAATCAATGAAAATGTTTAGCTGAATGGAATTCATTCATTGATTTGGTAATACTAGCAGCTCTGGCAGCGGTCATTATAATTCATCATTCATCATGCAAAGACAATCATTGCCGGAGAAAGTGCATATTATAAAGTTGTATAATAAAACAGGAAATGCTATGCATGTGATTAATACATGGCACGACCACTTTGATTCTGCTCCTCCTACTCGCCATACAATTTACAATCTACGTGACAAATTCGACAATACTGGGTCACTATCCGATGCCCACCGAAGTGGTCGACCATCATCTGTCAATACCGAGGAAAACAGAAATTTGGTCGCGCAGTTTTATCCCCACAACGTTTGCGCGTTTGCAACCCACAACGTCTGCTGTAAGAGCATATCAACAATTGGATATCAGCCAGGGATCTTTGCGCAATATTATGAAAGATGTGGGTTTTAAATGCTACAGACCACCACGTTTGATTCACGGTCTTCTGGAAGACGACGCCGATAGACGATTGCAGTATTGTGAAATATTCAACAACCAGGTTACGGAAACTCCTAATCTTCTGGACAACATCGTATGGTCAGACGAATCAACTTTTAAGTTGACCGGCCATGTTAACAGACACAATTGTGTTTATTATTCAACAGAAAATCCCCATAGCACCTGTAAACAGCATCTTAATACACCGGGTGTGAGCGTTTTGGGTGGACTGCATTCGAATGGGGTACTGGGTCCGATATTCATGGAAGGAACAGTGACCGGGGCTACATATCTCAATATGCTTCAAACCTCTGTGGTGCCTGAACTGCAAAAACTCGATAATTTTCATTCTTTGTATTTTCAACAAAATGGGGCACCTCCCCACTACGCCAAGGTTGTGCGGTACTACCTGGATACAACATTTCCCAAGCGATGGATTAGGAGACGTGGTAGCGTCCGGCGCGTTCACCTGACCTGACCCCATTAGACTTCTTCTTTTGGGGAATGGGAAAGGACTATGTCTACAAAGAGAGGTTAGCGGACATAAATGAAATGAAGACTAAGATTACTGACTTCTTTAATATCATTAACAACAACAGAACAATTTGCCAACGCGTTTGTAGGAGTCTTCCAGGTAGATACGCGCAATGCATAGAAAACAATGGTCTCCAGTTTGAGTATTTGAGTTAGCACTTCTTTTGTTGCTGGTACATTGTTGGATATCATGTTGTTAAACAACTACATAAATCGTTGGATATAATGTTGTTTTATTATTATTACAGATCAAAATAGGTCGGTAACTTATTGCCAACCCTGTATATATATATATATATATAAGTGAAATAAAAATCAGCCAGATTCTCAAATAATGATTTATGCCATTATTTGAGAATCTGGCTGATTTTTATTTCACTTATTTGGCGCCGTTTGCGTTTCCTGCTATATATATATATATAATATGAATACAACAAGTGCAGGTAGGCACATAATTTTTTTACTTCACTTGTGAAATCGATGAGCGCGGTACAACTATAGCATGATTGTATATAAGTGACAATTACGAACGATAAGGAAAAAGTACAAGTAACACTATATCAAAGTGGTCTCTCTTCTTGAAAAAATAAGATCGACCTTGCAACAGATACGCTTTCATTGAGCATTTCTCTCGGTGAATGGTGCAAGTATGACATGTAAGTACAGGACTTGAAGTCACAAGGAACAAAAATTATGTCAAAAATCTGTGACCGTTTCTAAGAAAAATCGTATTTTTGCTCAATTGAATTAAAATTAAAAATTTGAAATATTTTGTTCCGACCAGTGTCATGACAAATGTAATTGAACTTCTAAATAATGACTGACTGAAAATGCATACACAATAAATATTAGTCCAAATGTGAAAAGTTGGAGGAGACAGGTTAACGAAATGAGGTGACAGCGGAAGTAATATACAGCCTGTATTCGCCAGTGATCCTACTAAAGATGTGAGACCATCATTATCATAAAATCTCATCACAACACTTTGTTATTCGTAGCAGATGCAATGTACTGCCATGATTGACTACAGATTCAATCACACAAAAATGAGGCGGCAGTGTAAAGTGTGGCACGTTTTAAAATCATGCTTATGTACAAACGTGTTATGGTTCAACAGAAAATGCTTCTTTTTGAAATTTTTTCAATTTACTCAATTTTTTCATGTAACTCTACTATTTGACTTGTAAATCTGCTATGGACGACTTTCATGCAGACAGTTCATCAAGGAAAGCCAATAATTTCCGGCTTAAAGTCATGGACTGTTGCCATCCCAAGGAATTACTGAGATCCCAATGATGATGCCGAGTTTGGAGGCTCTGGAAATGTGGTGTTCAACTCGATGACTCTAGTCTCAGGACGATTTTCTAGTGATGATTAGTTTTCACTATGGATAATGATTTACTTCGTTACTCTGTCAAAGGAGCTAAAAATCGGTTTGAATATTCACGGAGCAGGGCTGCGGAAAGATCACATGCCCAATTCTGACAAGAAATCAAACAATTTGACAATTCCGAGGAAACAGTGCTTCCTGGTAAGAATTTAAGCATTTCATTAGACTGACAGCCAATCTGATGTGAAATATGCTTTAGAGTGGGTGCTTCATTTGTGTTGGATGAGCTGTACAATAATGTGGATTACATATAGCTATTAAAATCAATGTGAAAAGTAATTGTTTATTCTAGCTAATTACATGGAAGGACGACAAAGCCGTGTATGTCGCGTCTACAGCAGCTGTGGTGGAGCCACGATGTCAGGCCAAATAATAAATTCAATCGGAGCGAATAAGCAAGATCAATTTTCCATTGAACGCAATGCAAGATGTGTCTACGAATTCAATACCTATTCTACGAAAAAAGTGGTATTTCCCAATTTTCCTTCAACTGGTCGACATAGCAGTCGTGAACTCATGACTACTTTACAGGATGTTGTGTAATACGCGATAGGAGACTGCTTCAGATCTTCTGAATTTCATACTGACCATCGGAAAATGCCTTCCTTCTCGCATCAGTGTTTTCATTGTCTCATTAGATAACGAAATTCCAAAGTCGATTAGATCAGATTTACGATTTGATGGCATCAATCACATGGCGATTTGTTCGAAACTGAATAGATGTACTCATGGAAGTCTGATGCAAGCATGAATGCAAATGTCAAATGCAGTGATACAGAAGCCTAAATTCATTCCAGATATTTTGAAATTTACCACCAGCTTAGAATTTACTATATTCTATAGAATAGTGCACTGTAAACTGTATGTAACGAAAGCAAAGGGATTTTCCCTACCAAAGCGCATGTACAAATCGAGAATAGCAAAATGAAACAGAGCTTTTTGCCTTCGCACATGCACCTACGAAAGCGCTATCTGCTTCCTATTTGCGCAGACCGGCGTCAGTTCTCTATTGGTTAATCTTGATTTCCATACATTGAATAATGTAACAAATTTTCGAATGTGATTTTACCGAATTCAACTTTTTATCCGAAAATATGTCTAACAAATGTGCGTTCCTTACTTGGTAAATTCGATGACTTTGCATCATCTATACTAACTCTTCAGCTAGATTTGGTCTGCCTCACCGAAACCTGGTTAAACGAGGATGCATCTTCATCATCAATTGCTGTCTCAGGATTTTCAATTGTATGGTCAGATCGACCTGTTCGCAAAGGGGGTGGTGTTGCAATCTACCTTAAGAACGATATTGAATTTGAAATGATAAATTGCCACGAAACAAGTGCTGTCAAGTCTGAACAAATTCTTTTGGATATTCCTAAATCAGAGTGTTTCGTTCTTGGTATTTACATTCCACCTGGTCTTAACAAGCCACTGCTAGATGAGATTCATAATCTTGTGACACTTCTCCTTGATCGTGTATTGACATTAGAGCCAAGTTATAGAGTGATTATTATAGGTGATTTAAACCATTTTAATCATCACCTTTTCTGTGATGATTTTGCTTTGACTGATATCACTAAGCATCCCACGAGAGGCTCGAATATATTAGACCACATGTTAATACCAGAGTCACTTTGTTAAATCTATTCACCTGACGATGTTATTTATGGTGCTCCAATCGGCAATTCTGACCATCTGACTTTGTATGCATCTCCATCTTTTGAAATGTCTCGTCCTCATAGATCTGTACAATGGCATACCATTTATGATTATCGTAAATCAAATCTTGTTGCAACTAGCAAAGAAATGCAAAAGGTTGACTGGAATGAGCTTCTAACTGGTAATGTGAATGTCAATGAGCTGGTTGAACGTTTTTATTCGAAAGTGAAAGAGATTATAGAAAAATGCATTCCACAGCGACAAGTTGCTTTAACATCTCACGATAAGGAATGGATGACTCCATTAACAAAAAGTTTAATTGAAGATCGATGGGACGCCTACAGAAGAAGAGACTGGGGTAGATATCAAGTATTGCAGACGAAGGTCAAAGAAGAAATCATTAAGTCGAAGCAGCAGTATGTTGATAAATTAAGAAATTGTCAACAAGGTATATGGAAATTGGTTGGTAAGGTTACTGGCAAAAGCACTCATCAAACCTGGAATGACATTATTCCCAAATCTGGTGGTGTTGAGAAGGTTGTCAAGCACTTTGCTGACTGTTTAAAGACCTCTTGCAATGATGTGGAGCCTGTAACAACAACTCACAAGTTCGACGAATATATCAATGATTATAATTGGAACGTCGATATAAGCGAGTTCGATGTGTTTTTCCATCTGAGAAATTTGTCAACAAAAAAGGCTGCTGGTATTGATGGCATTCCCACAAGAATATATCAAGAATTGGCCGATTTCTTCTCATCTCCGTTAAAGCTGTTATTCGAGGCTTCGGTCAAGCAAGGACAGTTTCCTATGCTTTGGAAAAACACAATCATAGCACCAGTGCCTAAAACATCTCCTCCCTAGTTGAATAAATTCCGTCCCATAAGTTTACTGTCGGTACCTGCGAAACTTTTTGAGAAGATTATCCTTCAGAAAATGTGGTGTCCTTTTCTAAGTGCATATGGAAAAACACAGCACGGATTTCGCCCTAAACATTCGACAACAACTGCACTCATCGAAATTATGGAACGATCTCTGTCCGGGTATGATGATCCGAATGCAAGTGGTGTTGCGGTTATTTCGGTAGACCTTTCATCTGCATTTGACTGTGTAGACCATAAACTTCTTGTCCATAAACTCAAGGCTTTCGGCTTTCCAACCTATTCCATCCAGTGGTTTCAAAGTTACCTAAGTGATCGCATTTGTCAAGTCAGAGTGAATAAACAATGTTCATATCCTTTTGTAATGAAAAGGGGAGTTCCGCAGGGCTCTCTGCTAGGGCCAGCTTTATTCAGTCTTTTCATTGGTGACTTTATTCCCAAAGTTGAGGGTGTACACCCTGTCCAGTATGCGGATGATATGAATTTGATCATTCCTACCACCAAACATTGTGACAATGAATCGATCATCTTAAATGAATTTTTTGGCATTGAGGAATGGTGTAGTACCAACAATCTAAAGTTAAACAAAAGCAAATCGAAGGTTTTGGTTTGTGGTAAAACAGATGAGCATCAAATAAAATTGCCTATACCGATTGTGAGCAAAATGAGAGTTCTTGGTGTAACACTGAACAGTCGACTGTCATGGGATGATCATATTTCTGATGTGCTAAACACAAGTAATAGACGGCTTTTTGTTTTGAGGAAATTGAAACATTTCACAAATACTGACGATTTGGTAAGCGTTTTCTGGGGGCTGATTCGCTCTGTGCTAGAATATGCTTCCCCTGTCTTTGTTCACCTGCCAGCCAAACTGAACAACAAAATTAAAAGAATTCAAAAGCGTGCCTTGCGGATTATTTACAACGGTTCACCTCCTCCATCTACTGAAGATGACCATCTCTCCAACAGAAGAAGGAGGCTAAGTATGAAGCTGTTTTCTTCGATTGAATCCGATTGTTCCCATGCGGTACTCTCGTCACTTGCGTGTGCCAATGTGTCGGACGAACAAGTACAAGACATCTTTCTTCCCCTTCACCGCTAAGCTCATTAACGAAAGTTTCAATTGATTTAAAAGATAGTGTGTCAATTTCAGTTACTTCACTCGTTCATTTTCTTGTATTTTCTCTTATTGATCTGTATATGCTTGTATGATTTCCAATATTTCTGAAAATATACACCATTATTATTATTATTATTATTACCAAAGTATAGTTTTGCTACCAAAGCTTTGGTAGCTGTCAATGAGCGTCTCCGATCAACTATTTTTATATTTACATACTACTCGTAAAAAAATGTTGGTAGATTTCCATTAGCTCTTTGCAACCTAAAATTCAATGCAGTCAAATCTCACTTTTCTGTCTCTCTCTGTCCATGTTGCAATGCGTGTCCTTCTGTGCGTGTGTTTCCCTTTCCTTCATTGTAGTTCATTCCTGAGATATTTGAGGAACAATCATGAATTTTGAGTCAGCTTATTTAGTCAATTTTTATCCAGTGTAATTAAAAATTTCCAATGTTTTGTTTTTATAAAATTTGTGTTAATATTCTCTAATAGAGATATATTATTGTTGGAAGAAAAACATTCATAACGAAACTGAGTGCTTTTGCAAGAATGGAGATAAATTAGCGTTAAATTGCCATTGCCACTGAATGTGCCCTATGTTTGAAATTTATTACAAACATGCTAGATTTCTATGTTAAAGTAAACGAAAGTGAAATTTACTGCTTCTATGCTATTTGGGTTGCCCAATGTGACTATATTTCAGAATATTACAATTTTCTATTAAAATTTACATGTGCCTTCATATGCAATGTTCATATATACACAATACATATAGGGGAGGAATGCAGTACAGGTGAAAAATCATCATGAAGCTAGTAGGATAATTGTTCCAATGAACGATGAAAAAGAAAAGCAAAAGTGGAACAGCAACGGTGTAATTGCGAATTACAGTTTAACAAGTAAAAACGCCACCTTTGCATAATATCAGGACCAATAGAATACATTCAAAAGCACAACAATGAAATCTTGATAATATAAAAGACGATATTTATTTATGTAGACATAACATGAAAAAACAACAGAGTTGTAATAACATTCGCATTATTGGATGGGATCGGATGGTCCAGCATCTCTTCAGTGTGAATGGGGCGGAAAAATTCCGTCCAATCAAGAAGCCTGAAAAAACCATGTAAAATATTTTTTGCTCCAAATTATTTTTTTAAAATATCGTAAACAGCATAAAATTACTATTAAAGCTACTCTTAAGGCAGTGAATTGGCATCTACCCAACCTTGATACCGTATAAATTTACTCGAGAACTCACATACATGGAGACATTGGTCTTGGATATGCCGGTACTTGCTGTTAGAGCGCACTACTGGACTAATGGCGCATATACACAAAGTGAAAAGGGCACAGAGACAAATTGCCTTGCCTGCGTGCTTGGGTCAATAGCACAGAATATGATTGTTTAAGCACATCACTTTGCTAGAAGTGCAAACTAATTCAAAGCGATGTCACATGCAGGAACTTGCGAAGTGGGCAAAAAGAAATTTTTAATACCTTGCAGAGATAGGAAAAATAGTCGTGCGCCGCTTGCGGATTGCTCTGAATTCCTTCAAAATGCTCCGATCGCCACGATTCCTTCAGATTCAAAGAATTCAGATCATTGCGCAAAATTTTTCTTGATAATGTTGGTTCTCCCGATAGTCATTAAAAAAGTTGGAAGGCGTACGAAAAACGTTCACAAACTTCTCAGTAGAACATGAAATCGACTGTGTCTCTTAGCTATGTGATCCGGTTGATGACAGTCAATGAAACTTCGCACAATTGTCGTGTTCAATGTTGAACTGGCAGCTCATTGTTCGATTGATATGGTATTATGTCAGCAGGTTGTGCCATTTCATTAGCCCTATATGTTCCAATGCTTCATTTCTAGTCAAACAGAAGAAAAGACGACCTGTCTAATTCTGTGGTCTATAGAGATGACTTTCCTCAATGCTGATGGTCACGGACAGAGCTAGTCTCGAGGGGCAAGACAATCAATTTTCCATTGAACGTAATGCAAAAATTCAAGCCTAAATTCTGACGAAATGCACCATTGACACCACATTAAACGTACAGTCAGTCAGTTTCGATCCTGAAGAGTTGAACAGTGTAAATATTATTTCAATTTCAATATCATTCACTCATCACGGAGAAAAATTGAGTAAACGATGAACTTTCACTTCACTTGCCTGTCTGTAGTCTGACCGTTGAAGTTCGTGGGTTCTCTGATAAGAGGTCACTCCTGCAATGCGCGCATTTGGCCAATCACACAAGCCAAACAGAGACGAATGTCTATGTCAATCTCTATCGTTTGCATAGAAATTGACAACAATAAAACCTCTAGAATGGAAATTAAGCTTCATGCAATGCACAATAACGGCACATAAATCGCACGCATTTTCACTTAGATGCACCTGTCAACGTCTGTATCATTGGGTTAGAATCAGTCACATGAGTAAATCGAAGCTTTTAATTGGTTCTTCATGCCCCAACTTACAGTGCTGGGTCGAAAAATAGCAACTTTTTAATTCAGTCAGTTTTTATTAATTAGCACACTTGATTCAACAAGAAAATAGCTCGCTATCGTTATTATGGCTAAAATATTTAACAATCGATCTATTGTGTTTCTTCTTGCACTGCCGATGAGACATCATTGCTAACTTGACTGCTAGAGCATTTCAATTTGAATTTGAATTTGAATTTCCTCAACAATGTGAATGGTAAATAGTTTTCAAACCACTTTCTAAGCTATTGATTGGTAGAAAGCGGGATCTCAGCGAGCATCAAAAAGGCATCATTGATACCCTCATAAATGAAGGATTCAGCCAGGTCTACGTTGCTGCTAAATTGAAAGTCAACAAATTAACAATCAGCCGATTTGTCAAAGGCAGGAGATGTTCGAAGAAGAATTCGGGGAGCAAGAAAATGACATTCAGCATACAAGATAGAATTCTCAAGCACCTGTGTCTCGCTAAACACAAGTCTTCTTCAGTTGAACTTGCTCGCGAGTGGGAGGAGTTGGCTGCCGTACATGCAGATCCCAGCACCATCCGTAAACAGCTCTATTCTTCTGGAATCATCTCAAGACGCATGGTGAAGAAGACCCTTTTCACTCGGAAGCAGCGCATGGCTAGGGTGGCATGGTGTCGAGAACACAGAAACTGGATCGAAGATCAGTGGAAGAATGTCTTCTTCTTCGATGAATCGAAAATCGAGATGACTTACCATTCCGGCAACAATCGAGTCCGAAGATATTCATGGGAAGCGCAACAACCTTAGTGTCAATTACCGACAGTGAAGCATCCAACCAGCCTGATGATATGGGCAGGCTTCAGTGCACATGAAATTGGCTACCTCCATCCCTGCGAAAATTCTGTGAAATTACGTGAAGATCCTCAGAACTCGCGTTTTGACCTATCAAAATGTCTTCTTCCATGGGGATATGATATTTCAAGATGACTCGGCACCTGCTCATCGATCGAAGGTCACAAAAGCCTTCAAAGCATCCAAGGGGATCACCTCTCTCTATTGACCTTCAAACAGCCCAGATTTAAATCCCGTGGAAAGTTTGTGCAGATTTGGAAGAAGAAGCCAACTTACACAGGCCACGCACCAAAAGTGAGTTGCTTGCATTTATTATTCGTGCTTGGACTCGCTAAATACCCGAGACACTAACAAAGCTCACAATCAATATGCCGAGAATGAGAGAAAAAGTGCTGAAAGCGGGCGGTGGACCCACCAAATACTGGCTCTGGTGAGTTTACTATTGTTGCAAGTTGTTGTTGCAGTTATAAATGCTCAGAAACTTGATGAATAAATTTCAGAGAACACGTGAACTAATTTTTTCTTATTTCTTCAGAAAGTTGCTAATTTTTGTCCCAGCACTGTAGTTCCCTCGGATGTGCCGCGACCTTGAGTCAATTTCCATTCTAGCCAACTTCAGATAAACAATCTATTTCTATGATCGTTTGCTACCATTGCATGCAATGCCTGGAATAGGATTATGTCTGTTCTGGACTAATCCACACGCAAGTTACTCTATCTTTGTGATCGAAACTATCTTCACATAAACTATTACCATGATCGAGACGATGGCGCACGCGCAATTGGCCTGGAAGCATATGCCTAAATGCAGCAGTGTGTGTTTGGTCACGAGGTCCATAAAAATAAACTCTTTATCTGAAGCTAACTGTAGGTTTGACCGATCAAGAAGCTAATCATCCGTTTCATATTAAGTATACACATTTCAACTGCAGAATGAGATCACCGTTCGCAACATTAGCACTTTGAGTTCATCGCTGACATTCCAACAGCAGAATGACCGAAGTGAGGTGAAGCGTTCCCGTTTCAAATACCAATTGCCATATCAACAGTATAAAAAGCAAAATCTAGCGCAAATTGAACCTAATTAATGGCGATCTGCAGCTGCAGACATGAAACAAAGAGGGAAATAGCAACTAACAAGTAAGGGGTTGAACAAATAACGTGGACAACATTCAAATGGTTATCTTCTTGATAACAATAAAGATGTTTTGGCATGTTTTTTTCATTGGTTAGGAGCCATTACACATTCATCGATAAATTTCATGATCGGTATATTTTGTTTTTCTAGGATTTATTGCTGATGAGAACTTCATTACATGTTATTGGAGTATTGATTTCAAGACGAAAACGATTAGCCATCATTGAATGTAGCAACTACAGAGCTGATCATAAAAAACGGATCACCTGAATTTCGCTGAAATGCCATCGATTCTCATGCCTTCCAATCGCATCGCACAACAACGCGCCATGCATCATTCGAGAGCTTCCATTCTCAGCTTTAAAATGAGCCATTATAGACTTACATCCACATCCACTATTGTATTTGATGAGTAGTGCTCAGAAAATGAAAATCACTCAATTTACAAATCGCTTTTTTTCAAAATGAAAGCACGTAAGTGTGATAATGAATAAAGCACGGGGAGAACTAGCATTTTCTGAGCTCTCTTTTGACATACTGTTCATCAAAATCGGTGAACAAATAAAAAATTAGTGATATCGTGAAGTCATCACAAAATCAGCCAGCCCTTTTGGTTGAAAATGTTATGTTATCACTTTTTCATCAAAGGTGCTCATGTTTGGCATCCTCAGAATCCATGCGATGTGAGGAGTGCGAATACGTAAGTTATATTCATATAAGTTCAATAGTTCCCTTACAAACTTCTTCAGCATTTTTTCTCATTTCCACAAAAGTACACAAACGCCATGACAGGTGAACGAAGGTTCAAAACAAGACATAATTATCGACGGCATGTCTTTGTTTTCTCAAAGCGGCTGGCGATTGTCTACTTTCATTGTTTGTGTAATTTTGTGGAAATGAGAAAAAATGCTGAAGAAGTTTGTAAGGGAACTATTGAACTTATATGATTGGAAGGCGATTGGAAGGCATGAGAATCGATGGAATTTGAGCGAAATTCAGGTGATCCGTTTTTTTATGATCAGCTCTGTAGTATCCATCCGTATTGTAAATTTATCAGAAGATAAGAAAATCAGTAATCGATTGACAGATAAATATGATAATTGGTGAATCAGCTTAGTCCAACGCTTCAATTTGTTTGGCCCCGCGAGGATGCACATCCGCCACTCACTTCAGTATCTTCTCACTTCAGTTCGCGTACCTCATAAGTCATAAGTCATAAGTCATAAGTCATAAATGTTTATTCTGAAATATACAGAAAACGCAAAGCGATGGCCGCGAGGGCACTTACAAGCAAGCGTTGATAACGTGTTACATATGCATACGCAAAGTTTAGTGTCACTATCTGCACAGCGCAACAGACAAAGTCAAGCTGTGTCGATTCTGTAGGACCTGTTGTATGAATCCAACTGCAACTAATCAGTTAAGCATTTATCAGGTTGAAAATGCAGAACATTCGACATCCGTGAAGTCTTTCAAAAAAGACCAGTCATTCTGAAAGAAGGCAGAATGACGCAGATTGTCAATTAATTTTTATAAGCAATTTCAATGTCTGTTGCTCAACAGGTTAAAATACTAAAGAAAAATATGCATAATATGCATCTTCATCACTTTCATTGTTTCATTTTGCATCTGAAACGATAATTTTGCAGTAGATTTGGTAAAGAGGAGGAGTTTACGAATTCATACCGACAAAAATGCACTTGAAGCGGTAATGACGCAAATTCTTCTCAACTGCTGCACTTTGAAATATCTTTGTCAATCTTGAAGGGACAAAACTCGTTCTTGACGGGTCAATGTCAAATTGACGGGTCAAATTGACTCAATATCGCGGCACATCCGGGGGAGCTAATCTGGGACATGAATGACCAATAAAAAGCTTGAATTTACACTTGTGACAGATTCCAATCCAATGATGCAGACGTTGACATGTGTATCTAAGTTAAAATGCGTGCGATTTATGTACCACTATTCAGGGGCGCAGCCAGAAAATCAGTTTGGGGGGTGGGGACAAGGTTCTGATGAATTGCAAATCTTAAAACTGGTATTTAATTACATTATACAGTACCCACTTCCCATTGTTTTAATTGATGCTTAAGGAATATACATTTTAACATTTTGTATAACCACATGCAAGCGTATTAGAATCTGAAGCTTATCTGAAATACCTGTTAGATAATGAACAATTTTCATTTCATAATTTAGCTTCTCACTTACATGCTATATCCAAAATTATTAGATGAATGTTTCTATACCGTGGTTTGTACATGAATAAATAATCAAAACGCCGAATCTTGTTCAAGGAATTGTATAATGTTAATTGAAAAGCCTCTTTCGATAAACATCAAGTCAACCAATATGCATAATCGCTCTTAATATTTCAATGTATTTTTTGCGATAAAAATTCGATTATAACTCTTCCATATTTTTACAAAATAGTTTTTTACTATTTTCCGATTGGCCTCTGCTACAGGTAGAACTGAATAACTTAGGAACATTACAAAAATGTGCGCCTACACGTTTATGGAAGTAAATTATATTAAAAAAATTCAGTTCTTTGTAACGTTCTTAGTCCCATTGCTAAATTTGATGGAAAAAATACGCATATCATTCGATTTAGACTGTAAACTTTACTAAACTCAAAGACGGTTGATTACTTATTGTCTTTGGGTAAATATGAATATTAGCCTATATACACTGTAACCGACAAGCGTACAACCAAAAATACACCTGAGCTATTTAAGTGATGATTTGAAATATTGATAATACGTGTGCAGAATCTATACACTGCTTCAGACAAACTTTTGCTGAATCATGTCATTTGACTTGTTCCGCAAGTTTCTTCGATGACAAATCTGGATGTTATTGCACTAGCAAAGATGAGGAAAGTCGCATCCCTAAGTCAGTTGACAGTACTTCAAATAAAATACATGTCGATGTGTAACGAGAATTGTTAACAATATGTTTTAAAATTCAGATTAAAAATGTACTTTTCAACACTACTTAAACGTTTGGGGGTGGCATGGCCCTAGTGGCCCCCTTGGCTACGCCCCTGCCACTATTGTGTATTGCCTGAAACTTATCTTTCCTTCTAGAGGTCTTAGGGCTGTTTCACACATGCGACATTTTGCAGGCGGAAGTCGCGCGGGTGTTTGTTTAACATTACAGCCCATGGAGCTTTTCACACATGTCGCGCGTTTTCATTTTGCCGCGAGTAAATCGCGCGATTTTGGTTTTTGACCTGCTAATGATCTTTAACATTATCTCAAACTGAGAACATTTCTAAGTTCAACATGATGTGGCAATTAAAACGCATTCCGAATTGCTAAATTTCATGCAGTATAGCCGATGCATCACAAATAATATATTTGAAGTTCGAAACTGTTGAGGTTCTCGAACTTTGTGTAAATCAATCAATACTGCAGCCAATGCGCGTGCAAGCGACAATGACTGAAGTTAGTAATTGTCACCAATTTACATTTTGACCTCGTTCGCAGCCGTCAGTGGTCAGATTTCGGTGATCCTCTCACCAAACTGATCCCCAGAGTATGAAGAAGTTGATGGTATTCATTGTGTCTACCATGTAAAGAGAGAGGCTTTCCTTCGTAATCCCTTTTCTTGGAACAATGGCCAACAGAGACAATTGGAAAGTAATGTCCTTCGAAGACAATAGCATAGTCGCGCGGATTCCAGGGTAAAATTAAGGCCTATGGAGCTTTCCGTATACATGTCGCGCGTTTAAATAGCGGATAAATTGTCGCAGGAATTCTCCTAGAAATCGCAAAATTTTGAGGCGATTTTGAGTTTTGACCTGGCGATCTAGAACATAGCGTCAATCTGGGAACATTTGTGAGTGCAGTATGTTACGCTGATTAAAACGCATTCCTAAATGATGAATTTCGCTCAGTAGAACCGATTCTATCACAAATTATGCATTTGAAGTAGGAAACTGTTGAGGCTATTGACCTTCGCATACGTCAAGCGATAGTGTCTTCAAGCGCGTGCAATCAACGATGACTGAAGTCAGTCCATGTCACCAATTTACATTTTGACTTCGTTCTCAGTCGTCAGTGCTCGGATTTTGGTGATTCACACACCAAACTGATTCCCAGAATAAGAAGAAGTTGATGACTCGCATGGCTTCCACCATGAAGAAAATTATTTCATAGTATGCAAGACTCCCAGAGAGCCCTGCCCAGTGCCCATCCACTGTGCTTTATTGATTGACTAGACTAGAACACTTGCAGAAGCGGCAGATACTGACAACAGATGCAGTAGATCGTTACAGTTGTTACTATATAAAGAGAATAATTAAATGTTGAGTTGCATCCACAATTGAAAAAGGGAAACAGACCTGAATAGCTGCTATTTCAGCCAATGTCAGGAATCATCATCAGGCCTAGTTTACATCTCTTAATATCGACACAACTTCCTATTTAAAGTCGCAACCATGCCCGCGCAAATTTGAGATTTGCAAATAGCAAGTTAGCGTTCAAAATGAATGCCCGTTTTAATGAAGTTAGTTATCATGCATGCTCGTCGAAATTTCACTAACTTGCTAATTGCAAATCTCAGTTGTTACTTTATTGATGCTATATGAAAGTGGTCGCTTCGTGAAAATTTGTTAGCTTGTGCTATGAATAGATGACGCAAGCGACCACTTTTATCGATGAACTGACTGAATACGCTGCTGAGACTTCTATGTCTATCAAATGAGCTTACATGTCTATTACACAGAGCAGACGGCGTGACAAAAGAATATTGCTGAAATCTGAATGCTTTATGCTGATTTTGAATATTATAGCGAACTATGTAATAAATTTTGGATATTCTGACAGCAAATTTCCTACTGATTTCAATGAAAACAAAAACAAAAACAACTGACGCCTGCCTTCAGAGTAATTTTAGTTCAAATTCTTCTCCAATAGGCTTAAGACACATCCACATTCTATGTCTCATGAAATCGAGAGATCGAAATGGTTTGTTTGATGATTGACAGTCGCAGAAATCGCAGTCTAAAAGGTCAATTCCAAATTTTAGCGACAACCGCGCGGCAAATTGTCAAATGTGTGAAACAGTCCTTACTGTTGTCAATTTCCACGCTCTGCTTTACAGAGATAGAATCATTTTGCGTGTGGGTTAGTCTAGAGCGGATATCTTATCCCCTATGCATTGTATGCCTTGGCAACAAACGATAGAGATTGACATAGACATTCGTCTCTGTTTGGCTTGTGCGATTGGCCAAATGCGCGCATTGCAGGAGTGACCTCTTATCAGAGAACCCACGAACTTCAACGGTCAGACTACAGACAGGCAAGTGAAGTGAAGGTTCATCGTTTACTCAATTTTTCTCCGTGATGAGTGAATGATATTGAAATTGAAATAATATTTACACTGTTCAACTCTTCAGGATCGAAACTGACTGACTGTACGTTTAATGTGGTGTCAATGGTGCAGTTCGTCAGAATTTAGGCTTGAATTTTTGCATTACGTTCAATAGAAACTTGATCGTCTTGCCCTTCGAGACTAGCTCTGTCCGTGACCACCAGTATTGAGGAAAGCCATCTATAAACCCAAACACGCAGGCAAGGCAATTTATCTCTGTGCTCTGGTCACTTAGTGAACCCGTGTAAGCTGGCCATATTTATCTTTACTTGGCTAATCTATCAATTTCTGCTACCACACGTGCAGCTGTTACCAGTCTTGAAAACCATATATCTAAAAGAGCGCCTTCGTTGGATGAGACTGGAATGCTTGAAGTACATACGAGGTGTGTCAGAAAAGTTCCAGGACTGCGGTCACAAATAATTTATTTAATAAACAATACAGAAATTACATGTTGTCCCCTTCAAAGTAGTCCTCCGAGAGTCTGACGCACTTCTCCATCCTTCGGCGCCATGCATCTACGCACTGATGGAAGGTTTCTTCCGTGATATGGCGCAGCTCCGTCGTCACGGTCATCTTGATGGCTCCCTCGTCCGAAAATCGAGTTCCTTTGAGGACACCTTTCAGCCTAGGGAACAGGAAAAAATCGCAAGTGACGAGATCTGGCGAGTACAGAGGTTGCTCCAACACAACGATGTTCTTCTTTGCGAGGAACTCCCAGATGCTGGTGTCGTTGTGAGCAGGCGCATTGTCGAGGTGAAGCAACCAAAGACTATGGATTATGTAAAGACTGAAAACTCGACTGAAAATTGGAAACATTTGATATCTATGATGAGGACTAATCAACATAGATATTTCCCTATCTTACAATGTTAAACAATCGTCCGATATCTTCGTTGAGGAGTGAAGTGTTGTTTCCACTTCTTATACATTGAGAGATAGGATAGTTTCCGGTCTTTATATAATCCATAGTCTTTGGAAGCAACCACGAATTGCTCTACCACAGACCCTTGCTCTTCTCGCGCACTGAATTAAACAGACGTTGCAGGATCTCTCTGTAGACGTGTTGGTTGATCGTCTGACCCCGTGGCAAGAACTCCAAGTGGACGATACCTCTAAAGTCGAAGAACAAGATCAACATGAGCTTCATCTTGGACTTTGTCTGCCTTGCCTTGATCGGTCTCGGTGATCCAGGAGTCTTCCACTGAAGGCTCTGGCGCTTGGTCTCCGGGTCGTACTCGAAGATTCAGGATTCATCGCCTGTTATGACTTTCAACAGCAAGCCTGGATCTGTTTCGAGACGCTCGAGGATGTCTCGACACACTTGCATGCGCTTCCACTTCTGTTTCACGTTCAGCACCTTCGACACCAACTTTGCACAGACCTTCTGCATGCCCAGGTCTTCAGTAATCACCCTCCAGACGCAATCGCGATTGATGCCAAGCTCACTTGCTATCATCCGAAAGGTCAGACGACGATCGCCTCGCACCACCTGCCTCACGAGCTTAATATTCTCCTCAGTCCTGCTTGTCGAAGGTCTTCCACCTCCTCTCGTCCCTCTCTGAACCTCCTGCGCCAGTCGAAAACACATGAGCAGGACATCGTCTCATCTCCATAAACCTGTTGAAGCATTTCGAGTGCTTCAGATGGAGATCTTCCGAGGAGTTCCAAAAACTTCAGGTTTATTCTCTGTTCTATGTTCTCTGTTGCCATCCTTCGAAATGAAAGCGACCCTGTTAACCGCGGATCTACTATTTAAGAACGAGTACGATTTGTTGAACTGTATTCCAACAGTTGTGAAGAATCGTATAATGGCTACAGAGCATAGAAATAAACTGTTTATCTGAAGTTCGCTAGAATGGAAATTGACTCAAGGTCGCGGCACATCCGGGGGAACTAAGTTGGGGCATGAAGAACCAATTAAAAGCTTCGATTTACTCATGTGACTGATTCTAACCCAATGATGCAAACGTTGACAGGTGCATCTAAGTGAAAATGCGTGCGATTTATGTGCCGTTATTGTGTATTGCCTGAAGCGCAATTTCCATTCTAGAGGTTTTATTGTTGCCAATTTCTATGCTACAGAGAGCTGAATAGTGGGGGTGATAACTCTAAAACCGTGCAAATTGAGGGTAGAGGGCCAGATTTTTGCCTATATCTTAATTTTCATCCTGTGAACAATTCCTGATATGTATCTCTTTCTGAATTTCTGCATTTACTTATCCCTGAAATACATTACACCAATGGGATTTCGTACAGACTTTAATGACTAAAAATAATTCTAGTGTTTAAATGCGGAAGCAAGAGTGGATGTTTCGTCATAGTTACGCACTACACAAGTATTTCAAAATTTACCAGCTGAAAATAGTAAGGCCAAAATTCTATGGCAATTTCTATGACATCTGCTGAACCGGTACAAGTTTGGTCTCCTGGCTATTACACCGGCTCATCCATTACAATATTCTTCTATCTACATTATCACGCATCGTATTTCTCAGCTATATCAGATAACAGAATCACTCAATGTAACAAGAAAAAGGTCTTTGTATCAGAAAGTGACTAGGCTCGCCTCTTTGTCTTTCATCGCCTTACATAGTTTTGCTTCACTTTCTAATTTTTTGAGAAATTTAGTGATTTCTAAAAAGAACTAAACAGATTTCTAGGCGACAACGACTTATGTAACAAAATCTCAATTTTCAAGTGCTTTATTTGCTGTTGATAATTTTATCTTTTTATTGAGGCAATCAGCACTACCTGGGGCCCGTTTCATTAAATAAATTAGTGCTCTATATCAGTGTGGAAAATGTTTTGCGGTTCATAAAATAAATTTAAAGCAGTGATTTAAATCAGTGATTTAAACAGTCGCAATTAGCAGCGCTTCACAAAACCACATATTAAGCAGTGATTTATATTAGTCCCACACTGCTTAATATCTGGTTTTGTGAAACGCTATTAATTTCGACTGCCTAATCAGCATTATTTAGCAGTCTGCAGAGGAATTGCGTTTCACAAAGAGGTATCAGCAGTGGTCGAAATTTGAAATTATGGAAATTCACTGATAGAAATGTGAAAATTTTTATCAACCTCAAGAGGTTGATAAATATGTGAATGATCGTCGAAAAAGTTATGGAAACTTGAAATATCGGAGAAATTACTGCAAATATAACTTGAAAATAGAAAAATGGCTTTTGATTTTCAATTCTATTGTCAGTAGAAAACTATTTGTGAGAAGGGCACATTTGCAAGCTGTTTGAAAATTTCTTCCTTTGAAAAGTGGCAATGCTGTGACGAAAAAACGTCCGGTAACAACAAAATTACAATGGGTGATTTGAGGGTTTCAATTTCTTTCGTGTAATGAGGTATGGAAGAATTTCGTCATTCAACGTCATGTCATGAAATCATTTCAATATTAGAAGACCTTGAGATATTGACTTTTACATGCATCGACAACAGCTAGCAAAATAGATTCTCAAATACTCTCTAAATTTGTAGTCCCACAATTGGCAGCCGGAAACATTTCGACGCAAAATTTTTTTACCACCTAAACAAATGCAGCCATCCGAGAGACTAAAACAAAACGAATCTCACGCGCTTTCTTTCATAAAACGAAATACAGCCTAACCTAAGCTACAAGAAGCCCCGATAGTAGTAATAAAACGGCGAACACTCGACCGGCGCCCCCCCCCCTCTGGAACGACAGAGTGTCGTGGTCGGCCGCCGTGGTGCTTCGAGTCTGACTCCCCCCCTCTGGAACGACAGAGTGTCGTGGTGGACTTGAGCGACCGCCAGGATTTGTCTTGAGGCTATAGTGTGTGATGTTTTTCGTGCAATCTGCTGAATGTTGGGTTGTAAAATGGGCTGTTTCGAGTGGAAGGAGTGCTCGGATGTGAAAACGGAGGCCAGATTCGGATTCAGCGTGAAATTCTGCATCGGTATGGTGAGTTTGAACGCAATCGGAGAGAAAATATTTCGCTGACGTCCCCCCCCCTCGGCACCGACCTTCCAACTTTGCTTCTAGTGGACGGATTTAGTCGTGCAATAGCTCGTTTGAAAGCTAAGAGTGAGACAAATTCACTGAAAGAATCGGCTTGTTCATATCTGTCTTCGTTTAGATGTGAGACGCCATTTAAGATTTTGGGAGGTTGGTGAAAAACGACACAGTTAGAATTTTGGACGTTTTGGACTGTAGCGCCAAAACGAAGCATCGGAGAGCAAAACGGATTTCAGATTTGGAATCAGCATGAAATTCTCTATCAACCATGGTGAGTTTCAAGTCAATCGGAGAGAAAAATTTTCGCTGACTTCCCCCCCCACCGGGAGAGCTAGCTTCGATCTTGGCTTCCAGTGGACGGATTTAGTCGTGTCATAGCTCGCTTGAAAGCTAAGAGTGAGACAAATTCACTGAAAGAATCGGCTTGTTCATATCTGTCTTCGTTTAGATGTGAGACGCCATTTAAGATTTTGGGAGATTGGCGAAAAACGACACAGTTAGAATTTTGGACGTTTTGGGCTGTAGCTTCAAAACGAAGCATCGGATGGGAAAACGGATTTCAGATTTGGAATCAGCGTCAAATTCTCTATCAACATGGTGAGTTTCAAGTCAATCGGAGAGAAAAAACTTTTCATCACAAAATTTTTTCGAAAAAGTTAGAATTTAGAAAAATTTAGAAAAGTTAGAATTTTTGCGATGGCTGCCTGCTGTAGAGCCAAAACGAAGCATCGGATGGGAAAACGGAGGCGAGATTCGGATTCAGCGTCAAATACTACATTGAAATAGTATATTTCCAGCTCAATCGGACCTCCAGAATCGATGATAGAAGCGTTTTAAGTGTTTGGATGATGGGTATTACGTCATCAGCTGATCGCCACACACTATATAAGCTGGGAACCGACAGAGACTTGTCATTCAGACGAGAGCGATTGTCAGAGGTAGGTCGTCTCTCTGAGCTCCGATGATAGCTTCGGACATTCCAAATCCCGAGTTTCTGTAAGAAACCGACTTAGAAAATTTCATTGCTGATATCAGCTAAGGCGTCAGACTTAGAGGTTCGCCAGGAGATGGCCTTCGTCTCCAGGCCATAAAAGACTCCAAAACTTTAAAGGCTTGTAACTTTGCTTCTACAAGTCCGTTTGACTTGATTCAAAAAAGGTTCGGTCGCTATTGACCTGCCCTAAGTGATAGACTACTTATAAAATTTCATAAGTAGTGCTAAAAAGTTGAAAATTTTAAATTCACTAGTTTTGGAGGTTTTCTGGGGTTTTCGACCCTGCTGAAGTCAATGAAAGCATTTTTAATGATGTCTGAGCCAGTCTTCTCATGCTATAAGCGGCTTTTCACTGAAAGCGAGCAAGACACGGAGAGTTTTGCTGTAATATTCCACTGACAGGGTGTTCCTTCGGGACGGCGGACGATGCCGTAGTGATAAGTGTGGCAAGGGAGTGTGTCATATTTTAGACCGAAACCGCTGGGACAACTCATGTCTCATGTTAGGCATTTGACACAGTTCTCAACGTAGCACTTTGAACGCCAATCGGTTGAGTCTTAGCTATCTTGTCATGGGTGGCCTCTAAACATCTCCATTGCGAAACGCTGGTGAATCAAGCTCTCTACGGCTTGCTATCAAGCTGATGAAAGCAATAACTTGGGATGTTTCCTCAAGGTTTTCAAGTATGCTGAGTTCAAATCTGCTATCAGATTTCAAATTTAACTAAGTCTAAGGCAGCTTTGAGGGGTTAGATCCCAGCTACTGTTCACTACCTTTGACTCGGCGCTGCTGTTACCACTTCGGGGCAGTGACAATGATTTCTTAAGCTGTAAATAGCGGGTATCGGGGAAGATCTCTCACTTCCCTAGTGATCAGTACAAGGCCTTCGGGCTGTCGACGGGATCGAGTGCCACTCACTACACTCAAATCTATCATTCCTCACTAAGTGTAAATTACTGACTATACATTTGTCCTGCTATCAGGTTGTTTTGACTTGCTATCTAGTTGAATAGTCTCTTGCTATCAAGAGATTCACTTCTGCTCATAAAGCACATAATCGCTGTAATACCTCCTTTGCTCGAGCGTTCCTTCGGGACGGCGGGTACTGCCGTAGAGGGATTGTGTTGCACGGGTTGTTCGTCGTTTGTTAGACCGAAACCTCTGAGCCGTTGCTCATGTTGGGCGTTCGACTTCATACTCAACGTGACGCTTTCTCTCGCCAGGTCAGAGTACTTCAGCCATTCGACAAAGGTTAGTCTTTATGATATGGAGTAGAGTGAAATGTAATTCATTAGATGCTCCTTCAATGATTGCTCCCATGATCCCTTTTCAGTGATTGAAATCTACTAACACACTACCGTATAATCGTCCACTATGGGGCAAGACATGATAGAGCCTCCACGCGGTTTGCTCTAGGCAGTCTTTAGACTGGCGAATACTATCATCAAGTTGAATCTGCTATCAGTCAACTTGAACGTTGCGTCGCGTTAGAGGGGTATATAAATCACTACCTCTCATTTCATTTCATTTCAATCATGCAGACGCCGAACAGTCAAGTCAGCTCTCCTCGCGGACCGCAGTTAAGGCCGCGAAATTTATTTGATGAATTTGCTAGAATAGAGGAGCAAGACAGAGTCCACAACAATCTTGCTCAGATTGGTAATGCGATGACAGCAAGTGTTGTCAATCCAACGGAATGGCGCTACATTCCACTTTTCAGTCACATACCAATTAGCGTGGAAGTCGACACTGCTACCAAGGAGAAAGTCAAAGACTCTCTCAGCAGAATCGGTAGGCTGTAAGATGACGACCCCCGAGAACGAACCACCGGCTCTCTTAAGGGCCACCATGGGGCAAGACATGATAGAACCTCCACGCGGTTTGCCCTGGGCAGTCTTTGGACTGGCGAATACTATCATTAAGTTGAATCTGCTATCAGTCAACTTGAACGTTGCAAATGAAGTTCGGTGTAATACTTCCTTTCGACGGGCGTTCCTGTAAAGGGCGGCGGTGAAACCCGTAGCTATGTATACCGCAAGGGACATTCGGCAATGGTCAATCTTGTTAAACCTCTCTGCGTCATGTTTGCAAGTGATTGCCTCTGTCTCAACGTAGTATGCATTCGCGCCAGGGCGACATTTAGCCAACTGTCGAAGGTTGCCTTATAAACTATCCATTGCATACGTTATGAGAACCATGAGTTCTACCTACCTCTATCAATGAGATGAATTGATGAATGGAATGAAATGGGAGGACACTCACGCGCCACACGCAACATAACACACTTCTCTCTTCCGTAGTCTAACAAGCTCTTTACACATGGATCGCAGTCGATTGCTATCCCAGAATCATGTAAGCTATCTTAATTTTATTTAACACTATTTCATCTACCATTATCATCCATATGAAATGTTATAAGAATTGCAAGTTAAACTAAGTGTGCTACTATTTCCAAATGAAAAAGTATACATGCTTAAATCATCCACTGAAGCCCCATTCAAGTAAGTCAGTATGAAAGCAAAGATAATACGAAATAAAAATTTATTATGGCATGTATTTCAAAAGGTCTTCATCGTCAATGTCGTCCCAGAGTCTGGCTTCACATAGATCACAAAAACAGTTCACTTGCTTCAATCGTTCTTCTACCGCGAGCCTCACTTTGTCGATGTACTCCCACTCCGCCATAGTTCGTGGCTGGGAGTTAGGGGTGTACCATTCCCATAATTGGTGGAGGAATTTGGTGCTGGCGATCTCCATCACTATTCGTGAGTGCCGTTAGAAAGTGTATCATGGTTTGTAAAAGTTTTACTGCAACACAGGTTGATGTATAGTTAGAAAAGTTTGATCATCAACGTTGTATTCGTAAGTCTAGTCAGAAACTTTATCATGTTGTACAAAAGTTTTATTGCAACACAGGTTGATGTATAGTTAGAAAGTTTGATCATCAACGTTTTATTTGTAAGTCTAGTCAGAAAGTGTATCATGGTTTGCAAAGTTAGTGTAGTCAAATAATTTTACTGTGACACCCGTTTGAGAAAGTAAAGTCTGATCATCGAAGTTGTATTCGTGAGTGTCGTTAGAAAGTGTATCATGGTTTGTAAAAGTTTTACTGCAACACAGGTTGATGTATAGTTAGAAAAGTTTGATCATGACGTTTTATGAAACACACATGTCATGAAATGTAAGCGTTAGTGTAGTCAAATAATTTACCGCGACGCACGTTTGTGAAAATAAAGTTTGATCATTGACGTTATATGACTGACCGAACTCATGACAGCACTAGAAAGTTTTAGAAGGTTTTACTGCACAGTGTAGATTGTCTTGTAACTTACTTTCACAGTGTTAGAAAGTTTTATTGCAGACAGTTGCCAAATGTTTCCCTATTAGAAATTCAAACTTCATGACTGTTAGATTAGCTTCATCAGGTTTAGTAAAAGCAGTTTTCTACTGCAGTAAGACTGCGAGTTTAGAATGTTATATGAAAACAGTGTTCATCACAGCGCTAGAAAGTTTTACTGCGCTGTGTAGATTGTTTCATACAAGGTCTTATAGTCAGCGTTGAATGTTTTATAAAACCAGATGTTGTCACACACGTTCAGTGTATGAGAGCTAGTTCCATGACATTGAATCGCATGGATTGTAAAGTTCATAATCCAAGGCTAGGCTCCTCTACGGTTGGATTTAGGGTTTTATATTACATGCGTTAACCGTTCGTGTAGAATATGTGAAGCACATGTTCGCTTAAATGCAAATGTTGAAATAAGTTTGTAAGAAGTCTTTGACAGGTTGTTGTGAAACGTAGCGAACGTTGAAGAAATGTTTCTGCAGTCACACTCGTTAGCGTGCCAGCTTTACTAAATGTGTTCTATTCTCCAATGAGGATTGTTGTCTAATGAGAATCAAGCCTTTCACAGTGAGAATCATTCCATCGTTGAATCGTACAAGTGACGGACGCACATTCTCTCTTTGGGATATCATTTTCAAAGTGAATGGGCTATATTATGGTCAACACAAGGATAACAAAATAGCCTCTCTCTCGATATACACTGAATCCATCCTATATATTCCAAAGCCACCCAACGTAGATGACATTATTGACTTCCTTAACGGGGGTGGTACGAAGCGCAAGTCGGACAATAATGATACCTCCAAACGCAAGTCAAGGAAAGAGAATTGCTAATCCTTTCCTAACTCTACCCTATGACAATTCGCTTATGTGCTTTGAGTGTCGTGGACGTGGTCTTATTAGATACATTTTACTTCTTCGTTGCCATCATATCATTTGTGTATTTTGTCGTGAAAAGCATCGATGTAATTCTTCATTTTGTGATATGTTATAGATCGTTTCCTTAGATGTGTAATTTCCGTTTTAGGCTTCTATCATCATTTTTATGGATTGTGAGGGTGAACCTGTACAGGAGCTCAGTGCTATTGCTATGAACAATTGGACATAACAGATTGTTAGTGTCTATCATCAACATGCAAACTGTGATCCCAATGTTGATCAATGGGCGAGAAAACACATTCATGGACTTAATCTGAAATATTTGCAAGACTATGGCTTTTCTTGTGAGAGTGCTCTTCTTATTGACTTTAAACGATGGTTAGCTGCTTTCAATGTTATACGCATCTTTTGTAATAATCCTGGTAAGGAGAGGAAAGTATTTCCCAATCTAATCATTAATGATATTTTGCTCCCACCTTGGGATAGTAGAGTGAATCAACACTATCATGAAGTCACGAAACGTTTTAAGGATTTGTGTGTTCCTATTTTGTCTGTTCGTTGTAGTAGCTACGTTCATAACCAATGCTTCTTTCCTACTTACCTCAACACTGCCAAAGTCCTGTATGGTTATCATTGCTCGCTATATGACAGTTACCAGCTGTATCTATTTCATCTGTTTCAAACCATTGATTTGTAATGCATGCTTGTTACAGTTATTCAATAAATGTTATTATGCGAAGAGTTGTTGTTATCATGCAACGGATGGGTTAGATGAAGGGTGATCATATCTTTTTCAAATGACTGTGGAACATTGATTTCCATGATGAATATTTAAACAGTTAGATTCGATGACGAATAAGATTTACTAGTTTGCAAGTTATACTAAGCGTTCTATTATTTGTAAATGAAAGATATAGTTTCAACAGTGTGTACGCTAGAAATAAAGTTTTATCTGTTTGTAAAATGAGATTGTAGGATTTATTAGTTTGCAAGTTAGACTAAGCGTTCTACTATTTGTAAACGAAAGATATAGTTTCAACAGTTTACAGATTAAAAATAAAGTTTCAACAGTGTGTACGTTAGAAATAAAGTTTTAGTCGTTTGTGCGTTAGAAAAAAAATAGAGTTTCAACCGTTTACAAGTTAAAAATGAAGTTTCAATAGTGTCTATGTTAAGAATAAAGTTCTATCTGTTTATATGTTAGAAATAAAAATATAGGTTCACCAGTTTACAAGTTAAGAATAAAGTTTTATCTGCTTGTATGTCAGAAATGAAATAAAGTTTCAACCGTTTACAAGTTAAAAAATAAAGTTTCAATAGTGTGTACGTTAGAAATAAAGTTTCAATAGTGTGTATGTTAAGAATAAAGTTTTATCTGTTTGTATGTTAGAAATAAAACAAAGTTTCAACCGTTAACAAGTTAAAAATAAAGTTTTAGATTAAAATAAAGTCTCAATAGTGTGTATGATGGATATAAAGTTTAAGCGCTATGTGCGTTAGAAATAAAGTTTCAGCCGGTTACAAGTTAAAAATAAAGTTTCAATAGTGTGTATGTTAAGAATAAAGTTCTATCTGTTTATATGTTAGAAATAAAATGAAGGTTCACCAGTTTACAAGTTAGGAATAAATTTTCTCTGCTTGTATGTTAGAAATGAAATAAAGTTTCACCAGTTTACAAGTTAAAATAAAGTTTCAATAGTGTGTATGTTAAGAATAAAGTTTTATCTGTTTGTATGTTAGAATTAAAACAAAGTTTCACCAGTTTAAAGTTAAGAATAAAGTTTTAATAGTTTGCAAGTTAAAACTAATGTTTCAATAGCGCGTATGTTAAGAATAAAGTTTTATCTGTTTGTATGTTAGCAATAAAATGAAGCTTCACCAGTTTACAAGTTAGGAATAAAGTTTTATCAGCTTGTATGTTAGAAATAAAATGAAGTTTCACCAGTTTACAAATGTAAATAAAGTTTCAATAGTGTGTACGTTAGAAATAAAGTTTCAACCGTTTACAAGTTAAAAATAAAGTTTCAACAGTGTCTACGTTAGAAATAAAGTTTTATCTGTTTGTAAAGTACGATCGTAGGATTTACTAGTTTGCAAGTTATACTCAGCATTCTACTAGTTGTAAATGAAAATATCGTTTCAACAGTTTACAGATTAAAATAAAGTTTCGATAGTGTGTATGATGGAAATAAAGTTTAAGCCGTTTGTGCGTTGGAAATAAAGTTCCAGCAGTTTACAAGTTAAAAATAAAGTTTCAACAGTGTGTACGTTAGAAATAAAGTTTCAACAGTTTACAAGTTGAAAAATAAAGTTTCAACAGTGTGTACGTTAGAAATAAATGAAAGTAAGAACTTCATCGTATGAGTATTCAAAGCATGTTTTGTAAATCAAATGTGTGTAGTCCTGACATGATAAAATCGCGTTAGAAATAAAGTTTCAGCCGTTTACAACTTAAAAATAAAGTTTCAACAGTGTGTACGTTAGAAATAAAGTTTTAGCTGTTTATATGTTAGAAACAAAATAAAGTTTCAACAGTTTACAAGTTGAAAAATAAAGTTTCAACAGTGTGTACGTTAGAAATAAATGAAAGTAAGAACTTCATCGTATGAGTATTCAAAGCATGTTTTGTAAATCAAATGTGTGTAGTCCTGACATCATAGAATCAAGCTTGACTAACGCGTTTGTCAAGTTCATTTGATTCTATCATGTCAGGACTACACACATTTGATTTACAAAACATGCTTTGAATACTCATACGATGAAGTTCTTACTTTCATTTATTTCTAACGTACACACAGTTGAAACTTTATTTTTCAACTTGTAAACTGTTGAAACTTTATTTTGTTTCTAACATATAAACAGCTAAAACTTTATTTCTAACGTACACACTGTTAAACTTTATTTCTAACTTGTAAACGGCTGAAACTTTATTTCTAACGCGATTCTATCATGTCAGGACTACACACATTTGATTTACAAAACATGCTTTGAATACTCATACGATGAAGTTCTTACTTTCATTTATTTCTAACGTACACACTGTTGAAACTTTATTTTTCAACTTGTAAACTGTTGAAACTTTATTTCTAACGTACACACTGTTGAAACTTTATTTTTAACTTGTAAACTGCTGGAACTTTATTTCCAACGCACAAAGGGATTAAAATTTATTTCCATCATACACACTATTGAAACTTTATTTTAATCTGTAAACTGTTGAAACGATATTTTCATTTACAACTAGTAGAATGCTGAGTATAACTTGCAAACTAGTAAATCCTACGATCGTACTTTACAAACAGATAAAACTTTATTTCTAACGTAGACACTGTTGAAACTTTATTTTTAACTTGTAAACGGTTGAAACTTTATTTCTAACGTACACACTATTGAAACTTTATTTTAAATTTGTAAACTGGTGAAACTTCATTTTATTTCTAACATACAAGCTGATAAAACTTTATTCTTAACTTGTAAACTGGTGAAGCTTCATTTTATTGCTAACATACAAACAGATAAAACTTTATTCTTAACATACGCACTATTGAAACATTAGTTTTAACTTGCAAACTATTGAAACTTTATTTTTAACTTGTTAACGGTTGAAACTTTGTTTTATTTCTAACATACAAACAGATAGAACTTTATTCTTAACATACACACTATTGAAACTTTATTTTTAACGTGTTAACTATTGAAACTTTATTTTTAACTTGTAAACGGTTGAAACTTTGTTTTAATTCTAACATACAAACAGATAAAACTTTATTCTTAACATACACACTATTGAAACTTTATTTCTAACGTACACACTATTGAAACTTTATTTTTTAACTTGTAAACTGGTGAAACTTTATTTCATTTCTAACATACAAGCAGAGAAAATTTATTCTTAACTTGTAAACTGGTGAACCTTCATTTTATTTCTAACATATAAACAGATAGAACTTTATTCTTAACATACACACTATTGAAACTTTATTTTTAACTTGTAAACGGCTGAAACTTTATTTCTAACGCACATAGCGCTTAAACTTTATTTCCATCATACACACTATTGAGACTTTATTTTAATCTGAAACTTTATTTTTAACTTGTTAACGGTTGAAACTTTGTTTTATTTCTAACATACAAACAGATAAAACTTTATTCTTAACATACACACTATTGAAACTTTATTTTTTAACTTGTAAACTGGTGAAACTTTATTTTATTTCTAACATATAAACAGATAGAACTTTATTCTTAACATACACACTATTGAAACTTCATTTTTAGCGTGTTAACTATTGAAACTTTATTTTTAACTTGTAAACGGTTGAAACTTTGTTTTAATTCTAACATACAAACAGATAAAACTTTATTCTTAACATACACACTATTGAAACTTTGTTTCTAACGTACACACTATTGAAACTTTATTTCTAACGTACACACTGTTGAAACTTTATTTTTTAACTTGTAAACTGGTGAAACTTTATTTCATTTCTGACATACAAGCAGATAAAATTTATTCTTAACTTGTAAACTGGCGAAACTTCATTTTATTTCTAACATACAAACACATAGAACTTTATTCTTAACATACACACTATTGAAACTTTATTCTTAACTTTTAAACTGGTGAAACTTTATTTCATTTCTGACATACAAGCAGATAAAGCTTTATTCTTAACTTGTAAACTGGTGAACCTTCATTTTATTTCTAACCTATAAACAGATAGAACTTTATTCTTAACATAGACACTATTGAAACTTCATTTTTAACTTGTAAACATTTGAAACTTTATTTTATTTCTAACGCAAAAACGACTAAAACTTTATTTCTAACGTACACACTATTGAAACTTTATTTTTAATCTGTAAACTGTTGAAACTATATCTTTCGTTTACAAATAGTAGAACGCTTAGTCTAACTTGCAAACTAGTAAATCCTACAATCTCATTTTACAAACAGATAAAACTTTATTTCTAACGTACACACTGTTGAAACTTTATTTTTAATCGACAAACTGTTGAAACTTTATTCTATTTCTAACACACAAACAGCTTGAACTTTATTTCTAACATAGACACTATTGAAACTTTATTTTGTAATCTGTAAACTGTTGAAACTATATCTTTCATTTACAAATAGTAGAACGCTTAGTCTAACTTGCAAACTAATAAATCCTACAATCTCATTTTACAAACAGATAAAACTTTATTTCTAGCGTACACACTGTTGAAACTATATCTTTCATTTACAAATAATAGAACGCTTAGTATAACTTGCAAACTAGTAAATCTTATTCGTCATCGAATCTAACTGTTTAAATATTCATCATGGAAATCAATGTTCCACAGTCATTTGAAAAAGATATGATCACCCTTCATCTAACCCATCCGTTGCATGATAACAACAACTCTTCGCATAATAACATTTATTGAATAACTGTAACAAGCATGCATTACAAATCAATGGTTTGAAACAGATAAAATAGATACAGCTGCTAACTGTCATATAGCGAGCAATGATAACCATATAGGACTTTGGCAGTGTTGAGGTAAGGAGGAAAGAAGCATTGGTTATGAACGTAGCTACTACAACGAACAGACAAAATAGGAACACACAAATCCTTAAAACGTTTCGTGACTTCATGATAATGTTGATTCACTCTACTATCCCAAGGTGGGAGCAAAATATCATTAATGACTAGATTGGGAAATACTTTCCTCTCCTTACCAGGATTATTACAAAAGATGCGTATAACATTGAAAGCAGCTAACCATCGTTTAAAGTCAATAAGAAGAGCACTCTCACAAGAAAAGCCATAGTCTTGCAAATATTTCAGATTAAGTCCATGAATGTGTTTTCTCGCCCATTGATCAACATTGGGATCACAGTTTGCATGTTGATGATAGACACTAACAATCTGTTATGTCCAATTGTTCATAGCAATAGCACTGAGCTCCTGTACAGGTTCACCCTCACAATCCATAAAAATGATGATAGAAGCCTAAAACGGAAATTACACATCTAAGGAAACGATCTATAACATATCACAAAATGAAGAATTACATCGATGCTTTTCACGACAAAATACACAAATGATATGATGGCAACGAAGAAGTAAAATGTATCTAATAAGACCACGTCCACGACACTCAAAGCACATAAGCGAATTGTCATAGGGTAGAGTTAGGAAAGGATTAGCAATTCTCTTTCCTTGACTTGCGTTTGGAGGTATCATTATTGTCCGACTTGCGCTTCGTACCACCCCCGTTAAGGAAGTCAATAATGTCATCTACGTTGGGTGGCTTTGGAATATATAGGATGGATTCAGTGTATATCGAGAGAGAGGCTATTTTGTTATCCTTGTGCTGACCATAATATAGCCCATTCACTTTGAAAATGATATCCCAAAGAGAGAATGTGCGTCCGTCACTTGTACGATTCAACGATGGAATGATTCTCACTGTGAAAGGCTTGATTCTCATTAGACAACAATCCTCATTGGAGAATAGAACACATTTAGTAAAGCTGGCACGCTAACGAGTGTGACTGCAGAAACATTTCTTCAACGTTCGCTACGTTTCACAACAACCTGTCAAAGACTTCTTACAAACTTATTTCAACATTTGCATTTAAGCGAACATGTGCTTCACATATTCTACACGAACGGTTAACGCATGTAATATAAAACCCTAAATCCAACCGTAGAGGAGCCTAGCCTTGGATTATGAACTTTACAATCCATGCGATTCAATGTCATGGAACTAGCTCTCATACACTGAACGTGTGTGACAACATCTGGTTTTATAAAACATTCAACGCTGACTATAAGACCTTGTATGAAACAATCTACACAGCGCAGTAAAACTTTCTAGCGCTGTGATGAACACTGTTTTCATATAACATTCTAAACTCGCAGTCTTACTGCAGTAGAAAACTGCTTTTACTAAACCTGATGAAGCTAATCTAACAGTCATGAAGTTTGAATTTCTAATAGGGAAACATTTGGCAACTGTCTCCAATAAAACTTTCTAACACTGTGAAAGTAAGTTACAAGACAATCTACACTGTGCAGTAAAACCTTCTAAAACTTTCTAGTGCTGTCATGAGTTCGGTCAGTCATATAACGTCAATGATTAAACTTTATTTTCACAAACGTGCGTCGCGGTAAATTATTTGACTACACTAACGCTTACATTTCATGACATGTGTGTTTCATAAAACGTCATGATCAAACTTTTCTAACTATACATCAACCTGTGTTGCAGTAAAACTTTTACAAACCATGATACACTTTCTAACGACACTCACGAATACAACTTCGATGATCAGACTTTACTTTCTCAAACGGGTGTCACAGTAAAATTATTTGACTACACTAACTTTGCAAACCATGATACACTTTCTGACTAGACTTACGAATACAACGTTGATGATCAAACTTTTCTAACTATACATCAACCTGTGTTGCAGTAAAACTTTTACAAACCATGATACACTTTCTAACGGCACTCACAAATAGTGATGGAGATCGCCAGCACCAAATTCTTCCACCAATTATGGGAATGGTACACCCCTAACTCCCAGCCACGAACTATGGCGGAGTGGGAGTACATCGACAAATTGAGGCTCGCGGTAGAAGAACGATTGAAGCAAGTGAACTGTTTTTGTGATCTATGTGAAGCCAGACTCTGGGACGACATTGACGATGAAGACCTTTTGAAATACATGCCATAATAAATTTTTATTTCGTATTATCTTTGCTTTCATACTGACTTACTTGAATGGGGCTTCAGTGGATGATTTAAGCATGTATACTTTTTCATTTGGAAATAGTAGCACACTTAGTTTAACTTGCAATTCTTATAACATTTCATATTGATGATAATGGTAGATGAAATAGTGTTAAATAAAATTAAGATAGCTTACATGATTCTGGGATAGCAATCGACTGCGATCCATGTGTAAAGAGCTTGTTAGACTACGGAAGAGAGAAGTGTGTTATGTTGCGTGTGGCGCGTGAGTGTCCTCCCATTTCATTTCATTCATCAATTCATCTCATTGATAGAGGTAGGTAGAACTCATGGTTCTCATAACGTATGCAATGGATAGTTTATAAGGCAACCTTCGACAGTTGGCTAAATGTCGCCCTGGCGCGAATGCATACTACGTTGAGACAGAGGCAATCACTTGCAAACATGACGCAGAGAGGTTTAACAAGATTGACCATTGCCGAATGTCCCTTGCGGTATACATAGCTACGGGTTTCACCGCCGCCCTTTACAGGAACGCCCGTCGAAAGGAAGTATTACACCGAACTTCATTTGCAACGTTCAAGTTGACTGATAGCAGATTCAACTTAATGATAGTATTCGCCAGTCCAAAGACTGCCCAGGGCAAACCGCGTGGAGGTTCTATCATGTCTTGCCCCATGGTGGCCCTTAAGAGAGCCGGTGGTTCGTTCTCGGGGGTCGTCATCTTACAGCCTACCGATTCTGATGAGAGAGTCTTTGACTCTCTCCTTGGTAGCAGTGTCGACTTCCACGCTAATTGGTATGTGACTGAAAAGTGGAATGTAGCGCCATTCCGTTGGATTGACAACACTTGCTGTCATCGCATTACCAATCTGAGCAAGATTGTTGTGGACTCTGTCTTGCTCCTCTATTCTAGCAAATTCATCAAATAAATTTCGCGGCCTTAACTGCGGTCCGCGAGGAGAGCTGACTTGACTGTTCGGCGTCTGCATGATTGAAATGAAATGAAATGAGAGGTAGTGATTTATATACCCCTCTAACGCGACGCAACGTTCAAGTTGACTGATAGCAGATTCAACTTGATGATAGTATTCGCCAGTCTAAAGACTGCCCAGAGCAAACCGCGTGGAGGCTCTATCATGTCTTGCCCCATAGTGGACGATTATACGGTAGTGTGTTAGTAGATTTCAATCACCGAAAAGGGAAGATGAGAATCATTTCATTTGTCTCATCAACGTTTATCATGGGAGCAATCATTGAAGGAGCATCTAATGAATTACATTTCACTCTACTCCATATCATAAAGACTAACCTTTGTCGAATGGCTGAAGTACTCTGACCTGGCGAGAGAAAGCGTCACGTTGAGTATGAAGTCGAACGCCCAACATGAGCAACGGCTCAGAGGTTTCGGTCTAACAAACGACGAACAACCCGTGCAACACAATCCCTCTACGGCAGTACCCGCCGTCCCGAAGGAACGCTCGAGCAAAGGAGGTATTACAGCGATTATGTGCTTTATGAGCAGAAGTGAATCTCTTGATAGCAAGAGACTATTCAACTAGATAGCAAGTCAAAACAACCTGATAGCAGGACAAATGTATAGTCAGTAATTTACACTTAGTGAGGAATGATAGATTTGAGTGTAGTGAGTGGCACTCGATCCCGTCGACAGCCCGAAGGCCTTGTACTGATCACTAGGGAAGTGAGAGATCTTCCCCGATACCCGCTATTTACAGCTTAAGAAATCATTGTCACTGCCCCGAAGTGGTAACAGCAGCGCCGAGTCAAAGGTAGTGAACAGTAGCTGGGATCTAACCCCTCAAAGCTGCCTTAGACTTAGTTAAATTTGAAATCTGATAGCAGATTTGAACTCAGCATACTTGAAAACCTTGAGGAAACATCCCAAGTTATTGCTTTCATCAGCTTGATAGCAAGCCGTAGAGAGCTTGATTCACCAGCGTTTCGCAATGGAGATGTTTAGAGGCCACCCATGACAAGATAGCTAAGACTCAACCGATTGGCGTTCAAAGTGCTACGTTGAGAACTGTGTCAAATGCCTAACATGAGACATGAGTTGTCCCAGCGGTTTCGGTCTAAAATATGACACACTCCCTTGCCACACTTATCACTACGGCATCGTCCGCCGTCCCGAAGGAACACCCTGTCAGTGGAATATTACAGCAAAACTCTCCGTGTCTTGCTCGCTTTCAGTGAAAAGCCGCTTATAGCATGAGAAGACTGGCTCAGACATCATTAAAAATGCTTTCATTGACTTCAGCAGGGTCGAAAACCCCAGAAAACCTCCAAAACTAGTGAATTTAAAATTTTCAACTTTTTAGCACTACTTATGAAATTTTATAAGTAGTCTATCACTTAGGGCAGGTCAATAGCGACCGAACCTTTTTTGAATCAAGTCAAACGGACTTGTAGAAGCAAAGTTACAAGCCTTTAAAGTTTTGGAGTCTTTTATGGCCTGGAGACGAAGGCCATCTCCTGGCGAACCTCTAAGTCTGACGCCTTAGCTGATATCAGCAATGAAATTTTCTAAGTCGGTTTCTTACAGAAACTCGGGATTTGGAATGTCCGAAGCTATCATCGGAGCTCAGAGAGACGACCTACCTCTGACAATCGCTCTCGTCTGAATGACAAGTCTCTGTCGGTTCCCAGCTTATATAGTGTGTGGCGATCAGCTGATGACGTAATACCCATCATCCAAACACTTAAAACGCTTCTATCATCGATTCTGGAAGTCCGATTGAGCTGGAAATATACTATTTCAATGTAGTATTTGACGCTGAATCCGAATCTCGCCTCCGTTTTCCCATCCGATGCTTCGTTTTGGCTCCACACCAAAACGTCCAAAATTCTAACTCTGTCGTTTTTTCGAAAAATGTTGAAAACTTTTTCTCTCCGATTGACTTGAAACTCACCATACAGATAGAGAATTTCACACTGATTCCAAATCTGAAATCTGTTTTCCAATCCGATGCTTCGTTTTGAAGCTACAGCCCAAAACGTCCAAAATTCTAACTCTGTCGTTTTTTCGACAATCTCCCAAAATCTTAAATGGCGTCTCACATCTAAACGAAGACAGATATGAACAAGCCGATTCTTTCACTGAATTTGTCTCACTCTTAGCTTTCAAACGAGCTATGGCACGACTAAATCCGTCCACTGGAAGCCAAGATCGAAGCTAGCTCTCCCGGTGGGGGGGGGGACGTCAGCGAAAATTTTTCTCTCCGATTGACTTGAAACTCACCATGGTTGATAGAGAATTTCATGCTGATTCCAAATCTGAAATCCGTTTTCCAATCCGATGCTTCGTTTTGGCGCTACAGTCCAAAACGTCCAAAATTCTAACTGTGTCGTTTTTCGCCAATCTCCCAAAATCTTAAATGGCGTCTCACATCTAAACGAAGAAAGATATGAACAAGCCGTTTCTTTCAGTGAATTTGTCTCACTCTTAGCTTTCAAACGAGCTATAGCACGACTAAATCCGTCCACTGGAAGCAAAGTTGGAAGGTCGGTGCCGAGGGGGGGGACGTCAGCGAAAAATTTTCTCTCCGATTGCGTTCAAATTCACCATACCGATGCAGAATTTCACGCTGAATCCGAATCTGGCCTCCGTTTTCCCATCCGATGGTTCGTTTGGGCGCTACACACCAAAACGTCCAAAATTCTAACTCTGTCGTTTTTTCGAAAAATGTTGAAAATTTTTTCTCTCCGATTGACTTGAAACTCACCATACAGATAGAGAATTTCACGCTGATTCCAAATCTGAAATCCGTTTTTTCATCCGATGCTTCATTTTGAAGCTAGAGCCCAAAACGTCCCAAATTCTAACTCTGTCGTTTTTCGCCAATGTCCCAAAATCTTAAATGGCGTCTCACATCTAAACGAAGACAGATAGGAACAAGCCGATTCTTTCAGTGAATTTGTCTCACTCTTAGCTTTCAAACGAGCTATGGCACGACAAAATCCGTCCACTGGAAGCCAAAATCGAAGCGAGCTGTCCAGAGGGGGGGGAGGTCAGCAAAATTTTTTCTCTCCGATTGACTTGAAACTCACCATACCGATGCAGAATTTCACGCTGAATCCGAATCTGGCCTCCGTTTTCACATCCGAGCACTCCTTCCACTCGAAACAGCCCATTTTACAACCCAACATTCAGCTGATTGCACGAAAAACATCACACACTATAGCCTCAAGACAAATCCTGGCGGTCGCCCAGGTCCACCACGACACTCTGTCGTTCCAGAGGGGGGGGGAGTCAGACTCGAAGCACCACGGCGGCCGACCACGACACTCTGTCGTTCCAGAGGGGGGGGCGCGCCGGTCGAGTGTTCGCCGTTTTATTACTACTCCCGATCATCCCATCAAGTTTAATAGAAAGTCATAGAAAACCCTGTCCAACAGGGTATTGAATCTCCAATTTTTAAAAACACAGCTAACCACAACTTTCCTTCCTCACTGCAGTAAATTAAGTAGAATTACAAATTTGCTCGACATCACCGTACTCAGCATCAATCCTAATTTTATCAAATTCTGCTCCGCACTGTCCTTCAGGGCCTAAAGAAGATGACCGACACGAATCTCAGTCAAAAAGTCACAACTCCCATTCTTCATTGCCGATAATTCTGTAGAGCTACAGCAATGCTCTATCACCTTCACATTAAGTTTCATCAAAATCCAAACAGTGCCCTGTCCTACAGAGAATTTATAAGCTAAAAATAACAGCCTACGCAACTGATTTTCAAATTTTCAAAAACACAGCTAGTCACAGCTACTGTTCCTCGTTGCAGACAATTCCGTAGAGCTGCACCAACGTTCTATGGCATCTCATTCATATTTACATCACGTTTCGTTAAATTCCATGTAATATTCTGTCCTACAGATCCTTAGCAAGTTTGAAAACTTGGCCTTCTGATTGAAAATCTGCCGTTTTCTGACACACTGCCTTCCGCAACTCCTTCGCATCTTTGCGGACTCTTTCTGCCGCATGATATGCATATGCATTCTGTAGTGAGGTCAGATACGACCACCCGTTTTTGTTAAATGGGACCCACTGCGTAGGGGAGGAAGTATAAGTTTTTTTATGCCTCCTCCTCTGCGTAGTGGGTCCCATTTAATTTCCCATTGTATTTCTGAAAATTCTAATTGATGAAAATAATCAAAATATGTTTTGGTCCTGTGATGTAATTCTGCCAAAAAGGAGCACCAACATGGCACCGGAACCTATAAAAATGACATCAGGAAAAGAGCGAAAATGTTTGGAAGATGCCAAGAGGACTTCATTCAGAATAGTGCTCCCTGAAAACCAGGTTTTCTACATAGTTGTGCAATCTTTCATAGTACATTTTCCCAAAGCCACCTTCTAAAACCATTCTCTCCAAAAATGAGTTTCATACCGTGTTATACACGAGATTGCACAGTAGAGTTAGCAAAAAAGTATTTCAATCCGTTTCTTTAAATAATACACTATCAATTGAGTTTTCAGCATGCCTCATCGTTGGCAAAAAACATACATAACACCTTTAAAACGTCAAGAAGAACATTAGTGATTCTGGTTCAATTGCAAGCAAAGCCTGCCCACACTTTCACATGACGATTCTCGAAACGGCATTACAAAAACGACAACCAACCGGTGACTCTGACAAGAAAAACAATTCATGCAATGTTTTGCGTTAATGTTTGTGTCATGCAATCATCGAACCAATTTTTAAACTTTTCCATATTATCTTCGCAACACAGCTTCATGACGTCAGCAAGACATTTGTTACCCTAACTGAATTGCAACCAAAGTCTGTCCACACCTTCTCATGATAATACTCGATAGGGTGCTACAACGGAACAAGCAACGGACAGCAATGACCTGAGAAACAACTCATGCAATCATCGGAATTTTCCATCGCCTCTCGAATTTCACGTCATTTTCTTCGCATCATGAGTGCAACTTCATGGCTTTAGCAAAACATTAGTGATTCCGCTTCCTTTGCAACCAGAGTCTTTTCATACCCTCTTATCACCATTCTCTAAACGACTTTGCAAAACAACATCCAACCGGCAACTCTGACCTGAGAAACAAACAACTCATGCAATCATTTGAATCATCTCGAATTTTTTTCACGTCATTTTCTTCGCAACATGACTTCACATCGTCAAGAAAAACCTTGATGATTCTGGCTCAGTTGCAACCAAAGTCTGCCCACATCTCATGATAATACTCCATAGGGTGCAACAACGTAACACGCAACAGACAGCAATGACCTGTGAAACAACTCATGAAATCCTTGAATGTTTCCAGCAATATGCGAATTGTACATTTTCTTTGCAACACAACTTCACAACGTCAGCAAAACAGAAATGATCCTGCTTCACTTGCAACCAAAGTAGGTCCACACCTTCTCATAATCATTCTTAGGAGCACGCCCGTTGTCTACATGTACATTCATATACCGGAGCGCGACCGATGACGAAAATTGGACGCTCGAAAACACCCGTAGTCTGAATTCATGTACTCACGCACTTTACTCCGGTTGTCTAAATTCTTGCCTTGGAACCTGATTTCAGACATCGGGCGTGTTCAGTTGCAAAAATGTATACCTTCAGTGTGCTCCGCCGTATGAATTTAGACATCGGGTGCGCTCAGTCGTGTGAATTCTGACCTCGAGCGGGTGTACTTCTGCGTGCTCGGTCGCATGAATCTAGACCGCGGCGGGCGTACTCTTGCTTGTGAATCTAGGCCTCGGGCATTGATTAGTGTGATCAAACATAGAAAAAGTTATGAGAAATGCAAGAAACATACATCAATCCATCATATCTACAAAATCCGAATCGATAGCTTTGCTCATGACGGTCAGCCCACACAAGTTCATCTGTATTCACTCAAATATTTAAACTGCGGATATCTTTACAAAGGAAGACTTCTCTGAGAGTTGTCACTAGATATCAATGCACATGTATATTCACACGAATCTGTGGATACTCACCTGATCCAAACCGCTTGATCATCTTTTTCATTGCTCATTTCAATTCGAGAACTCAGAATTCATATGCTACATGCAGCCTATTAGTCAGGGAGTTGTGTGGGTAAGCTTAGTTTTGATTGAGGCAGGATCGTCAAAGTTTTGGCCACCGCTGTGACTGCCATTTTCAGATGCAGATCCACAATTGAAATGATGCTGTGAGCATAGATCTACATTGCATTTGACCAAGTACTTTATCTCGGAGAAGTGGTTCTCAAGCTAGAGTTATTCTTTGCTCTTGTGTTTTGAAACACTGCGGAGAATGATACTGAGGTTTTGGGCAACTCCGGTATTGATTGAGGCAGCAGGCCTACTAACAAAGTTTTTGGCTGACAGCGTGAAGATATGATCGAAAACTATTTTTTATAAAAATGGTGAAAATGTGTGATGATTGCGTGAAATTTTCTCCGGCCAGATTTGCCGGTTAACGCTTGTGGTTTGATACTCTGGAGATAAAATTATGATTTTTTGTTTGGTTTCAATTGAGGCAAATTCGCAAAGTATTCGCTGTAGATGTAAAGTTGTTCTTGAAAATTATAGTTTTGTAAAATTGGTGAAAACGTGTGATGATAGCATGCAGTGCATGTCAGGACTGAGTTGCGCTGTTGTCTTTTGATGTGCTCTGCAGAATGATAATGAGTTGGTTGTAGTTGAGACAATACTATCAACATTTTGACTGACAGTGTAAAGAATTGTGGGAAAAATACAATTTTTGCAGAATTAGTGAAGGCGTGCGTTGATTTCGCGAGGTGCTTCCCATGCGTGGCTCATGCCAGTTTGGTTCGAATTGAGGCAGCATTGACAAGGTTTTCGGTGTCGTTGCACTGCTATTTTCAGATGCAGATCCGCAACTGAAACTGCACCCGGAGGTGCATCTATCCGAGTAGTGCTTATACTTTGAGAATTATTTCTTGGCCCAGAGTCGCCCGTTGACTACTGTTTTTTAAAGTGATCTAGTGAGTGACACTGAGAAGATGTGGGGCACGTTTGGTTTGAATTGAGGCAGCATTGACAAGGCCTTTGGTGTCGATGCGCTGCCTTTTCAGATACAGATCCACAACTGAAACTTTAGTCGGAAATGCATCCATACGACCAAGTACTTTTACTCGTAGAACCGCTTTTCTGCCCAGAGTTCCCGTTTTCCGCTGCATTTTGAAACGCTCTACTGAATGACACTGAGAAGATGTGGGACAAGTTTGATTGTTATTGAGGTATTTCTGTCTGTCACTATACGCAGACCAGTTATTTTGTTAAAGATATTCCTGTCATATTGGTGAAGGCTTGCTTGGAATGCGTGAAGTGAGCTAGGTTGGTGGCGATTGAAGCAGTATTGACAACGTTTTGCTTGACACAGGAGGTTCATGGTCATCTGTGGGGAAAAATTATTAAAAGTGAACTCCTTTTAGTAGGACGAACGTTTTCATAAAGTACGGTAGGCAAAATATGCATGCATGCGCATATACAAAGCCAACGTTTCTCGCAGTCTCTGTCAACTTCAAGTCGCAGTGAAAAATTACGGCACCCTGAAGCTGACAGAGACTGTCGAAACTTAGACCTTATGTTTGACTTACCTTACTTTATTGAAACATTCAGTCTACTAAGGGAAGTTGACGTCTTATATTTCTCCACACAAATGAGTATTGGCAAATTTGACTGTCGGTGTGCTGTAAAGTGATGATCTTTTTTTTAAAATTGGTAAAAACATGTATTTATTGCGTAAAAATATTTCTCAAGACAAATTTGTCCGTTGGGTGTTGCTGTTTGAAGCGATCTAGAGAATGACACTAAGAAGGGATGCACCAACATTTTAAGCGAAATTATCTATAATTTGAATGCTTTGAGTATCGACTGATTTATTCAGTGAACTTTTTTATTAGGCAGTGGCTACTACACGCGGTATTAAAACCGGTACAAAAGTTTTCCATATCTATCAACACGCCTCATGTTTATTAGCTACAAGCATGGCTGCAGATCATTCAATATGACAAAAAATACATCAGAATGTGTCTTGACTCGTTGCTTATCTTGCTTAGCCTTGCTTGGTTTATCTTCGTCTTCGATGTTTTCTGAGATACTTAGTGATTTCTTAAGCGAAGCAAACTTATTTCCCTACGGTGATTCGGAAACTCTTAATGTAACAAAGTTTAATTTAGTGCTTTATTTAATGTAGATACTTTCCATATCCTGCTTATCTATTAGGTAATCAGTCTTGCTGGCTAATTCGGTGTAACAGTTGCCAGATCAAAATTGTTCCAGCTCAGCCAGTGTAATAGCCATCACCTATTAATTTTCTGCTAAAAGTCAGCCGGAAAAATGGATTTCTCTCCAAATGTGACATATTTTGTACGCTCGCTCCACTTGCGAGTCGTACATGAATTATTTAACGCAAAAATACCCTCTTTTATGAGTTTCTCGGATTTTGTGTACTTTATTAGTTTTCATTTTGACCTTCGATGTATTTTAGCCGCCACTACATGCATTTCTCTTTGTAGAAATAGTTGAATGAACGACCTACTTTCAATTGTTGTCGATACACTATTTAACGAAATGCTATATTTACTAAAAAATGCCGAAACGATCTCCACGATGTCATAAATAACCGCAAATTGTTCAAAATCGATTATAACCATGCTGTGGGTGTATGCTTGCATTACACCAGCTGATGTCGTTCTTAAAACACATTAAGTTCACCAAACTATATTTATATCATCAATTTCGCTAAGTCTGAAGTACAATTTCACCATTCAACTTGTTTATTATATTGGAGCACGTCTCATTTCAGATAAATATTTTGCAGCTGACTAAAATTAAACTTCGCTGATTATTGTTACCATAGTGACGCTTGCAAATGTAGCAGCAGTGAATTGCGGCGGACTAAAACAATTAATATCTTAGATAGGGATTCTCCATGTAAAACAAACATTTTTGGCTGATGACTATGCGTTAAATATAAAAGTGCCCAAAGAGATACATATCAAGATAAAATACTCATGCCTTAATCTGTATTTGAGCAAAAATCTGGACCTCTACCCTCTATTTGCACGGTTCAGCCCTTATTTTCGACTTAGCACCCCCACTAGAAATGAAAGTTACATGCACACAAGACATCATGTCAGATGGTGACGTAATCAGATTTTCGATCAAACAATCACAGCTAGTACAGCAGGCTCAGTCCTAGAACTTTTCTGACACACCTCATATGTCTGGTTCAGAAATATTGCTATCAAGTACGTGTTAGACATATCGTAAGAAAATAAAAATAAATAAATTGTGCTGGTATCGTCTGCTTGAACCGTCACAGGTAGCGTGCATGCGAAGAGGTAACTTACTTGATCGACACACGCTTCGCAGCAGATGGTGTGTGTGGTGTGACAAGTCGTGCGAGATTTGATGGAAGTTCACTAAACTCACACATGCACATTATATGCGCCTTAAGAATGAGTTATCTTCTTCATGTGATCCTTATTGAAAAATTTATCAAAGGTTAGTGAAATGACATGCTTGTGGGATCTTCCTGATCAGGTACATTAGCAATTATATTCGGCGAATCCATTGAAAAAGTGCATCGACTCAATTTCCGTTCATCTAGATTTTTCGTCGTTATGCAGATAATAGTTTCTTCTCCATAGCTAGAAACAGAAAAAAATGGATAGAACTTTTAGAAAACAGAATAGCATGTCCTGCAAGCGTAAATTTAAACTTGATCATCTCTTACAACAATCGTGTTTGTGTTCAACATTTGATATCAGCGGCAAAATTACTATAGCATTTGCTTACAGATGCCAAACACACAATAGGCAATATTTCAGTTGATCCATGTCTTTACATACTGTCAAACAAATTCAACAACATGAAAACTTTCGATAATTGCATGAATATGAAAGACATCCCACTGCTCACTCGGCGAATTTTCTGATCTTAAAATGCATGCAACCTTTATATTCTCTTGAGAAATAACTTTCCCTGGAAGATAATTCTCCAATTCAGGAACTGATAACACCTCTGAGCATGTTTTCGGTGACATTTTTGATGTTCATCCTACATTTATAAATCTTTTTGTGCTAAGATCCTTCTGTCCTAATAAAGTACTATTTCTTGATTTTTCCAGTTTTAATGAAATTTCTTCATTTATTACAGAAAATGTCCAATTGGAATTTCTGCCTGGCAAGATTATGATCGTGCATAATACAAACTGCTCAACATTTCTGAACAATTTGGTTGTCTTAAATTTATGCCTGAAACATGCAGCTCGATTATTGTTTAAAAAATGTAATCTGACATATACTACAATGTAGTTAAATTCTGGACATCCATTTTCAAAGAAAAAACATGCTACTTACGCATATTTGAAATAGAATATCTGTGAAGTTAATCATTAGAGCTGGCCAATTGATGCAATTGTCACAGCAATATCTTTGTGATTCATTAAGGAAACCAAATATAATGAAGGTGTGAACTTTAGAACAATATGCAATGAAGTGCCTGATAAACCCACGCTTCCTATAGTTCTTATAGCTCAGTTCTTAAACCAAATCACTTTCTTATTTTTGGCCACCTTATTCAATCTTTAGTATTTTCATGCTGGCAAGGATCGGCTGCTTGTTCGGTTACTTCCGAGTAGTAGACATCCACTGTCAATATTATTGTCCTATCCACAGCACCCGGTGGTGCTAGAGTGCAAGAAGGGGTTTTGAAGCGGTTGTGACGGCTCCTTACAAAAACTCTTCGAAAAAAAAACAGGAAAATAGGAACACAATTTCATCTAAAGATGAAAGAATGACGTCGGGTTGGCTTTCTTGAATTTTGAAACCTAACTCGATCTAAAAGACATCCTCAACCCTATCCGAACCCGAAGTCAGATTGGGTCCAGAAATTTTACCCGAACCCGATAGGAAAGTACGGTAACATACCCGACCAGATTAGACACGAAAATCGCTTGTGATATTATGCAAATATGCTAGCATGACCTGAAAGCGATCTTACAGAGAAATCTGGGTGACTTAAGAGCTCTGTAAGAGTCTTCTCCTAACTTCAAATCGACATACATGCATATACTGTAGGCACCGTGCACAGTTTTCAGGAAGGGTATCAGATTTAATTGTGCTCTCCTCTGGGAGTGAGAACTGTGCCAACTAATTCTATGGAATAGAAATGATGACAAAACTACAAAATACAAGAAACATTTCGAAGAGATATTCAATGGAAATATTGCAATTTTCTATTAAGTAATAAGCAAGCACACCATATTTAAGATCACAGCAATTGGTAAATTGTCTATCTATTTTCTGCTTTATTAACGAAGTGCAAATGGTGTAGGGATGTATTCATCGTTTTATTAGAACAATGGGATATCTTTCCATAATCCATTTTATGAGATATGGGAAGAAAGCAATTATAAAACCATGATGTAAAAGAATTAGGATCAACGTATTTCACATTTTCTTTCCTTTATAAAATATATTTCATTCGTAGTTGATCCAAAGTTATATTGACTGGTATGATCAATGTGATAAAAGTTTATTCCGTTTGATGAATAATGTTCTATTTCTCATCTTCACAGTTTAAAACAATAGGATGTCACCATTGACCATTTACCTTCAAATTGGTTAATTGTTAAACAAGTCAACCCCACAAGTTTTTGCCTCTCTGAACAAAATCCAAGGATTCATAATGTGAATTTGCACCTTTCCCACACTTCATTATCCTTAGTCGCGCAAATTGTCGTCACCAAATTTAATGGTAAATATATCTCGAGGGACAGAAGTTTCCTTTCCACAGATTCTGCAGTATATTGTCGCTATCTCCTTCGTCAATAAAGTTCAATTTTAGAAATGTTGACTGACGCTGACTTTCTGACTAGACATTCCGACAGTGCATACAGGTACAAGAGTATGAACTCCATCATAGAGCGTACTCAACGGCCGCTTATTGCTCTTGATGATTGCTTTCAACAATCGGTGTCTTTCTTATTATTGATGTGTTGATTTCCAACTCTTCACTTTCTATTAGTTGCCACAAGTGCACATCACCGACTTACAACAGCGAGTTCAACAAAAGTGGAGAACATTGAAGCCTTTTCAAGTTTGTATTGCAGATAGTAAAAGTTTCAATGCTCATGAATAACCTGCATATTCTATATGATATGATCATTTGCAACTTTTTCCATCAATATCAGCTCTTATAATCTTGTTAATCATATTCCAACGTTGGCAGTAAGGTCTGTCGTCGTATTCTAAAGAGAATGACAACGATTAAGTCAATAAAAGATATCAACATCTTTCATTCTCCGACCACACTCACCTGACCCAGGAATCGAACCAAAGTCCGCGATGGAGACGAGCTCGCACCTTCTTCATTAGGCCATAAGTTTGGCAAGGAGTTGGTGTCTTCTATTGACTTAATCACAGTCATTCTCTTTAGATGTATCCCAAAGTTATCGTGATACAAATCAATTAAACAAATACAATCGATTTAGTATGTTTTCTATATATTTATGCAAGACGCAAGGGCGTCCTGTCAACCTAGGAAGCCTAGGATTTGGAAACAATAGAACTGTGGGGAGGGGGAGTCACTCAACAAGAGCTTAGTAAATAATCGCAAGAATATGATAATGCTAGGATCTGTTGTAATTGTAATTACAAATACAGTTGCGTAATTGCAATGTTATCTACTGTAATTTGTGATTGTAATCAACTTTCTTATCAGTCAGTGAATGAAAAATTCGAGTGACTCATCACATCAGAGAAAAATGGATATCTGCAGCAAAAGAGGCCTGAATTTTGATATTGAATACAATGACATCAACTAATTATTGAATTTCGAGCAAAAAATCGTAATTAGATTTCGCAACTGGCAGTTATGGAAATCGATTTCGATAGGAAGACCGTTTACTTGAGGCATGGGATAATGCGAGCGTGGAGACTGTGTGTCATTTTATGATCGACTGTCCATTATATCAAAATTTACAACAAGAAATGGCGGTTTTGTTGTGCAGCCGTGTCAGTGAAACTGAATTCAATTAATTGATGATATATAAATCATTGTTGATATTTCAACTCCAAAGCTGATAAAATCTATCGCTATGTTTCTCAAAAAAACGACTTGCAAACGATGACTAAAGGAAACACTAACCAATGAGCATGACATCTGTAAATTTGGTTTTGATCGCAGATAAAATTACCTCGTCGGTAACGCGTTGCCATACTTAGACATGTACTCGATGTACAACAACCGGCAATTTTTTTAAAAAACTTGCCGAACAAGCGTTTTGTCAAAATCAAAACAAACCACCTGTACAATGATATCCCGAATCGGAAAATTTTAATCAGAGAACAATTTACATTATTTCCCCATTCCCCATCGGATAAAGAGAGGCACATTATTTCTTCTAGAACACCTATTTATATCTTTAAATCACTTTGATTTCTCGGTATAGTATATTCTGTTTGAACCTTTGCAGATATGCAAGGCGAAAACACTTGGGGAAGGAAGAAAATGTGTTATGATTTAATATCAACGGTGCAAGTGCGGTCTGTTTTTCCTATGAGCAATCGTAATCAACCGTAGAACATCCGTCCGAGAAAATAAATGGAAGGAAAAGGTGTAGTGCAACACTGGCAATAATCTGAAATAATTACAAAGCAATTGAAATGCAATTATAGAAAATCAAAATAATTAGTAATTGTGATCAATTACTAATTAATTGACACAAGTATAATAATGATAGCGAAGAAAAAAATGATAGTGGTTGTTTGGCGCTAATAGTGAAATAGTGCCTTTTTTACTCCCTCCAGTGGCATTAAACAGCTGTGCTGTCATTTGTCATCGATGAACATCAAAACTTTCGGCGTGTGTTAGTGCACGCTCCCCATTTGCAAGAACTTACATACATAATGTAACTAGCTCACTATTTTTTTACACACTTCAAAAATTTCGAATTATCGAAATTCCTTTAATTCAATAGGGCCTTCAGTACACTTGCATTATACTTTTGATTATTTTCAACCAAAATCTTTTAACAACTGCCATTGCATTAAATATTTCCATCTGATGGTGAGTGAAAAGACTGCTTGGATTGTGATGAGATTTATATTCACTTTTATTTTACAACATGCATTCCCAGATCGTTGAAGATCGACTGTCTTGGAAATTGTCTTGTTCTTTAAACAAGTGCTTGTCAATGGCATTGTTTTTTTGCGGATAGGAATTTTACTGTTGAGAAAATTTCTCGATCCACATGAACGACAGACACCAACAGAAAGACGTAGGTAGTAAAATAGGGATTTACAAATCCAGACTGTCGAACCGAGCCTAGATGCAAATTAATCAACAAGGAGAGATGAGAAGTCTATTGTGAAAATCCTTGTTCCTTGTTGTGTAGGATAACAAGCTTTTAGAAAGGACAAATAGCTTTTGAGATTCTTTCTAACTCAATATAATAAGTAGGCCTTGACTAAGCAAACACCTTTATTGAACTTTAAATTTCAAGATTAGACAGAATAGATAATCATCATTAACACCATAAAAAATTTAAAAGATAACACAATGACAATAATGTGATGAAGTGAATGATATCATGAAAACTAACACGACTTCCTTAATTTTTTTTATTCTGTTGATAATTCATAAAGCAATAAGGCGACGTTGGTCAGATTTTTTAAAAATTATTTGTGCCTTCGAATGTACTTTCTTTATGTGAATATATAAACAAAAATGACAGCATTTTGTAATTAAAAAATATTCATTCCGTTCAGCATGATGTCCATTATTATATTATATTATGTCGTTTATGATATAAGTATTTAGCTTCAGTTTTCGAACATGAGCACTTGATTTGATGATTGATATTCAGCACATTTATGTGATTTCTTTTCATTTTTATAATATAATAAAATTATCCAAACCTATGAGATAAGATATCTCTGGGTACTTTCACGTGTAAGGCATTTAAATAACTTACAACTCACAAATATTAGTGACAAGTTTTTTTCATTTCATAGAGAAACTGCAATACTCTCAACTAAATACATTAGAAATTATTATGAGTTTTTTTCATTTGTAAGTTAGAAAAGCAGTGGTCGCATGTCGTCATTCCTGCTTAGAATAGAAGTTGTGGTGAGTCAATGTGTGCAACCTCAAACATTTAGTACTGCGAAATGAAGCAGAAGAGAAATTTCAGAGTTGGGTGACAAATGTAATTCTACTTTCAATTTTCAAATGATTTACCTCAATTTCCATTAATTGCAGCCAACCGAACATTGAAGCGATAAGTGAATTGAGGACGGCGACGATGCGGCATTTAACAGTGCGAGAACAATTTCTGAAATTTCTGACAACGGAGTTGCGCATAGCTGATACTTACTTCATATAACCAGACGGATTTTTTAGTTAATGACATTTAACAATGCCGTTAGGTATAAGAATCATGTTGACTAAGCCTTTTTATCTGTGACTTACGTTGGGCTAAAATCTTCATTTGCCATTATCACTGTATAATTGTGATGGATTTTTGCAGAGTTACCCACAGGATGAGTCTTCCAAACCGAAGACTTCGGATAAATCACTGACCATAGGTTCACATGATTATTTTCAAAAATCTAATAGTACAAATAATTCACCAGCTAAAGGATAGGCCTTTGCATGATTTCTCCCTCCCTGCGCTAGCCTAAAATTCAGGATTCCACTTGTTCTGCAGGTGGACCCGGGACAAAATGTCGGGCTAGCGAGAATATATAGCTAGCCTATCATTTTTCGATAATGTCAGGATTCAATTATTTATCTGAATGAGAAAGCATAGCGGATTTGTAAATGGACCTTAAAAATTACATGCAGTGCATTTATCGTTTCATCGAAGCCGCCCTTGAATAGCTTGTCTGCAAAAAGTTTGCAGTAGTAGGATCGGCTACTATTTTTGAAGCTGCAGGTGCTAAAACATAAGCTGTTGCGCAATAACGTAGGCTGTGGGCCTATACGCATCTAAGCATGTCCCTGCCGCTCCGAGTGTTCAGCCTAAATGAAAGTTACAAGTGTATGTAAATGCACAATGCTTATGCCACATTATAAATGTAGAGCGAGCATAGCGAGTTTTTCATCTTTCAAAGAGTATGATGAAACTCTATTAGCCAACACTTTACTCCATAGGCTAATGATTTGAAGAGTTTAGCTCTTCTACGTTAATGTACTTCGAAATGGATCACAAATAAATGCATGGTGAGGCGCAAGTCGAGAAGGGGACATAGGCGAAATCACATAATTTGCAGATGCCTCTGTGTGTTGTTCTCTTTTTTATTGCCATTTAAAGGTAGTGAATATAAATAAGTATAGTGTGATTCAAAAAGCAAATACCATATAGGATAAGAGTTGAATTACATAAAGCTTAATTTGGTTCTACATTGTAATGAAAGCAATTAGTTTCATAGGACTTATTATTGTCCAACTATGACAGAAAAGGATAAAAGGCGAATTACATTGTGTTCGATGTGAGATCCCTTCTGTTGTTCACTTATAGATGATGACGATTTTTCCAATCAACATATGCGCGATTCAGCGCAAGCACAGGAATCAATAATGTCTTCTTAAAGAAAGCACATATTCCATAACATACCAATGATTTAATAATCTAGTGATTTAGATGATCGTATCTGAAAAAATCAAGCGTCGTTCTAGAAAGGTGACAAATCAGGTGAACGAGGCGGCCAGACGTCAAGTCCACGCCTTCCCATTAATCGATTTGGAAGCCACTGTTTTAATCAAGTACGCATAAATGCCCTACAGTGTCGTGGAGCCCAGTGTCGCTGAAAGTATCTAGGAAATTCTCCATCACATTTTATAGTGATAGCACAATTTCCTCTTGGAGCAATCGTAGATAGACGTGGGATTATTTTTCTAGTTCTTTGCATCTTTAAAGGGTCAGTCCAGTTTGGATTTGAATCCGTCAATGTTCCCAATTTTAATTATCTGTTTCACTTTTAGCGCAATTTTAATGTTGACTTCATCGTTGAAGAGAATGAATGCTCAAAGACAAAGTTGGAAACACCGCCTGGTTGGAGACTTCCAGATTGTGTAAAGCCCACTGACAAAGTTGAGTCTGTCGGGATCATCTTGATGAAATTGCTACAACATTCGGAACGCATGTCATTCAAAGTATGTGAATTACGAAGAGCAACACGCCATCTAAGTTCATGTTCTTCTATGACAGAGAAGTTTTCGTGAACCTCAGCTAAAATGGAAATTGATTATGCTTCATCAGAGATAGCGGTTTTCCGCCTCTTTCACTGTCTAAGGTGTAAATGAAGAGATGATGAATGAGAACAATGTTTTTAAGATTTCGAACGCTTTTCCTTGTCTCCCGACATGCGCCTCACTCACCCTGCAGATAACTCTACCCTTTCAATTCAATACATGTATATGCCTGATCCATAGCCTCGGCTTAGCTTGCTTTTTGTTGCCTGTTTGATTTACTAAAATATGTCGTATAGATAATGTATTGGCATAAATAATAGGCCTGTCATCACTCAAGCTATTTCAAATACTTGTATTCTGCTAAATATTGATAAGAACAATCTAAATCATGCTACATGCAACAATTCATTTCAAAAGCTGAAGTACATGATAATTAAATAAGGTACACATAATAACTAGACTCAAATTAATTTACATTTGAAAAAAGCACCATCATGGTTAACTTGCTTATTCAAAGTGGGGTTGAGTTTTTTTATGTACATGGCTTCCAAAATATTTAGGTCATAAGTGTTGGGAGCTTGAGATAGAATTTTGAAATTGTCAACTTTACAGCTGCAACTGCAATTCAACCTATGGTCAGAAATGGCGGACATTTTTTCTCGATGTTCTTTTATTCTTAAGTTTAAGTGTCTTGTAGTTCTACCTATGTAGGTAGTGCGAGGGTCCACCTCACAAGCGAATTGGTAAATGACATTAGACCTAAGAACTTTGGGAGTATGATCTTTGTTGGAGAAACCACTTTTTAGTTTATTGCATGTGAAAACCCAACGGATAGGAAATTCTTTATCTATTCTACGGAATAGTGATTGTAGTTTCTTTTTAAAATAAACCGATTGAATGCCAAAAAATGGAATTTTGACAGTATGGAGGTATTTGGATTCATCTTTTTCTTTTGGAGCACAGAATCTTTTGTCCAGATACTGTTTGACCACTTTTTGTATAAAGTACAACGGATATCCGTTGTTTTGAAAAATTTTGGTCAATTTCCCTATTTCATCATGGAAAGTTTGCCATGACGAGCAGACGATGTAGGCTCTGTTGATCAGAGTGCTTAAAACAGAAATTTTCCATTGCATGGGGCATATGGCTCTGAAATTCAAGGTTAGACCGGTAGTAGTAAGCAAGTGACAAATACTGGATAGCGCAAGATGGCCGCCGTCGTGGCTGCGTCCCCCCCCCCTCTGGCACGGCAGAGTGTCGTGGTCGGCCGCCGTGGTGCTTCGTGTCTGAGTCCCCCCCCCCCTCTGGAACGACAGAGGTTGTGGTCTGTCGTGGTGTGCCGGCCGGGTGGGTCCACGTTGTTCACAACATGTTCGCTGACGTCCCCCCCCCTCTGCAACGACAGAGTGTGAGACTCGGGTGCGTGGGTCCGACCGCCTGGTGGACGTGGGCGACCGTCTAGGTTGACGTGGGCGACCGCCAGGATTAGTCTTGAGGCTATAGTGTGTGATGTTTTTGGTGCAATCTGCTGAATGTTGGGTTGTAAAATGGGTTGTTTCGAGTGGAAGGAGTGGTCGGATGAGAAAACGGAGGTCAGATTCGGATTCAGCGTGAAATTCTGCATCGGTAGGGTGAGTTTCAAGGCAATCGGCGAGAAAAACTGTTTCTTCAAAATTTTGACATAGAATGTGGGACGTTTTGGTGTGTAGCGCCCAAACGAAGCATCGGATGAGAAAACGGAGTCCAGATTCGGAATCTACGTGAAATTTTGGGTTAGGAAGGATGTTTCCAGCGAAATCGGAGAGAAAAAATTTTCGGCTGACGTCCCCCCCCCCTCTGGACAGCTTGCTTCGATTTTGGCTTCTAGTGGACGGATTTTGTCGTGCGATAGCTCGTTTGAAAGCTAAGAGTGAGACAAATTCAGTGAAACAATCGGCTTGTTCCTATCTGTCTTCGTTCAAAAGTTAGAGCGGTTACAAGATTTTAGGTCGGAGCTCGCTTACCTGAAAAAATCCTAAGTGTCAGAGTGACTTTGTATGGGTAAAATTTTGAAAATTTTCCAAAGTGTGGAATTTCGACCTGGGACCGTCACCAAAACATTTTTCATCAAATTTCGCTGACGTCCCCCCCCCTCTGGACAGCTTGCTTCGATTTTGGCTTCTAGTGGACGGATTTTGTCGTGCGATAGCTCGTTTGAAAGCTAAGAGTGAGACAAATTCAGTGAAACAATCGGCTTGTTCCTATCTGTCTTCGTTTAGATGTGAGACACCATTTAAGATTTTGGGACATTGGCGAAAAACGACAGAGTTAGAATTTGGGACGTTTTGGGCTGTAGCACCAAAACGAAGGCTCGGATTGGTAAACGGAGGCCAGATTTGGAATCAGCTTGATGTTATTATCCAATGAGGATCATCATCCAATGAGAATCAAGCATTTCTTTATAAATAGCGAGCCTTCCACAGTGAGAATCATTCCATCGTTGAATCACACGAGTGACGGACGCACATTTTCTCTCTCTCTCTAGTTCCCTGTTCTATTATCCAACTAAAATGGTAAGTCGCTACTTCCCTCCCTCTCCTCCCTTGAACGTAAACTTAATACAATCTTTTTTCATTTTCAGGCATCTACTCCATCTGCTGCACTAGTAGGACAAAATGGCGGTCAAACGTTACAAGGTTCGCTACGGTCAGATCATCGAAACATCCAAGGTACATAATCCTACACCGCTACAGCGTAAATTTAAACAAGCCTTGCGTTATGATGATCATAGCGTAGTACTCCAAACGGGAATGCTCCCTTCCACGGATGTCAAGATAATGCACAATCAGTATGGGGACTACATACTGATCCCCGTGAGTCCGTATATTCGCCACCAACTTGATATTATTGAGGAGTACGTGACATTAAATATGGACATTCCTACTCCTCTTGCTCAAGAGTGGAAGGCGAGAGATGACAAGGATACTCCCTATAGAAAGATTTGGGATGGTAATCACATTTGCCTACCGGTATCACATTGGTGTACTTACTATAAGAAGGAGGGAGATCATTCAATACCCATCAGATGTGATGAGCTCGGAGAAGGTACTTGGGATATCCTTTTCAAAGTGAATGGGCTATATTATGGTCGACACAAGGATAATAAAATAGCCTCTCTCTCCATGCATATGGAATCCATCCTATATATTCCAAAACCACCCAACGTGGACGACATAATTGATCAAATCCTTAACAGCAGTGGTACGAAGCGCAAGTCGGAGAAGAATGCTACATCAAAACGCAAATCAAAGAAGGAGAATTACTAGTCCTTTCCTAACTCTACCCTATGACAATTCGCTTATGTGCTTTGAGTGTCGCAGACGTGGTCTTATTAGATACATTTTACTTCTTCGTTGCCATCATATCATTTGTGTATTTTGTCGTGAAAAGCATCGATGTAATTCTTCATTTTGTAATATGTTATAGAACGCTTCCTTAGATGTGTAAATTTCCGTTTTAGGCTTCTATCATCATTTTTATGGATTGTGAGGGTGAACCTGTACAGGAGCTCAGTGCTATTGCTATGAACAATTGGACATATCAGATTGTCAGTGTCTATCATCAACATGCCAACTGCGATCCCAATGTTGATCAATGGGCGAGAAAACACATTCATGGACTTAATCTGAAATATTTGCAAGACTATGGCTTTTCTTGTGAGAGTGCTCTTCTTATTGACTTTAAACGATGGTTAGCTGCTTTCAATGTTATACGCATCTTTTGTAATAATCCTGGTAAGGAGAGGAAAGTATTTCCCAATCTAATCATTGATGATATTTTGCTCCCGCCTTGGGATAGTAGAGTGAATCAACATTATCATGAAGTCACGAAACGTTTTAAGGATTTGTGTGTTCTATTTTGTCTGTTCGTTGTAGTAGCTACGTTCATAACCAATGCTTCTTTCCTCCTTACCTCAACACTGCCAAAGTCCTGTATGGTTATCATTGCTCTCTGTATGATAGTTACCAGCTGTATCTATTTTATCTCTTTCAAACCATTGATTTATAATGCATGCTTGTTACCATTATTCAATAAATGTTACTATGAGAAGAGTTGTTGTTTTCATGCAATGGATGGGTTAGATAAAGGGCGATCATGTCTTTCTCAAACGACTGCGGAACATTACGTTTTCATAGGCAAAGTTTAAAAGGAGCTGTTCAAGATTATGTGATAAAATTTCATAAAGATGAGACCGACATCGAAGCAGTGGTCGATGATGCTAGCACTCTATTTCTAGAGTTAATGAATACATTCTCTGATAGCATTGTCATGGCGCGATTAGTTGCGAAAATTAAGTTTAGCCATTTTGGAAAGGAAGAGGTGGAAAGTCGCTCTTTCCATTTTGCTTCTTATTCAATGGAAGTGGTAGATCACCCCCAAGAATTTTTTAAAAGACATATGATAAAAATTGCTGAACGTCTTAACGCATTTAACCATCATGGTAGCAGTCTAGTGATTGAAGCGATTTCAGATATTCACATTCAACTGTCCATAAAGAAAAATTGAAAATGCAGTGGTACTTGATTGTAGCACAACTGGTTTTCGAGCTATGTCTGCTCACTCTCGAAGTATATTCCTTCTGTACATGCGTCTATTATTTAGAAAAGGCTAGCAAATTCATATCTTCAAAAAGACTTGCTATAGACATCAGTAACGGTGAAACTATGTGTTGCGATGTATGTAAGCGAAAGGATGGAAATGAAAAGCGCATCTTCAAGAGATGTAAGCATGCTTTTTGTCAACGCTGTTTCATACGTAATTGCATTCAACTTTGCCAATGTAACCACTGTGATATTGCTCATTTCGAGTGTCACTTATGTCGCAATAGTTAGTACCTATGCAAATGTGGTAAAGATAGGTTTTAGCAAAGACTAACACGGAAAATTTGCGAACGTAAAATGACGAAAACGTAAAATGACGAAACGTAAAAGTCAAAAGTTTTCTTCAGCCATTCAAGCTCTCCGACGAATGAAAGCAAATCAGCGATACAATGCTATACGACATGCTAACGATAAATTCATTTGTGAAATTATTTCTCATGTGAGGAAGTTGAGGACGAAGAAATTAGCGCCAAAACAACGAAAGTTACTTAAGCGATATGCTACAAAATTGCGTTTCATCTCCAATCCTAAAGTCGCCTTCAAAGAAAGAGGAAAACTCTAACACAAAAGGGCGGTTTCCTTTCAGCAATACTTCCAATGATAGCTCCTGCCGTGGGCAACCTATTGGGTAATAT
>CAJQUW010008844.1:0-83482 GCA_907163375.1 Prostheceraeus crozeri
TGCTGTATCAACTATCCTAGCATGCTATCATTATACGGATTCTCTGCTCACGAATATTCTGTTATCTAATTGTTAGACTATGAATACTTTTAAATAATGACTAAGTACCAAAAACTGTCATTTGAAATATAGAGGCTAACCATAATTTTTACTCGCTATAGTCTACAAACACAAAGTTAAAGTGCACGCCTGATTTTCACTATCAATCGGCTGTAATCAACTAACCTTTGCGTATCAACTAACCTACTCCCCCTATTCATCTAACTGAAAGCGAACATTTGATGAACTTTCATCGAAAATGATTCGATAATTGATGCAGCAATGAATCCCTGAAAATAGGATTCAGTTTATGACTATAATAATGACCTATGATTAGTCGCCAGTTATTTTTCAAAAACAAGGCTTCAACAATTGGCCACGCGCGAGTCGAGTCCTATCAGAGCCCGAGTCGTGTCCTACTCAAAATGATAAGGACTTCGCACCCTGCTTTAAGCGCCAAACTCTTTGGTAACCAACAGAATGAAGAGATCAGCAGGATCCCGAATGACAGCACTCTCAGCCTCATGCATACTGCATAGAACGCTCCGCACAATGCGTTGCCAAATAGTTTCAGGAAAAGCTTAATTTGAAAATTAGCTCGACTTTGAAAACGCTTATGTTCTGGCCAATATAATAATAATTTTTCATATTAAAAAGTGTCGAAGCAATCTGTGTCAAATGAGAGCACGTCCTAAAAAGTAATTACATAAAAACAACTATTTTGATGACATTTTTCACAGTTTTCCGTGGAAATGTATTGGAATGCAATTTTTAAGATATGATGAATTAGATTTCAGATTCCTCTCTCCTTTTTGCTTCGGTTTAAGAATGTTTTATACTTTTGGATTGAAAAAGACTTTGTCGGAAGCTTTCTAAATATATGTTTTCTATTGACCATCGTCTTCAGTTCCTCAATATTCAGTTCATATGGTGAAACCGTATTATGGAAAATAAACCGCAAACAAGGAATAATGTATATATTTGAAGCTGCATCCCAGATGTAGGATATATAGGTAAGTCTCGACACAAAAGAAGTATCTGTATACTCAGTGACACACAAATTTTTTATATGAAAAGATTCAGTTTTCTGGGGAGAATCACTCGCCGTGGTCCAAAAGATTATTTGAGCAGTTTTCAAAATCTATAAAATCACACAATTTTATATACTACCGAGATTACGGTAACTCTTTATAAAGTATATGAAAACAAGTGAATGCAAAGGAATGAAGTATTTGCTAATATGCATCCCTAACTAAGCGGAAACAAGCTGATTATCAAAGGAATATTCATGATACTGTATTATAATTGAAGTCTTCATGAAAGTCAACGACATATTATTTCTGCTTCTTAGCTGGAAATTTCAAGTTTTTTGATTCAATTTTTCCCCGCATGATTATGGATTCACTAAAATTCATATTTCATTTCTTCTGAATCTGAATAGTTATCTAGCGACCCATTTTTTATCTTTTCAAAGATAATTGACACACATTGTCTTTGATGATGTTTTACTATTCTCTGCCATGGCAGGTTCTAGCGCGAGAGAAGTAAAGGCTATCGAATATATAGTAATCAGGCCATCGAATTTGCTAATTTATACAACATTAAATCTCCGAGACTGTCCATGACACAAGACTCTGTGAAATACCCGAGCCCATGCCTTCACACCTTTGGGTGACAATACCACTTGTATCCCCCTTAGAGTCTTCATTAATAAAATCGAAAGTGTATACACAACAGCAAAATTTGACGATTTTAATGTACGGATTACTACTCCAACCTAACTTATAAAAACTTACATCTCACTGCATAATTATCTTCGATAGCTCATGCCCACGCACTTGTACCACATCACTACTGTAAAACGCCTCAATACCAATCGACTGTACGAAGGATGCAATTCCCAAATATTTTTTGGTATATTTTCTGTATACATTTGTTACGTTTTTACGTATGTATTTCAATGTGTCATGCTTGACACCACTAAAAGCCACACCTGCGCAATGTTAAAGGAAAGCATCAATGATAAGGGTCTAAAGTAATGTTGTGATTTAAGGCCTTTTTGTGCAATAAGTATCCCACTACTGTTACTAACCAGTTTTAGTAATGAGTCTATTACGCAGAATATGAGTCATACCTTCAATAGACCGAAATCAGTTTTTTAATACATTAAGCCCTAAGGTATTTCATAAATAATCAAATAAGATTCACCCAATCAACAATTATGCATTAACTGTAAATTTAAATTAAGCATATTACTCAAATTCCGAAATAACAACATATTATAACGAGTCAGAACGCAAAAATAGCTATGTTTGAGAATCATAACAAACCTCAACAAATGCATTGCACGAAAAAATATCGTTTGAATGAATTGATGTATCAACTTGTTTCATAAGTAGATCTAACTAAAACGCCCTGTTAAAATGTCGCCAGACAAGTGCAACGACGACATACTCGTGGAGCCTGAATTCATAATGAATCTAATCTATTGAATATCAAACTAATCAAAAAGTAATATTCACGACTGTATTAACTGGAAAAAAAGCACAGTTTGCAACATATATGTACTTATATATATAAACTTTCTTTTTGCTATGTGACTTAAACTCTACACACCAAAGGCATGAGAATGAGGATAATTTGCTCGGGTCTCATATAAAACATACCACACAACTCATATTTCAGTGAAAACACACAATCTAAGAAGAATAGTTCGTATGGGCTTTTTTACCAATTACAACGAAAGCAATTTAGATTTTCTCCACATGTAAAAACATACCAGATATCTCAGTAAGGATGCACTACAGATCTCCGTATCACATGTAGTTTCAAATTGTATGTGAGTTTTGTACATGTTTGTTGCAATTTTCATATCCAGCAATGTGCTAGTAGTGTTTAAAGTGATATCTCGATGAATGACCGTCGAAATTTCACTAGCTGACTCATTGCACAATCTGAAATTAAACCGAGCAAACTGTAAACTTCTTCAAAAAGGAGTTTATTCGATGTTGTAGAGTGTGAGCTAGTCGCCTGCTGAGATTCATGATCATTCGGCGATAAATGCGGTGCAGATTCAACTGAGATGCAACTCATATTCCTGCGTCGAGCTCTATTTGGCATTCTGTGATTTGCAAAAGCACCTAACTTAGGCAATCTTGCAAGTACTGTTGTTTAGAGTAGAACCAGCCATTTAATTTCATACAGCATGCCAAAACTGAGAGTCCTGCGACATGGCAATAGAAATGACCCAGAGAATGGAATGGATCAATTATCCACAAAACTTGTCATAGTACTCTGAACATGAGGAACTTCTCATATGCTCTATTGTTCTTTTTAATTCAGAATTCTTTGTTTGTGCAAAACATACATCCTTCTAAATCATTAGTACAAGGCAAATCGTGCGACATGACATGTAAGTCGCTGGACAATTATGTTATCATCCTGAGAGTATTTTATACAAGATAACAGTTTTCATAGAAAATCGAATAATCCACATGGTTTATGGATCATTTTCCACAACGATTAGTCAATTAAGATAAACAATTCCATGCAAGAAATTAATCAATAACATCAGAAAAATCTTAAGTAATAATCTGAGAAATTTCACCAGTGAAAATTATCGTGCACACTCCAGAGGGAACTAATTCTGGGAAAAAAAGATGCTTCTTATCGTTTTCTGGGTCTGACATTTCAATTGAGCTCTCTCAATCCTTGTGAGTCTAATTGTGCCCTTATGTCTATTCCACTTAAAGATGCAATGTACACTCAAAAGCAATAGTGAATTACAAAATAAGTGACAGCGCGACAGGGATGACAAAGAAGGAGAAATCCTCTTATAACGTTCTTTATCTGTAAATAGTTCAATCTCACAATATTTAAACTATCGGTTCCTAATAATCAGATCAAGCTAGTATAATCAAAACAACATAAATGCAACTGGTCAATGTAAGATTTGCGTGCAGCGAGACATGCATTGCGCTGCACAAAGCTTGTTATCAGACGGCCAAGAAATCTAGCAGAGTAATTCAATTTTAGCTGTGAAGGATCCCCATGATTCCATTTATATATGATGCGAGCACAATTTTCAAAAACCTTTTGCATGTTTTCGAATATGCAGCCTCTTATACCAAAAGGATCATCATCACACTTCGTGTCACAAGTAAATTATTTAGGCTGATAATCATATGAAAAGTTCCAGCGACATTATCCATTATATCTGAGATAAATGACTGTCCGGTAAAGAAGCTAACCGATGAGTGCTATTCCTATTCCAGAAAAGCGCCAGGTTTCTTTGACCCGCTTAGAGAAGGAGAAAATATCCAATAATTAGAATTTTTACCTTTGAATTCTTGAAATGTTTCTTGCAACCAGTACAACCCGACTACTTTCGATTATGACTCTGAGAACCAAATTTCAATTCGTATTCCAGTGTTGAAAAATTGCAGAATAAGTTTGTTTAATGCACTGTTACAAATAGACCACAGTATATTAAATCCATAGGAATAAGTAGGCTATTTCACATAAAACAAATGGCACCATCTCACTTAGAAAAATTCCCCTTCATGAAAATCCTCTAGCAATTTAACTGTCAAGCAACTTCCAAACAAAACTTCCACATCCACTTTGCAAGTAGTTTTACTATGATGTCTAATGTTTTAGATCGAATCTGGGATCTACAAACCCATAGATTTTTCCATGTGCCGATCATTGTACAAAGGCAAGATATCAAACTTCCATTCTAAGTGTATTATCAAAACTCTACTTTCTATGATTCCATGAATACTAGCGGGACAAGAAAATCGAAGAAATGCTCGTAGAACACCCCTTCTGGTCTTTATAGAATGCCGCTCCCTATTATCTTCAAAGAATCAAAGAACAATTTGCGAATGTAGAAGTTTCAAATGATTAATGCTTATAAAAAACTGATATCTCTGTAATTAATAATTATGTATCAAAATTCGCTAAGCCATCAAAAAAATAGTTAATGATAAAAAACAAGCCAATGATTTAACTGAAAATCTGTTATTTTGAGAATCAAAATCGGTGCATACCAAAATCGGGTTTCAATTACTCAGACGCCTGTACATGAACCCATATTTCCTGATCGCCAGAAAAAATGTTGATTTTATCAATTCAACTTGAAACGACTGAATGTCCTCTTTAGTTAGAAGGTGTCAATCAAAATGAGAAGCTAAATAAATGATATCTGAAAAAGTGAAACTTATGAATATCTGGGTTACATATGCTTTTAGATCTGACATGAATAAAGTTATCAGCGGATTTTTTGTAAATCCATAATATCAGTCTAATTTCGTTCCGCCGCTGTGACTGTGTTTTTTAGCGCGTCCTGAGGAATGAAATAGCTGATAATCGACCTTTTCAGGTGCATGTTCCAAAATGTGAAGCAGACAATTATTCGTGTTGGTGCACTTATCACTGAATTAATAAAAATATTTTTTAATGTTGGCATTCTAAAACACAATTCATTCATTTCAAATCAATTAAAGTGAAGGTTGTTGTGGGAGAAATATGCCTATCAACATAAATAATGTTGACACAACAACTGACTGACATACCTACCAAAAATGATGTGGTAAGGCATACAAATGAAAAATTTCCTGTCCATCTTCACAGTCCACTTTATCAAGATTTATAGGGCTTTCTTAACCGTATAATGCTATTTACGATTATTGTTATGAGTATTGCAAACACATAAGTTATATTAGCATTAGCCATGCGAGCACAAATGACACCGAGCCGGTTACTTTCCATACTGAACTCAACGATGGATTACAATTGACGGGCTGGAAACTGAGGAGCGAGAATCGATGCGAGGAGGAAGAAGTCTCATAGGAAGTGATGGTGCTGAAGAATCAAGTAAGAGTCACAAACAAGTGAAAGACAGAGACTCAAGAGAGTCAGCTTCTCAAACCAGGCAGTGTCTTCGTGGAAGTCCCGATTCATCCCTCCAATCCGCTCTCTCTCTTTTTTCCCTAATAGAGGTTTTTGGGAGTTAAGCAAGATCGCCCTAGTAAGCGCAATGTCCAGTAAGAAATGCAATGATAGGTAGGTGCATGATCTGCGTGCAAGGTGAAACAGCCCAAGATAGTGTTATGATAATGTGAAGTCTAAGTGAAAGTTCAAATAGTTGAGCTGAAGAATCCTATGATGGCAACACGGCAGGCTGAGTCCTGGCATGCATGAACCATATACTTCTAAATTTTCCCTCTGGACAAGAATAGGATGAGCAAAATTTTGAAAATTCAGTTTCTACATGATCAAAAGGCCAACCACATTTGTGGCTACAAACATCGCAATTTTGTAGGTAATACGAAGTGATAAATGGACTAACTAGAAATGGAGTCCCTTCCTGTAAAAAAGAAATTTGCAGTTGCAGATATTGCATCAAAACTTAGCGAAGAAAAAAAAAAAAAAAAAAGCATTACATCCTAAAAACTAGAATAATTTATTCCATATTTTTTCTATATTTATTATTTAATTAATATTGATAATTTTTTTGGATTTCAAATTTTTCCTATTTCCTTTAACTAAATTTTATTGCATATTTAAATTACCCGTCTTTTTGTCCTCCTTAAAAACTTTAAAAATTTATCAACACCAGAAATTTATCTATCATTATATTTACAGTATTGCTCAATGTTTAATACCCTCCAGTATAATCAAGTCTTATACTATTATTCAAGTTCCTTTCAATTATTTCGTAAGAATTAGATTATTGATTTAGAATACTTTGGATGTCAAAGAACAGATACTGTCATAGTTTATATATTTCTGTACATTTATACCCCTTTATCACCATTTAATGTGAGGGTTTATGTCTTTAAGGAACGCTTGTTCTCGCCATTATTGAGAATAAATTACGACATATTGATTTATTTGAATTGTCTAGCTAGTCGGATGAAGGCGGGGTTTAAACCTTTATTTCCATCATCTTCATTGTATGAAAATTTTCAATGTACTTCAATACCAACACCAGGTACATAAATCATTATCGCAATAATAGAGGAAAAAAGAAAACGGCAAATCTAAAGGACAATGTCAACAAATTTCCTGAGTTGCCTGGATGCTGCTCCAAAACAACTCCAAAGCCATGATCCGTGGTAGCTAAATTTACAGTGCATGTCCTGGCAATGGAAACACATTCGGAAGATTTTTTTTGAATAGATTAAATCTTATAACGACTATTTGTCTAAAATCTAATCTACAATGAAACCATTCTATCTGGTTTGTGACATCTCAGAACCGATCATGGGAACAATTATCATGAGTTTCGAAAATCTTCCCGTCTTCATCATTGACTGTCGAAAAAGTCTGCGAATGTTCGCATCTATCACAGAGAGACAATCCATTTTTAACAAAGCACATTCCATCCATCACAAGGTGTTTCCAAAGTTATCAATCTGTATGACGGTTTTGTATTATCTCAGGATGACCATCCAGTAATAAAATTCCAAATCGGGATTCAATTATTTAATACTTTGGGAAGACGACAAAGTGCTAGTGACGCCAAATGTCAACGGACGGAAGGATATTCCCTATATTCACCAATACCATTAACCATTATAAGGACAGTTTCAGAGTAAAATAGAACCGCCGATTCCTTACATTACGAATGGTCTTGAAAGCGAGTAGGGGGGTACAAACAGGATCAGACAGAAAAGTGAGACTATCCTGTATCCTTCTTTTCAAGCTAGAATTACTTTTTACACGTAAACAAAGATGATAGACACAATAAGCATTTCCCAACCTGAACAGCCACATCTGAGGAGTTCCCTTAACGATTTTGTGCGAATCCGAACCTGTGATGGAGAATCATTCTTAGGCGTATGACCGATACTCGAAAAGAACAGTCGGATAAACACTGCATAAGAAGGTACCCCCTCGAGGGCGTCACAGAGGACAATGAGGCCAGCAGAGCCAGTGAGAGAGACGGTGGCTCTGTGTGTTATCTCTTCGCGCCCACCCAAAACACACTCGTCTGGTAACATTCGATTCCGTGTAGCCACTATGCAGTACGGAATGCAGAGGAGAGTATGGTAAAACACAAGTTAACTAATTTTCGTACCCTGCTCCTTGTTTTATAATGATCGGAAGGCCAACATTATGGAGAAAACCTGAGCGCAATGATCTGATTGCTTCGAATAGTGAAGAAAATTAGCAATCGACGCATCTTTTGCTGGATCTCACATTATTCCGCAAGCGACGCACGACGGTTTTTTTTTCTATCTCTGTAAGGTAATTAGGAAATTCCTTTTTGCCCACTTAATAAGTACAGTGGTCTCCCTTATAAATCGATAGAGCGTGCCGTCAATTTCGTATTAAGTCACTGACTTCCAGCAAGACGAAGCTGATAAACAAAATATTTAATAATTCCAGTGATTTTAGTAAATGAACAGCCCCACTGTCACAATAGAACTTTTTGGACAATTTCGGTAGATAATTGCCATTGATCATAATTCGATTTCTATGGTCTGTCGAATGTTCCATTATTGAAATCTCAAGGTGAGAGATATCTTAGCGTCATCATAGTGCTGTTCATCGAAATATTAAGCAGGTGTTTCAGAATAACTCCATACTTAACCATTATAAATATCAATTGTTCTATTTCTATGTTCTGAAATAAACGTCCGCATACAACGAATACATTGACAAACAGCGTGAAAAGAAATTTTAACAGCCATGTAGCGGTAAATTCTTCGATAACATTTATATGACCGATATCAGTGGAATTGTAGATATTTAACGATAGAATATAATCGTTTATTCTACTAGTAGATTATCGTTTATTCTACTGGGTACATAGATCCATAGTAAAATTTTGAAAACTATGATAAATTAGTAAATTGAACAAATTTTAATAATTTATCAACAATAAGTATCATACTATGATGAGTCATGTCACATTGTCTCTTACTTCTGAAACTTTACATTGAATACACAGTTTGAGAAAGTTCCACTAAACATGTCTTTCATGTTGTCAACATTTGCAGTGTTAAACGCTTCAGTTTTATGAATTTCTATTCCCTTTAAGATATCGGTCATATACTCGTAAATTAGGATATCACACTGATTTCCGAAGATATTGCACGATGAGGGTCATTTATCGTCCGTCGAGCAAAGCATTGTTACAGTAACGAATGATTGCATGAATATCATTCAACTGCATAAAATCGAGACACGCAGTACCGCCTTCAGTCGAATTTACTGGTCTGTATCGGTCAATGAGGTCCGGAACACTGTGCTTGAAATACATGCAATTGTGCTTCAACGTTGAGCTCTCCATTTCAAGTAAGATCCTTCAAAATATCAGTTGCTCAATATGATTTGTACGTATGATTTCAGTAAATGTGCGAGAATATTTATACTTTAATGTCTTGTTCCGGATCTCTTGATAATTAGACATTAAATAGTAAATAGGAATGTAGAATTTGCTTTGGATTACTTCAATAATTAAAATGCTTGACATTTTGATATCACGCCGCTTATATTTATACTCTCTCCTCTAAATATCATTCATGTGCTTCTTCCTATAATAAAATAGGCCGACATTCAAATGCAATGTCCTCTCCTTCCAGAGCTATCTTATTTTCTCCAATCATTTTTGCCTGCTTCATATAATTTCATTTATCTGTAAACATTTCCATAACATTATCATATTCATGCTACATGTATTATCTTTTTGTAAATCATCTCATTTCTCATCATACATAATTGTGACATTATTTGCCATATCCGTGTTCTCGGTTTGACAAATAAATGTTTTCGGAAATCAGAAAAAATATCGAAGAAGCTTGAAAGAGAACTGTTGAACCTATATAAATATAACTTACATATTTGTACTACTCATATCGCAAGGATTCAGAGGATACCAAACATGACCATTTTTGATGAAAAAATGAGAACAGAACATTTTCAACCAAAAAGGTCATGATTTTGTGATAACTTCACGATATCACTTATTTTTTATTATTTCACCGATTTTGATGACCAGTATGTCAAAAAAGAACTCAGAAAATGCTCGTTCTCTTCGTGCCTGATTCATTATTATACTCACTCACATGTTTCATGTTTCACATGTTTTTCATTTTGAAAAATTGCAATTGTTAAATTGAGCGATTTTCATATTTTGAGCCTCAGCAATTCCAATAACTAATGCAAGTCTGTCATATTCCATTGTAAAACTCAGAATGCAAGCTGTCGAATGATGGCACGTACTAAGCAAACTGCACGAAAATCCACTGGCGGCAAAGCCCCACGTAAGCAGTTGGCCACTAAGGCTGCCCGCAAGTGCGCCCCAGCCACCGGCGGTGTGAAGAAACCATATCGTTACAGGCCCGGAACTGTCGCCCTTCGGGAAATCAGAAGGAACCAGAAGAGCACTGAACTCTTGATCCGCAAGTTGCCCTTCCAGCGACTTGTCCGTGAAATCGCAATGGACTTCAGGACACCGTATCTGCTGATTCCAGAAGCTGCCGCTTGGTCTATTGCCTCCAAGAGCATTGAGCGTTACTTGGTCGGTCTCTTCAGAGGACACTCAATTGCCCGTGTTTCCGTGAGTGAACTCTGCTTAATAGCAAGCAAGCGACTATAGGAACGCGAAATCAAACCGCTCCGCCGTTGATGCTACGACACGATTGGAAAAAATGAGAATCAAATCTGAATACCAGTGAAATATAGTTGTCAGTCTTTCATGTTCAGTAATAAAAATCCGTTACCCTGCGCCAATCATAAATGAATGATCAATAATCACATTCCAATCACTTGAAGATGCTTTCTATAAAGAATTTAAGTAAGTGAATCGTGCCTACAATTCGAATATGCAGCGAGCACATCCTTCTCAAGTTGTTGTTATGACTTGCAGTTCGAAAAGAAATGTTGCTGTGGAAATTTAACCCTATCCTATACCGGGGGCGCCCCTGCTCGCATTTTTCGTGTGGGCTTTTTAAAACATGAACGATTGACTCCCAAGCCTTTTGCTGACTTATTAGTTTCTGGTTATTTCTCCAACTTGTCGCCGAAATCGTTGCATTTGGTTCATGGGAAACTTAATTTATGGCCCTTTTGAAAAGTTGACATTTTTGAAACGTTTGAATATTTTCCTGATTTTGCAAACATCTAGTTGCTCCCTAAGTTTTAGACAAAGCTAGCTGTATATCAATTTTTGCATCACATCACAACTATGGCGTCCATAAATTGCACCCATCAAGATAATAGCGCCTATATGACATCGATTATGTCATCCAACTTGACTGTCTTGTAGAATACTACCCTTTTTTTTTTTTTTTTTGGCTTTTCCAGTACGAAATGACAGTCAACTAAGTTGCCAGCTAAGTAGTGTTGTCCGTTATTATTCGTTTGAAAATTCTGCTTACTTCATACTGTCATTATTCTAGTCTAATACTAAATTATTGGTAGTCCCCAGAAGACCTTCTTAGATTGCTCTTCTACAGATGAATAACAGTGAGTCAATTTTGAGTGAAAACTTGTCCCTTTTCTGATTTGATTTATTTTTGAATATTCATTTCTGCATATTCAAATTCCTTTGAATTTAGATTCATGATGTGTAGTACAAACATGTTATAGGAGCAATCAAATGCATCCATTCTACTGACCTATCTAATGTGCATGTGTCACTCAACGTCATTGAACGAAAGCAACTGAATCTTATGTTTTGCAGTCAGTTGAGGAAGAAACATAAAAATTACCAGCCTTAATGTGGATGGTTCAAAGTTTGAATCGCCATTTAAAGCATCAAGATGGACGAAATTAGAAAAAACAGATACCACCCGATTAGAAAATGATCACACGCAAAATATCTCTACCCTGAAATTTTCATGTGCTACCGGTCACGGCAGTATCTAGGAAGTTGAAGGAGGGGGGCCGAATAGCCCTCCCCCCGTGATGGCTCGATGCCGCTTTCAAGAGTCCCTGTATGGATAGGGTTTGATGTGATGTCAATCAACTGGTTTCGTCAGAATGTCTGGTCGGGGAATCTGCATTGCGTTTAATGGAAAATTTCGTGATCTTCTTGCCCTGGAGACTAACTTCTGACTGTGACAATCATTATAGAACAATGATCTTGTTGCTAGATCTAACCACGACAGACTAAGGCTCTTCTGATGGGCGATTGATTATTATTATATAACAAACTGCGCAAAATTAAACTGGATTGTGCTTTTCTGAGCTTTTAGTTTTTTAATACAACAGTAATACAAAATGTCCAGTGTTCCAATTCCCAATCAGACTGCTTTCTCGAACATCTATTGTTTCATAACATTTCACATTGCATGTAGACATGATGCAAAGAATAATTATGTAAATAAACGTGCCAAATACATTATCCAAAGCTATTGGACTTTGCAAAATGGCATCAGATGACTTGCAGTAACATGTAGGCTCAGATTTTTGAATGAGTCACTTAGTCGACACCGTGGAATCATTCACACGGAACATACTTTTGACGGTTCATGTAGTTCTGTTGATTAGACTGTATTCGTTTGCGGAAAGTCTTGTCTGTATGCATGTCATCCATGACTGGGACTAATAACACAGGGAATCAAATTTGGGATTGAGATAATTTGTGTAGTCAACATATTTCCTCTGGCAGCAACTATGGATAAGTGTCATCCATTCAGTTCATTTGGCACGCCAATTCAAGATTCCAAGTTGTCAATGTGAGTGAATTTCTCATCACATGAAGTGTGAATTTCAGAGGTTGGGATGCTCATGTATGGCCGTGAATTATTAACATTTTTCACAGTGTGCATATTTCCAAAGGAAGTGCAATAAACCGTCCTTTGTCTCCGATGTTTTATTTTTGCATTGAAATACATTAGCACAGAAAGTTATTCTTACTCTAAAACCGCAAATTCTGCATAGAAATCCCAGGGATGATAGGACTCCGACTTTTGATAGGACTCCGACTTTTGATGGGACTCCGACTCCAACTCCGGGGGATGATAGGACTCCGACTCCTACTCCGGGGTTGATAGGACCCGACTCCGACTTTTGATAGGACTCCGACTCCGGATGGCAAGTATATAAAGCGTAGTTTTTTGAATAATTAACTGGCAACTTGCATCATAGATCATGATAATCTTACTTGAACAATCATTGCTGTATCAAGTATCATTCATTTTCGATGAAAGTTTATCAAATGTCGCTTTAAGTTGAATCCATGTGACTCGGCTCCTCCTATCTTCTGATGTGTGCTTCACACGGCTTTTCTTCAGTCTCTACCAGGCAGGGAAATCCTTATCCTTCTCCAAAAATATGGGTACACTTTTGATTTTAATATGCGCTTTGGAGGAGCCATCACACATTGACTTTAGGTTAAGAGGTAATGTTCTCAAACAAACCAGTAGTTTACTTTTGTCCTTGATGTGACCTTTAGTGCGTAGGTGTGATCGAGGCTAGGAAGGTTTGTCTTCTCTACTAAAACACCGAGTGAAAAGACAATCCTTTTTTCAGTATCACGCTTCATTCCCTCAACAATCACATGCTTTGCATTGCAGCAGTGTCATTGTACTTTTGTTGGAAGGAGAAAAGAAAGTTGACATCAAGACAGTGACAGCTATGCACGAGGATAAATAATTTGTTTGCATTTAATTTCGGGTGTAGTTATAGGCCGGAGTCCGGAGTCATATCTACTCTACCGGACCCATCATTTGATAGGACTCCGACTCCAGCAAAAATGATGGGACTCCGACTCCGACTCCACATCCCTGATAGTTTCATAACAAATAGAGAAAGATTTTTGTCAATTATAAAATTTGACCGGATTTTCACCAACACTTTCTTTCATTGGACTCTTTAAGAATGATCTGTTTTATAGTTTATTTCGTAGGTTTTCTAGCTAAGATTTTTTATCTGTTTTGTAATGTGACTTTTTTAACTTGTAATAGTTTTTGTTCACTGCTCTCACCACATCCATGATGACACACACATGGTCACCGCAAATGTCTGCAACCAAGAACAAAAGCGATCCCACCAACAGTCCAGGCGAGATACACCACAAAGAAAGACCATCAATTATTACTTGTCGTAGTCGAGTGTCTGTACTACGGCAGTTCGACCAAGTGCGCAGAATTTTCTCGCGAAGTACCTCTGAAATTGGCTGGATATTAAGTGCGTTCAAAAGAGAGGAATGTCTTACCTTTCTTGGTAATCGCAGGACTGCCTTGAACTTGATGCTTGACATGCCTCTAATCGGTCAATGTCAGTCACCAAGAGAAGTGCAACATCACATCTAAAGGTAAGACTCGGCAGAACTACTGTATTCCATAAAAAATGCTTTTGATGAGGACCCAAGGTCTGGCTTTACATACCGACCGATGATAAACCATAGAAGGCACCGCGAGTACGTGTTATTCGATTGCCTACATGCGCCCCGACAATGAGAATCCATCAATATTCCCAAGTGATTAGAGGATGAAGCTACCCGAAGTTGTTGATCATTCAAGATCCACTTAGGAGTTTGTGCTAACAGTTGTTCACTGAAGACAATACAATGACTCTTCGTCTCTTTTGGTTTTGGATGAGTGAAAACTAGACGCCAAAGAGAGGCTAACTCTTCTTCTATGGCCACCAGTTGTCGAATATGAAAGTGATTCGTTGAAATCAAGAGTAAGTCATCAGCATACAAACTGATGGTACATGACATCTAAGTAAAGAAGCTCCGAGATTGCTGCTGTCCTTGGTCAAAAGCACATTTGCTAGATGTGGTGACAGTATGGCTCCTTGTCTTGTTCCTCTACGTACCACCACGGTTGGGTCTTGCGGCAACCCCAAGATCAAGATTAATCTTGGGTACCCCAAGATCGGACGCAAGAGTGGCTATTTCTCCAATGAAGTGGAACAACAATTTCCAGAACATGTTTGGAATTCTGATTGAGATTTAAAATTGCATGAAGATATTTTAAATCATACCATATTGTACATATTGATATCCAATTAATATATATCCATGTTCATTTTAATTACTATATATATTTATTACATGAATTTGTTATTGCGGAATTGAGGCCATATTAATATTCAGCTAAAAGTTTTAATTATCGGCATAGGTTGTCTCTGGGCTTAATATCATCAACCCTGTTTACGTCTACAGCCTGATAATTTCCTAATTAGAACAACATGCATGACGAAGCTACATTCTTTACAACATGTGTGATCGAGAAACCAAACACACATAACATAGGCCTCGTAAAAGATGAAAATAGCACAAATATAGATATAACGATATTTTTACTAATCGTAAGAAGCAATCATCAAAGAATGTCACTGCATTAAATGATGCCGATATCTTTCTATTTTTAATACATGTAGCCTAATAGTAGAATAAACAATATAGAACGAAGTTTTCAACTTTCAAGGCAAGATGCTATATGAAGCAAGTTATATACGAATTGTTGTAGGGTAACAATTTAATAGCATAAGCGTTATACAGATATTGGTTTAATGCATTGCATTTTTCCATTTATTATTTGTTTTATTTCACGCAAAATGATGTGTACAGAATTCTGTCTAACACAATATGCACACAATATAACACATTCGTATATCTAGTTTAATAGATTAAATTCACAAGGAAGCCATAGGTAATCAAAGCAAAGTTTAAAAAGCTACTTAAGTAAACTATCAGATAGACATTTACGGTACGTCGATATCAAAGTTGATGAAAGCACAGTTTTATCATAGAAAGGCCAATCGTGTGGTTGAAGTAGGTTACATATTTACATGTACATACATGTAAGCTTACATGTAGATGACTTGCTATGACATGATGTGGTCATATACTGAGGCAGAATTTTTCGAAGAACCGCAAATGATCATTCATGGTCAATTTCTTTACTGTTGGATTCTCACTCTTGCGAGGGGGGTTACCCAAGCTCTTGGGTCCACACCCCAAGATTCTTGGGTACCCCAAGATTACCCAAAACCCAAGAGTGAACCCAAGACCCAAGACCCAACCTTGGTACCACATACTCATTCGATTGTTTACCAACAAATTATACGTTTGATACCATACGGCTATGCCCGCGCCACGGTAGGATCTAGCTCTCGGAGAGAGATACTTCTCCAATTGTCGAAAGAGACCTGCATGCCAGATTGACGGAAAACACTGACGAGCGTCCAAATTTGCAACATAGAGAGGGGCTGCTCGCTTCGTATACCACAACATCAGCCTCATCTCGCATACTTCATTAGGTGGCTGAACGGGATGTTCTTCAAATTCACCATTGTTTGATCAAAATCAAAAATCAAATCTCTCCCTTTTCATGTCACGACGTCTTATTGAAAGTAAAATGACTCGACGTGTTTCGTCTTAAAGACTGTCTCAAGGGTATACTGACACGGCTACATGATAGGGGTTATTTACTCAGGTCTTGGATTTGATATCTCCTCACAATAGCTCATGACGTCTATTCATCAAATTAGGCATTTTCGACGCAATCCAGCGAGATTCAGTCGTCTTAGTAGATATCAACGATTTCTGTTTATCCAAAATGCTGCAGTTGAAACAGTAATTAATGTCCATCATTTCAACGGTATGGTGTTTTAGATGATGATCACTCAGGGCACTTTTCTTGTCTCTATTTCTGACATTACGTTGGTGTTCATTATACCGTGATCGAAAAGGTCGACTACTTTGACCAATGTGCTTTATTTGACAGATTTTACACGGAAATTCGTAAACTAAATATTTGTCGTTGCAGTTATATTTAGGACCGATCTGTTTACAAATGTCACTTTGACAAAAGTCTTTATTATCTATTTTAAATTTTATTGTGTTTTGTAGTCTCTTGCCTGGTCTGGCTGTGATTCTCATGGGTAGATCATATTTACGTTTTAGTTTATTCATTTTTCTGTTACAGCTGTCGCTGACAAAATCTAAAGATACGTTTATCTAATTTGGAGGCTTCTCCAATTGTTTTATTTTTCGGTTATTTTGATATGGTTGAAAGCCATTTTCCGAGTCTTTTATTCATAATATCTAAAGCAGCAGCTTCTTTATTCGGATTTGAACAGCGTTCTGAAACATATCTACGACTGTTACCGACAGAATTGTCTTTAATGTGGTGTGGGAGCCAACTATCTTTCCTAAGGCAAATGCCAGAGTGGTTGGGCTTACTGTACCATTTATGCTGTATTTAATAAATACATTTTTATATATTAATATATTTATATATAATATAATATAATATATATTTAATCATAAGTAATCGCCATGAGACTTAATAATAAAGATAAATTAAAGTTGATTTGATTTGCATGGGAATATCTTATTTATATTAGTTACTTAGTTTGAAATGTATATTTTTAACCATCTTTATGTAAATAACTGTAGCACACCAAAAGGTCAATTCATTTAAATACACTGCTGAGATGAGCTGGTTGACTAAGGACTCTGTATCAAATACAGCAAATGTCGGGGATACTAGTCCTCTATAAGCATCATCCTTTGATATATGAGCCACAGAATAGTCTCCAATTCAATGAGGAAGTCTATGATTGGAAAGGTATAAAATGCACAGCGGTAGCACAATTTAGTCCTTCATTTAACGTCATGCTTCCTTCGCATTGCGATCGTTATGATAAGCATCGCTAAATAGTGCTGTTCAGCAAAGAATTTGAAGCGCGATTACAGATCTTATTAAAATCGACAGCAGGATAATGAATGGAGATCTGCAGACGTCACTGATATACGATGGATTCAAAGATGGAAAATTCAACTCGCTTGTCGGAGAAGAATAAGAAAGTCTATCTTAGCCCACACGATACTCCAAAATGAGTGCTAGAAAGAGTAATGAATCTGTCAGGGGCGTCGGAACGATTTTTTACTAGGGGTAGCAATTTTTTTTAGCCAATGAAATCATAGCTGAAAGATAGTTTAAATCATTTACAAAAGTGTGTCGAACATGAACATAGTATAATTTGTGTTAATGTGTATACCATTAAAACTCGGATATTTCAAAGTTCATATTTAGAACTACAGTATACCTACATTAATAGACTTCGTGGTATTTGTCGTATTGGCAATTGGCATTCACCTCGTAATGCTTAATCGTGTATTAAAGGATGTAGAATGCTGTTGCAGTTCAAGCACTCAACAGTCAACCTGCGCGATTTGCTACCTGTTTGATAGTTTGTTAATGTACTATATTCCTAGTATATTTCTTCAGAAATTCTCTTACCAAGTCCATTTTTGTTGTTCTATAGCTCACTCACAGCGATATTTTCTCTCTCTTTAGTTTTTATGTGTAAATATTTGTGATCCAATAATACATGCAGTGTTTCATCAAACTGAAGGATTACTTTATGCTAATGAAGCGAAATGATGTGATTATATACAAAAAAGATTCAAGATTCATAGCGATTTATATGTACATAAACAATCGGTGACAGATTCACAGTTCAAGACGATATTCATAAGGGATGAGAGTGATGCGCGATTTCGAACGCGGATTGACTATTGGACAATATTTGTCAATGAATAGCAGAGGGAATTGCGTCATTTTCATGATAACAATAAGCAATAAGTAGCACGAGCCGACTATGAATGAACAGTGGTTACTGAGGTCGGTTAGTTAGCTGAGATGTAGAGTGACGTCGTCGTCAGTCAGTCAATCTGAGACAGTACCTGAGCATTCATTGATGGTGCGTTACTCGCTCGCTATCAGTTCATTAAGAACTCGAAGCAACGCTGTGTGTGATATTTGGTGTTTTAAATGTGTTGTCACTCAGCCTGGCAATGACTGTTCAAGCAAGCCATTGACACCTGCAGAAAAGGACAATGACAGCTTTTCAGTAGACCGAGGTTTATGCTAGCTTACTATAAAATTTGAGCAAATCTCGATATCCCGAGATAGGATTTTGGGATTTGGTCGAGGTTGCAAGCTCCAGTGAAAGACCTTATCTCACAGCGGGATGGGGTCGGGTAAAACCAGCCAGCCAGCCAGCCAACCTTATCTCACACAAAAAATCAGTCAACTACTAGTAGTTGTATGATGGATATTTCTTCTAGTTCTTTCAAGAATTAAAGTTAGATAATCTAACTACAATGAACTACAATTCAGTCATATAAAGCTGGCCATTGATTTTTATTGCTTTCCTTGATCTTGATGTTCCAAGCATCGTGACTGAAAAAACAGTTTCGAAAACGGAATTCCACATTCTTGCCATTAGGAGAGAGACCTTGGATGTGTTCTTCTTCTCAACGGCATCATAATTGATAAGAAGGTCCAACGTTGCATTTGATTGATGAATTGACAAAGTTTTGAGATAGATGACAAGCATGCATTCCTGAATCTTCATCTACCTGCTTACAGGAATTTTTCCGATGTCTTGTGCATCGGTATTTCAGTGGGTAGCAAATGACATACTTTGCTACCCCTACTCAAATTTAGGGTAGCAGCTGCTACCCCTGCTACCCCGGTTCCGACGGCCCCTGGAAATCTGTGTACTAACTGACAGTAGGAGCAAAGCACATCGACCAAGTCAACACGAGCAGTGACATGGCGCTGTGAAGTGTGATGATGCAGTAAGCAATGCAGTGACGCTCGCCGATCAATGCATCACTTGTCCTATTCTTAATATGTCCTTCCTTTTTTGTGAGTCATTGCTATATTGATATTTCATCATATTAGTACTTATTAACTATTTTCTGTGAATTTAAGTTCGGGAAATTTAATAATCTTTATTCAGTACTCAGATTGGAACTGAAATTGGACTTTATTACAGTGTGGAATGACTTTCAGCATCATACTCGCTTATTTGTCTGAAAGTCCTCGAAATCTGATATTATCAGCGGGCACACACACCGCAATCAGTATTTTCATGACAAATTCAGTGTGCGGCATTTACAAATAATATATATCATTTTTACAAATAATTAATCTATCTGAGGTCTAAATCAAGCAGGGATGCGGAGTCGGAGTCCTATCATTTTTGCTGGAGTCGGAGTCCTATCAAATGATAGGACTCCGGCCTATAACTAGACCCGAGGTATAATACAAACAAATTATTTATCTTCGTACATATGGCCTGCATTCACTGTCTTGGTGTCAGCTTTCTCCGTCAAACAAAAGTACAGAGACAGCAGTGCATGCAAAGCTTGCAATAGTTGAAGGAATGAACCGTGATAGTGAAAAAGGATTGCCTTTTCACTCGGTGATTTAGTAGAGAAGACAAGCCTTCCTAGCCTCGATCACACCTACGCACCAAAGGTCACGTCAGAGACAAAAGCAAAATTCTAGTTTGTTTGAGAACATTGCCTCTTACCCTCATGTTAATCGTGTGTGACGGCTCCTCCAAAGCGCATATTAAATCGAAAGTTGTACTCATATTTTTTGGAGAAGGATGGAGGATTTCCTGCTTGGTAGAGACTGGAGAAAAACGTGTGAAGCACACACCAACAAGATGGAAGGAGCCGAGTCGCATGCATCCAACTTAAAGCGACATTTGATAAACTTTCATCGAAAATTATTGATAATTGATATACCAATGATCACTAAATATCGGCTCAGGTACGCCTGTAATGATCTATGACGTAGGTTACCAGTTTTTTTAAAAAACTAGCCTATATATACTTGCCACCCGGAGTCGGAATCCTATCAACCCCCGGAGTCGGAGTCCTATCAACGCCCGGAGTCGGAGTCCTATCAACCCCCTGAGTCGGAGTCCTAACAACCTCTGAGTCGGAGTCGGAGTCCTATCAACCCCCTGAGTCGGAGTCCTATCAAAATGATAGGACTCCGCATCCCTGAGATCAAGGCAATCAATTTCTTTTCAAATGGCTTCTTGCTATCCTCTTTATTAAATCAGATCAAGATGATAGAAGATTACAAAAAAGACAAAGGACCCGTCCTGTCGATTCCTATCTAAATTGCTGTGACAGCCTGATTGATTGAATGGAATGTCTCCCTGTACTCAAGTACATGGTCTTATTCATTATAACATCAATGCTTTCATGTTAAAAAGAATTTAAATATTTTGGTTGCTCCTACTTGATGAGCTCCCTGTTCTTTAAAGGCAACATGTCGAATGGAAATTAATGCTACACTGTAAATCGCTCAATACCAATCACATACGAAAGATCCATACCAAAATCTTTTTTGGTATATTTCTGCATTCTCTTGGTATATATTTGTATGCTCTTCGTATGCTTTTTCAAATGTGGTATGCTTTACATACTAAAGCCATACCAGCACAATGTTAAAGGAAAGCATAAATGATTTCTAATATATGTTGATTTAAGGCCCTTTGTCAATAAGATCACACTAATGTTACTACTGTTCTGTAAGTAGTGAGATAACGACATTTAATAGTCAAACTTACAATACTGAATTCGATTTTAATGCATGTAAGACTAAGGCATTTCATAAATAATCAATAAATATTTAACCGTCAACAATTATGCATTATGTAATTTTGGAACTAAGAATATTATCAATCCGAAATAAAAACACATTATAATTCATGAACGCAAAAATAGTTATGTTTTGAGATATATAACTCAACATGGTTGCTCGATAGTTATCGTATCAAACGAAGCTTATCAACTTAGTTCTTGGAAATGAGCTAATTATGAGTCTTGAGAATGCCATAAGACAAGTAGCAACGATGACATGCGGCGTTGCTTTAACAATATCTCCAACCTAGTTAAATACCACACTTTCACAAAGAAATATTCACTACTGTATTACTGGAAAAATGCTATTTGACTGTAGTATGTACTATAACTTATTTTTTGCCATGTGTCTTGAAGCTCTTCATACTAAACACATACAATGAGGACGATATTTGCATCGGGACTCGTATATAAACATACCAACAATTCATATTTAATTGTAAAACAGCCAATCACAGATAGAATAGTTCGTTATCGCTACATACCAATCACATACAAAAGTAAGTGAGATTTCGCATGAAAAACATACCAGATCTCTGTAAACATACGAGAACTCGTATCAGATGTTAGTTTCAAATTGTATGTGATTTGGTATATGTTTGTATGTAATTTTCGTATCCAGCGGTTTACAGTGTACATGACATTATACGGCCAAAATTTTCGTATGTCGTGCATTAATGAAATGAGAGAAGTACCCGGTAGTGCATATTTGATGAATATGATTGCACGACGCTCATGTGACGCATTACTGAGTTTTGCACTAGAACTATTATGAATAATAACGGTAGATAAATACATTTGATAATGATTCGATTTCTATGTCAAATATCAATTGTTGGACTTCTATGTCCAGAAATAGACGTTTGCATGCAACGAAAACATGGCATACAGCCACAGTGCGATAAGAAATTTTGCAGCCATACAGCGATAAGTTCTTGCAGTATGTTGATCAGTGGTCAGGCAAAAGTACCCAAGTGTTGAAAATTACATAATTGCCGCTTGACAAGTGTTTACCAGACAATGTGCGGAGAGTTTCACAAAACACATTACTTGCATTATTGTGCATTTGGGACTTACACCTTGACTTTCTGATTTAAATGCAAGAGCTAACTTTTCAACCAGTTTTTAAATTTTGCATTTTTAATTTTGTTCAGTTTTACATTATGCCAACAACTGCATCTGTCCGGGGGGATGCAATCATAGGAATGGTGCAATAGAATCAATCAAGATTACTTACAATGGATATGAACATCTCGCTATGATATAATCATGCGGAAATTTGAATAAACAGTCTATACATTAGTCATTTAGAATTTCTATCGATGATACTGTATATCCCTCCTTCCCTTTCTGTGAAGAATGCTTACTTCCAGATAGGCCTATTATGGTGCGCAATCCGGGATCTTTAAAAACTTTCGGTATTTAAATCCTGAGAATTTCTATCATGAAATTCCGGATTTTTTTGGGATCTATCAGTCGTTTAGTTTAGAAATTAATTGCAAAAAGAAGAACAAGATGCTCACAATATTTTCCATTCTTTTTCTAGCTGCGCAAATCGGCCACTGAAAGCGATTCGACACGGTAGGTCATTATATCCAATCAGAATGCTGCTTGCTGTTTACATCCAATCAGAATGCTGCTTGCTTTTTACATCCAATCAGAATGCTGCTTGCTGTTTACATCCAATCAGAATGCTGCTTGTTGTTTACATCCAATCATAATGCTGCTTGCTGTTTACATCCAATCAGAATGCTGCTTGTTGTTTACAAGAAGTGTCTGGCACGGTATCACCTCGATATTGACTCATTAGTCATACTTCTCTATACGTCATAGCACACCGCGTGTAGTGATCTCCGGATCAATCTTCTTACGAGTGATGAAGTATTTATCTTTCAAAACGACTGGTCTTGGAAATATTTCAAACGCGCTGAAAATGGACAGTCTGCACAATATATGCGCTCTGACCTAACAATAAAATTATTAAGTGCATCGGCGGTTCTGTTAAAGTGCCACAGTGCGAGAGTGCGAGAGTGCTTTCAACGTCACTGCGACCTTTGCTTCGAAAGTCAGAAATCGTATCTGCGATCGCACCTTGAATGACATATGCATTTTGAAATGGCATTTCAAACAGACATTATTATTATATTATTAAGGTCTTTGAAGACATACTTTATTTCTTACAATCGCTGACGTGTTTATGTTTTTATGCGTACATGTAATGTTGCATAATTTTTGTTGCGCCATGAACTCACCAAGTAATAGCGCTCTATAAATATACAGCTATTATTATCATTGTTATAAAGCTTATCAGATGTAATAGTGTTCTATTCATTTGACTTTTCACGACTTACTACCCACAATAACTGATGTTGGATGCTGCAATATGATGATGGAGTGTAAATGATAGAAATTTAGACAGTCGGTCAGTTTAGTACACGCGTCCACTAAAAGTTTTGATTAAAAGACAGGTTTTTCCTTATCGTTATATCAGGAAAAATAATCAAGAATTACATTAAAATTGAGAATGCATGAATTGAGCACAATAAGCGTGAGGAATTTTTAGAATGCGTGAGGAATTTTGCCGTAGGCGTGAGAGCGTGAGAAGAAGTCTGAATGCATGAGACTCACGCTCAATGCATGTGAGTTGGCAACTTTGATAAAATCTAAAATGTCAAGTTCTATAGAGAAGTTTGTGAACGTTTTTTCGTGCGCCTGCTATTTTTTTGCTAATGATTGAATCTGAAGGAGTTGTGGCGATCGGAGCATTTTGAAGGAATTCACAGCAATCCGCAAGCGACGCACAGCTATTTTTCCTATTTTTGTAAGGCATTAAAAATGTCTTCTTCTCTCTTAGCAAGTTCCTGCGTGTGCATTCGTATTAGTATTTATTTCTAGCAAAGTGACACGCTTAAACAATCTAATTCTGTGTTTACATGACTTCAGTTGAATCAAGATCTATATCTTAGCTAAGGAATCGAAATCTATTCAGTCGAAAAAAATCCGCTGACAGATAAGGAGAAGTTTATTAATTTTCAAGCAAATTCAGAAGTTGATATGCCAATGTAAATCGATGTCGCTAATCTAAAGTTTCAGTTGTGGTAATTGCACTTGAACTCGGCGTCAGCAGTAGCTATAAACATAATGCAACAAGAGCATTGTTTATTATTTAATACATCTAATTTTGAAATTAAATGGGTCACGAAGTCATCACGGTCAGCCAGCAAACTGTGGAGATGTAATTTAAAAAAACCATTCAGACCTGTGATTTTTCACACTCTCTGAGACCTGGAGCTGGAAACGGACCCGGGCTGGGCTGACACGGGCCTGAAATATCTTGTTACACGGACCGATCTTCATTATGTATGAAATTAGAAATATCTTCCTCATTTGATCATTTAAATGCTCTGAATCATATTCATATGTTGGCTTATCAACTTGGTTCTTAAGAAATAAGCCTAATATGAAAGAAATACCGGCAAACGACGGAATAGTCATAGATATGCCTTCTCACTGGGAAACAGCAATCGATAGGCGACTAGCAAGTAGCAATTCTCTGTAGTTTTAGTCAAAAGAGTCGACTGAATATTTAGTTCAACCATAGAGTAGGGATATATAGGTAGAGTGTTGACTCAAAAAAGTATTCTATATACAGTGAAAATTTCCACATGAGAAGATTCAGTTTTTTGCGGATATTGCGTTCCCGTGGTCCAAAATATTATTTGATCCGTTTTAAAAAAGTCAAAATTTTGCAAATTTAAATACTACAGAGGTGACGCACCCTTGTAAGAACAAGTTGGATATCAAAAGGAATGAATATTTGCTAATAAGCATCGTAACTAAGCGGAAATTAAGATGATCATCAAGAGAATTTCATGATCCGTATTATAATGGAAGTCTTCATGAAAAAGTCACGATCCTATTGCGCTTTCTTGGCTGAAATTTCATATTTCTAATTCATGAAATCAATAGCAGGTCATCGAGTTGCCAATTTAACAAACATTAACTCTCCAAGGCTGTCTGACCACGGACAATCTGTAAAATAATATAATTTCCTTCTGCTTTGCTATCATAATCAGTCAATTCCGTTGTAATTTCTTCAAAACTGCATGAATGTGTATATCTCACATTTTGAAACAATTCCGACTGCATCCTCCTTGAGTTCATTTTATAAAATCGAAAGTGCATGCACATTGGGGATAATGCGGAGTTACCACTCTACCTAATATACCTACTCTATGTGTTCAACTTTTCACTTAATGACCTCACTTTAAAATAGGATGCCTGTCTTCAGTACAATTCGTTTTCCACGCCTAAATGTATCTTGCAATAATTGCAGCTATGGGCACGATCCAAATTATTTGCGATAAACAAGCGGGTTATGCATGTAAAAAAGTTAAAACAATTGAAAATTCACTGCACTAAATGTTTAAAAACTCATCTTACTGCTCAACAGTTGGTCCAAATATAGACCTATCTGCCGTAAATCGCTTAATGACTTTTCACGATGTTTCGCAGGTCCTGCTGCGTCGTCAGGCAATACTTACAAGTCAGATGACAAACATCGATGTAGCTAAGTTAAATATCGCACTGGGCTACACTGTAAACTGTAGACCGTAAATATCCGTTAAAATTAACAGCTAAAAATGTTTCACGGTTTTTTACAGTTATTTGCAGTCTGAACTGTAAATATCCGTAAAAACAGACGTTTGTTTTATCTGATATGAACGAATTTTGACTGTTACGTCATCACTCATCACGTGGTGACGTCATCATTTTATGAGATATTTACGGATATTTTCTGTGAAGAGTAACGGTTATTTCAGCTGTTTTTAACGTTGTACAGTTTACAGTGTAGAGCAGAATGTGATAATTATTCACACGCTGAATTCAAAGTTCACCCGTGCATAGGTTCGGAGAAATGTACAAGTTGAAAAGAGATAGCTATGTTATGTACAAGTTTAAAAACAAAATGGGGTTAAAAAAAAGAAATAGAGAATTCTTCACGACCATTTAAAGAAGGGCACAACTGACGAATAGCCATAGCTTCTGATATTCGATATCTAATTACACTATCATGTCTATACTTACAATAGAAAAAATAATACCATCTTCAGTAGAGCTATCATGACATAGAGATGCATGCAAAAATACATTTGTGCGACGACTTGGTTGACAGTGTTCTGATACACGATCATAAAATGATCGAGCAGTACTCCCAATGTCATTGTATCCACAGAATTAGACCGTTCGTCTCTTCTTCTGTTTGACTAGAAAGGAGACATTGGAACATGTAATGCTAATCAAATGGCACAATCTGCTGACAAAATGCCATAGAAATTGAACAATGAGCAGCCAGTTCAACATCAAACACGCCAAATTGTTTGACGTTTCAGGGAATGTTATCAACTGGATCGCACAGCAAAGAGACACAGTCGATGTCAAGCTCTATAGAGAAGGTTGTGAGCGTTTTTTTCGTGCGTCTGCTAACTTTTCACTGATGATCGAATCTGAAGGATTGTGGCGATCGGAGCATTTTGAAGGAATTCACGGCAATCCGCAGGCGGCGCACGACTATTTTTCCTATCTCTACAAGGTATTAGAAATTTCCTTTTGCCCACTTAGGAAGTTCCTGCATCTGCCATCGTTTTGAATCAGTTTGCACTTCTAGCAAAGTGATGCGGTTAAACAATCTAATTCTGTGATTGTATGATCTCATAATTATTGACTTCGAATTGTTCTGCTGATGTGCAACACTTTCGTAAGTTTTATAAGTTGAACATTGACTCTCAGGTGACCGTCCATAGGCCTAAGAAAGTAGTACTGATAATTTGTAATTTGTTTTCACCATACACTCTCCATTAAGTAAAAATGTGCATTTCAAACCTAATTATTTGTTTTTATTTCTTAGAAATAGGTCAATGTCGCAAGTAACCCCAAACCAAGTCTAACTACAGAACTAAACAACTAATTCTGAGATGTTACCTTAAGTAAGTATGTGGAGGAATCTTTTGTTATGCAATGATAGTAGTATGTCACCCAAGCTGGCAAAAGAAATATATTTAAAGAGAGTGTCTAATTGCTAGAGTCAGAATCTTGTATTGTTTCAAGCATCCCATTTTACGGCTGTTATGTCTACCTGTATGCGTATACATTTTCCTTCTTCACTTCTGTGGCATGCGTATTTATTTATTCTTTTTTTGTTAAGATTTAGGAATATTTCATTTAGTCAAGGTCTGATCAATTATTTGTCTTATTTCCTTTTCATGGTTTGATTGTATTTCATTGTTTGATGGTTTCGCATTGTTCATTAATACAGCGGCAATATCAATGCAGCAACAACAATGGATGATTGCGCTGAGCGCTGAAACGTGTTCACAGGTGACACGAATGTTGGTGTTACAGAAACAGTTTCACAACGAGTCACGGCTTGAACGCAGAAGGTGAACTACAGACGCTGCTAATGATACGTTGATCTTATGAATGCAATGCCTTTGAATTATTGGTACAAGAATTTGGATACATGCCATTGTGAACTGAAGAATTATCATTCATATCTGCTGTGTAATTCAATTCATGATAAGTATATGCATTTCATAATCACGTTTTGTTTCTTTTTTTGTTAAACGTTGTTTTGGGACTTAATAATTTAATTCATAACAACGGCATGTAAAAAATAGTCTAACTTTTTTACGATATAAATATGCTTGCTATATTTTAGCCTTGAAATTTCATATTGCTCTTAGCTTCATACTTTTGTTAGTTATTTTTTCAGGTTGAAACTCATCTCACAGTGAACTGGAAATTGGCTTAAATAATTTGATAAATTTAGCAGAATTTGATGAATCTGACTATAAATGTATGAAAATCAGACTGATAACAACTACAAATTAGTCTGTTTTTCTTCATTTTAGATTTCAATTACTTTATAATGACATGTACACTGTAAATCGCTCAATACCAATCACACACGAAGGATGCAAGCCAAAATATTTTTTGGTATATTTCTGTATTCTCTTGGTATGTATTTGTATGCTTTTCGCAATGTGGTATGCTTTACATACTAAAGCCATACCAGCACAATGTCAAAAGAAAGCATAAATCATGTCCAAAGTATGTTGATTTGAGGCCTTTTGAGGCCTAATTACAGCAATTGCAACTTCAATGACAACACAAGTCTTATGAATATATCAAAATGATAATTCTTGTGAAACTCCAAACATTCTACAATGTGCTATGACGTAAATTTTCCAAGTACAGTCAAAATCTGAAGTGCTTTTTGTAGAATGAAATCTGTGAGAGAATTGATTTCCTGCTGTCCGAAATATACTGTCTCATATTTTCATCCGACTCCAGTGTTTAGATAAGGAGATATTGAAGACGGGAGAGGGCAAAACGGGGCGCGTTCAAAGAATGCCCCAACGAGGTGAGAGTTAATAAATTTCCATCTTGAGGCAACAGATTCATCATCATTAGACATCCAGAAAAAGACTGATCCTTGTTGATCAATATTATTTGCTTTTCTGCTGATTATTTTCTATCGCAATTTTAGATGATGACTTCATTTCTCTGTTTCAGCCCCCTATATAAATTAGGCACAGAAACAAAGGAGCAGTCAAGCAAATATTTAGCATGAAAACAATGCGCCATTCGAGAGTTGGTTTTCTGTACATAATTGAAGAGAGCATTGACTTTTTGTGATTCAGTGAACAAAGGGTTGCGATGAAGATATCTATTAGGCCTAAAGATGTCCGTCTTGGGCGCCATTTACCACAAGGTGCGCAATATAAAGCTCGCGCTTGTGAATTGAATAAAACAATCACCATCCAATCAGTTATCACTGTAGTTGCTCTGTGAACATGTAGGCTATGTATGCCCACTTGGGAAATGTTTTTCCTATTGACAAGAGTTTCAATCTTCCTCCAAAAGTTTGGTTAGAACACCATTGGCAATCGCAGCCGGCAAGACAAATACAAAGGAAAATAACGTCCATTATCACCAGGTTGAGATGGTCAATCTTTTGTGTCGACTCTTCCGATTGAGCCGAGATTGTCTGCTTGGAATGTTCTGAAGTGTACGATGAATCATTTGATATGTTATTTAGAAACACTGTGTTGACGACTAAAATGTATGCATGGTATTCCAGAACGGAACACACTGTCCCATATCCAGATATATTTTGCAGCAGACGATCGGATCTAGCAAACATCATCGCTGATAGTTATCTCAAGGAAGGCGTAAGCACCAGTCTGAAGGAATGTTTACTACAAACCCAATTGACAAATTATTCCGATCATTTCTTATACGACTAACGTGAACCAGATCTTCACTTGCAAAGGGTACAAAGACAGCTACAAGTCTTTCGAATGATATCACCATTTGAAGATAGCCCATTAAGAGCCGAGGCAAGGTAAAGTAAGGTCACAAAAATACGTCAAAATGCAAGCAAAGGCATTTGAAAAAGGATTAACTGACCAAATCTTGATAATTGGGTTCACAGATTGATGTAAGAGAAAGAAAATTCCGAATACTGCATCCGTAGCCAAAAGACAGGTTATAGCTACATGTGTACTTGCTGGTAAGTCCCAAGATTCGACGTCTAGGAAGATGAATAGAATAACCATGAATGATACTGAATGAAAATTACTCCGATGATTGCAAAAGGAAGAATTATGTATAGGCAGTCCAATATATACTCTTTTCAGGAAATGATCGAGGGACTGCGATAGAGATTGTCCATTGTTTGAACTATTGAGTTTATACATTTGCAAGAAATATCGTTTACTAAATTTCTCTTCAGGAACCTTTCTTATATTGGAGCGAAATTGGTCTAGCCGCTAGCCAATGACGGATGGATTACTATTGAAATTAGAAGAGTGGGAGACACTGCAATTTTCCAATGTCTGACAACATTAAAGTCGCACGGTAGCGGTGAAGGAATGAAGAATGATTAAATGGTTTAACCCAGGGATGCTCCGGCCTATAACTAGATGTCAACTTTCTTCGTCAAACAAAAGTACAGAGACAGCAGTGCATGCAAAGCTTGTAATAGTTGAAGGAATGAAACGTGATAGTGAAAAAGATTGTCTTTTCACTCGGTGATTTAGTAGAGAATACAAGCCTTCCTAGCCTCGATCACACCTACGCACCAAAGGTCACATCAGAGACAAAAATGAAATACTAGTTTGTCTGAGAACATTATCCTCTTGCCCTCACGTTAATCGTGTGTTATGGGTCCTCCAAAGCGCATATTGAAATCGAAAGTGTACTCATATCGTTTGGAGAAGGATGGGGGATTTTCCTGCCTGGTAGAGACTGGAGCAAACATAAAGAAGATGGGAGGAGCAGAGTCGCATGCATCTAACTCAAAGCGAAATTTGATAAACATTAATCGAAAATGATTGATAATTGATGATAGGTTCAGGCTAGCTTATAATGATCCATGATGCTGGTTGCATTTATCGAATCCGAATAAAGATGAGCCAAGTTCTCGTGATTTGTTGGCCTGGAATTCCAAAGGAATATCAGTTTTATTTTTTTCTCAAAGTTCCAACATATGTCAGTCTTTTGGACAACAGATCTGACGCCAAAGTAAAATCGGAAAAAAGTTATTGTCAGCAGTTTACATTCCTGCCAGAGTGAGTTCTGGCAAAGTCTCACAAAGATTCGTAGCAACTTTCCGCGGCCAGACCTGTATTTTGCTCATTCCCAATCTTTCAACATAAGGTAGACATCAAATATGTATATTGAATTGCAATCAACGAGTAAAAAATAGATTTTGCATTTCCATATTTATCCGGCTTGGAGGGTAAATACGTGACGAACAACCACAACTACCACCTCGAAAAGGTATAAGTTGTTCGTCGATACATACCTCAGCTGATGGCGTGTATTCCTCCTTGCATCTCGTAATGACGTTGGTCCACACATCTCTAAATGGAGAAAATTTGTCTGTTGAAGCCCTCTGGGAATTATCAAATCTTAAATGACACCGAATTGCTATTGACAGGCATGGTAGCTTTGAAAACAGCCCTTCCAAGCAGACCATCGCTCCATAAGTTCCGAATGTTTTCATGATTTCCTTTAGACACACCAAGAAGATAGGGTAATCGAATAAACGCTTTCAATTCAACCATATCCATTTGTTTCCACGTAGAATGATTGGATCCATGTTTATTGGTATACCGAAGAATCTTTGATCAAAGTTCAGAGGGGAAACAAATCAAAACTGTCCTCTATATTGTTAACTCCAGATTTAGGACCACAACTCATTTTGAATACATTGCCACCTCTAGTTCTCGATCGTGGTGGCTGTATGCGCGACCATTTCCCTCCAGATTTGCCAACGTAACAGTCTTGTGTAGAATGATCTGCGGACTGGTCAGCTGCTTCAATATTCACCTCGTCTGGCTCATCTTCAGAATCCGTGGAAACGTGGTCCTCAGTTGGTGTAGCAATAACTTCAGAATTATCTAGCTCATCACCGTACGACGCAACAGAATTGGTATCACAATCATCGTCAGATTCTTGATCAAATAAGTTCTGTATTCTGAGAGCAGCATCAGTCGCTGATAGTCTGCTTCGTTTCATCTTGCAGTCAATGAATATGAACCCGTGTGTCATAGAATAGACTATCACCTATGGAAGATATTTCATCAGCTCGACTGTGATTGGCTAGCCCTCGGAAAGGAAATCGATGAGAAGTTATTTCTGACTTGTTTGGTTGGATATAAAGTAATCACGCCTACATAAGATATTGCTCACTATTTTCATGTTTTAGTTGACCTCAGAGATGGCATTTGCATGAGATGGGTCCTCGAGGACCCAGTGCTTTTCTGTAGTAGCCTAAAATAACGATAATGGTAGTAGTTAGTAAAATTATAGAATTTTAACACTTGAATTGTGTTTGATGATCAATTGTTGAGGAATACATGAAGTATCAGTCATATACGTAAATGATATAACCAATAAAAAACTAAAGAAACAGACCGCTTGAGTCCTCGAGGAGCCATCTGATACATTTAAGGGTTGAAGAATAAAAAGCATTTTGTGAATAATGACAATCCATTTGGGAACGTCGCTCGTTAATATCAAGAGATTATCTGGTGACTTAGGTGAGATTTTGTAACAAGATCATGCTAAGATGTGAAAGTCGCCTAAATTTGTTTTAGAAGTGAGTTGCTTTAACTAATTGATTGATGTTTGTTACCTAATTTGAGCTGATTGTTCGTCAGCCGGAGAAATAGTGAATGTTGTAGAACTAATTAGCAGTAAGTAGCAATGTTCGTATATAACCTTCATATGAAAATTCATTCCATACTCAGTCTGATCTGTTAAAAAGATGTCTTTTTGAATTCATGAAAGCTCAAACTAAAGAAGCATTTATCTTCTATAAATGTCGCAGTTAATGCTATGAAATGATTCAAATATTTGTTGCTGCTGTAAATTATTGATACTCTCAACGATAAATCGAACAATTGAGCAATTGCATGGTCTCGCTTTTCTTGAGCGAAAAATAAATATTTCAGTGCATCATTATTTCAAGCGCCATTGTTTGATGCCATAAAGAACCGGTGTGAGCAGATGATCAAAATGCATCAATTGACTTGACATTTCTTAATAAAAGCGACTGAATAACGAATACCACATTGTGATATGTGACCGTTTGATCTAACTGCTCAAGCCACTGAAATTGTCATCATCACATTTACTGAAGCATTAATCTTTATGCGGAAAAATGATCTATATTGAATGAAGAATTTTTTATGTGCGATGATGCACCTAAGGTCAACAACGCTCACTTCACACCATCTGATGTTTTCGGACTTTTATAAACACTAAAAATGTGCTGGTTTTGTGCTTTCTACTTGCATTATTTCTATTTCCTAGCGTCATAAGTATGACCTGTCTGTGAAGAACTGGGTTTTTGATTTTCAAAAGAATGCGACATTTTCTGTGCCAACCATTCCTCAATTTAGCCAATTCACAAATCACAGGAAGCTGCCGGGTGTCATGCAGTACAAAATCACTTCATTCTTTAAGCGTTCGAGGGAGGTAACTGCTAGCCCCATGATATTTTAATCTTGATAAATAAACCCTTTCTATTCTATATTCTAATGAGGATTTGATTTTTTGCGACCATTTCTCATTCCCCTCGGCTTCATGTAAAATAGGTCTGCTTCTGTTGATTGCCATTGATAGAATTTGTCAATGGTACAATTCTCGCAACTGGAATGCTCATGTAACCACATGTTCAAGGTTGTGCTATTGTGAACGGTGCGACGGATATAGACATCTAATTTCTAATTTTTTTGTTCCCTGATATAGGCTTTGCTCCACATGTCATCAATGGATCTGTTTGTCAATCGCACGCGGTGGGAATTTAATTAAAGATGTAATACAAGCCAAATTTGGAGTTTATGCCTTGTCGAATTTTGCAATGGATGAAAGCAGTTGATTATCATCTACGCAGGTGGAGGTAAAATACAATAATATGTAAATGTCGCTAGGCAAAGATTTCTTACTGTGATAGGAAAATTTTTATTTTCATAGACACTTGCATATTTTTTCCTGGAAAATACTAGTTATAATATTAGCATGCAAAATGCAAATGCACAACGAGGGCTACGAAAAAATAAATACCTTGCGTAAAATGAGACCCACGCCACGACATAAAGTTACAGCAAAATTAAGCACTCAAGAAACGAAATTGAAAAGTAAATTCTAAGGCTCAACACGAGCAAGTACAATATTTGCTACTGATTTTGCAGGAGTACCGAGTCAAGTCAAGTTAACTCTATTGATTCACAATAGTACACATTACAAATATAAAATGTGAAATTAACTAAAATCAATGTAAGTAATTTCACAGAAAATTAACGGCCATACTTGATGAACGAATCACTGTAACGACGTGTAAAAGCATGTGGGGCAGTAATACAAGCTCGCTTCCTTACACAATACTTGCTCAGTCTTTCTATAAACATGGAACGCAGTGGATGATCTACATTGTACTCAACCTGTCGGAACAACTTATGACAAATGGAATCAGCAGCATGAGACAAATCAGAAAATGAAAAATCACGGAAAAAATACGATCCACGACCTTCAACACGTAATAGTCTATTAAAAAGGTATTTTGGTATTTTACAGAAACATGGATACGAGTAAGTTAAAATAGAGCGAATATATGAGACATAACAATTAAAAATCATATGGTCGGAACAATTTGCTCTCTTCAAGTTACGAAGAATATACATCTTACGATAACACTCTGATGTTGTTTTGACTATATGCTCATTCCAAGTAAAATTGTCAGAAAGATAACGCCAAGTAAAGTAACAGATTTAACCGTAGGTATGTTGGTGCCACAGCCAGAGATTGTATCATCAAAAAGTAAATGTTTCTGTGTAACATAACGCATTACACAGCTTTTGGAAAAATTGAGTGTAAGACCAATATTCTCAGACCAAGGTTCAATATGATCCCATTCAGCTTGAGTGCAATCAATTGAAACTTCACGAACAAAATTTAATACAATTACATCGTCAACGTACTTTACAAAAACAGAATTTTGAGTAATAGGTTTTAGATCGTCAATGACCAATGAAAATAAGATTGGACCAAAAACGCTGCCCTGAGGCACGCCACTGCCGACTTCAAACCATTCCGAATAATCATCATCCACCCGCACACGTTGCTAACGATGCATGAGAAAGTCACTCAAAAAATATATCGCTTGATAAGGGATCCCAAATTTTACCAATGAAGATATGATTGACCGAGAGGGCAGTTTATCAAATGCTTTCGAAAAATCGGCAGCAATCAAGCGTACAGCCCCAGGTTTTCTATCGAGAAAACCGAGGACACGAGTAGTATATAGTGTGACATCCGGCGCGACGCTTCGCTTCGCTTTGCTTCGCTTCGCTTGCGCCGGATGTCACACTTTTGCGGGTTTTTTCAAAATTTTCAAAAAATCAAAATTTCAAAAATTTCAAAAATTTAGGTAGACTTCAAATTTCACGTGGCCGAAGGCCGAAGGGCGAAAATCTTATGGGTAGTGACCAAAATTTTCAAAAAAATCAAAATTTCAAAAATTTAGGCGTTTAAGCGCGGTCTCAAAATTATCACGTAAGCGAAAATTTAGGCAGGTCTCAAAATATCACTGTGGACGAAAATTTAGGCGGTCTTAAAATATCACCGTAAGCGTAAAATTTAGGCGGTCTCAAAATATCACCGTTGGACGAAAAATTTAGGCGGTCTTAAAATATTCACGTAATCTAAAAATGATATCACGTGGTCGAAAAAATATCAACCCCCGGAGTTAAAGTCCTATCACAATGATAGGACTCCGCATCCCTGGTATGTGGGTAGGACCCATATTTGTCACATATCGAATACGAAGTGCCACCTCATTATCATGCGGTTTAAACGGAAATTTATTCATTTAGAATGATAATGACTTATGGGTTATTGGTTTACAGAATTAGTTAAGAGTTGCTTAGGAGAAGTTGTCGTTTGTTTTACGGCTGGATTTTCTGTAGTAAGGTTTACTTTATAATTAGCTTTATCATATCTCAAGAATCGCATTGTGATGTGGCCGCTTTACTACATGGAATCGTTAAGCAAAAAATTTAACACATGCAAGTCAGCTAAGTTCTGTCGATAAAATTGTCACCAATTTCTTTCATGATGAAGCACTACATCAATAAAGAGTTGAGTAGAATGATCATAGATACTATTCATTAGCAAAATACGCCATAATGCACAGTTCCATTCCAGTTCAAGGTTGCCACACGATAAAATTTCATTTTTTGTGCGACCACAAATTTGCGCAGCTGTAATTACGTTACAGTTGCGGCCATGAAGTCTGCAACACTGCCTTATGAAGTGAAAAATTACTGCAACTTGTTGTGAGTCTATGCATCCTTGGACTGAACGTCTCTTAGCTGATTTCTATGCCTGAGCTGTCAATGTTGTTGACAAAGTTTTGAATAGGTAAATAATAGATATCTCATTGCATTCTGCAAATTCAAATTTGAAAGCAAGCTGTGAATTCAGTTTATCTTCCATTTTGCACGCCTGCGGCATCATGGAAGGACGCAATGAGATTCGATGCAAAATTATAGCACTTTTTGAACACACAGAGAAGTCACAAGCCGAAATTGCCAATGACTTGAACATCAGCAAATCGACAGTGAGCAGAACTATCAGTCGCTACCAACAAACTGGATGCTACGAGACGAATTATCAAAATTGTGGACCCAAAGAAAAAATCAATGAAAGAGATTTGCGCCGAGTGAAGCATTTGGTTGTCCAAAATCCCAGATCGAGTGCGAAGGACATTTTACGTGACTATCAAGCTGGGGCATCCGGTGACGAATCCATCAACATCAACAGCGAAAGAATAATGCGACGTGTGTTGAACATTGCCGGGTGTAAAGTTATTAAACCTTGTCGACGTCCTTTTTTGAGCAATGCTCAAATTGAGAAGCGTCTCAAGTGGGCTAGGGAGCACCAATCGTGGAGTGAAGAAGATTGGCAAAATGTTATCTTTAGTGATGAGACTTTTTTAGAAATCAGTGACAACTGTCCTCGGTATGTGAGAATAGTAGATGGACAGCCTTTGAGACCAGAACACTTTAACAAGACGACAAAGCATCCTACCAGCATGATGATTTGGGCATGTTTCTCAATTCATGGCACCGGACGGGCTCATGTTGTTGAAGGAAACATGAACAGTCAGATGTACATCGACGAAATTATTGACGGAAGAGTGGTTCAGCAAATTCGTGATTGGTTCCCCAGCGGAAGCGGTATTTTTCAACAGGACAACGCTCCGGCACATGTGAGTGAGCTCAGCATGCAACACTTTTCTACTCGAAACATCCAACTTCTCACCTGGCCTACTTCGTCTCCGGACCTTAATCCGATTGAAAATCTATGGAGCATTATTAAACGTCGTGTAAAACAATCACCAGCCTCAAACAAACAAACTCTGATTGCAAACTTTCTCCATATTTGGCACCATGACGAAGAAATCAGTGATTTTTGTGCAAAATTGGTTCATTCCATGCCATCAAGAATTAACGCTGTCATCAAAGCGAGGGCACCCAAACCAAGTACTAGCTTCTTCATCGTTGTTGTTTATTACTGTTCTGTTTAAAATTGTTATGAGTCTTTATTGGTTACATGATTGAATAATACTATGTTAAAATCTACACATGGAAAGGGAAATGTTGTTTTTTCTACTCTATGAGACGGTGTTGCAAACTTCATGGCCGCAACTGTACATAAATCAGCCAATTTGAGAATATATAGCTAGTAAAACGTACACTAAAATACCTGAAACTAAATGAATCTATAGTACATACATGTCTTCGTTTCTGGGTCTGTCAATGTGGGCAGTATTTTGTCAATAGGACAGCCCTCGCAGGGGCGATCGAAACGAAAGTATGACAATGATGATGAAGATGAAAAGTAATAATACAATTTTTGAAAAATGCGATGTCAAAACATGCTGCAAAACGTACATTCAACTGAATTCAACGGTCGCTTTTGATTTTTAGACGATGAGAAGATCAAGTATAGGCCCTATTGTGTTTTGCAGTCTTCCCTTGATGCTACTGTATGTTCATCCTAAGAAAGCCGGCTGCATGAAAGATCCCTGGTTTATGACAAATACCTCTCCTATGGATTCATAGACTTGGAGAAAGATTTTGATCCTGTACCGCACAATCTGGTTGAATGAGCCTTCAGAAATGCAGGTAACGATGGTTAATGATCATTTCCAAAAGAGCCAAAAATGATCCAAAAAAACCAAATTCACAAAAGAGCCAAAAAAGCCACAGAATCCAGCCGATTACCCAAAAAAGGCCAAACTTAAGCTCATCACACCATTCTACATCGACACTATCAGTTTCATTACCATAGCTATCGATGTCACTCCACAGCAATTCAAATCCACAAAATCATTACACATTTCGTCACTCAAAATCCAAAAAAAACAACATCGTCTGCGCAACTGCACCGATTACCCGAAAAAGCCAAACTTAAGCTCATCACACCATTCTACATCGATACTATCAGCTTCATTAGCGTAGCTATCGATACCACTCCTCCACAGCAATTCAAACGGGGCAAGCCACAGAGTAAAATTTTAGAAGAAAGTATAAATTATCAAATTAATTTTTTTGACTCAACCTAATTAATTTTCCTATCTTAGATTGTGTTTGGCGGAATTAGGGACTGGAACAAGGAATGTCAGCAATTGCTTGCTGCAGTGTGTGAAGTCGCATCAACTCAGCAGTCTACACTTATAATATTAAATTGTATGAAGCCAATAATTTTGAGAGTTTTGCTGGTCTGGTTTCATATTTTCGTCCTAAAAGCCCATGTGGGAAAACCGAAGTACGAGTAGGTGTCTTATCCTGTTCATGTACATTATTAATTTTTCATGTCACGGTTGATGAACGTTGTAACAATCATATATCTCACAGATTCGGATTATTTCAGATGCTATGCTAAATACCAGGGCCTAGTTATATTGAATAATTATATAAAGCCTAGTTTCTTTTAAAAAAATATAATACCACCTGCATCATAGATTATTTTAGGCTTACCTGAACCTATTTTTGCAATAGGATACGACTCTAATCAATCCCGGGATCCCGAGATTTAGATTTCCCGGGATTTTGGAATCCCTAATTTTACATTATAGGCTCGCTACATATTCAATGTATAAGTAAATCATGAGTAGGTTTTACAATCCCGGGATTCCGGGATCTCGATCCTATTTCTGAGATTAAAAATCCCAGGATTGCGTCTACGAGATCTCGAGGAATTTCGGGATATTTGAAAAATTGGCCCAGAGTTCTGAGTGACATAGTGAGGAAGTCAAAGGCTTTTTTCAAAATATATCTACATTTTTTCATGTTTCGATTTTGATAAATATAGCAAACGTGTTTTGTTAGCCGAACCAGCTGGTTAGAGATGAATACATTACAGGATATCTATGCCATTTCAGCAGTTATTAAGCTGAGTCATTGATTCTGGCTTGGCGACTTGCGAGCCGCTGTGTTCACAGCACTTCCAGGTCCAAGATATCCGACATTATCATGCACGCACTCTACCTAGGGATTGAAATCAAATTTTCAAAGTGAAACGACAAAAGAGGACGTGAACATGACCTGATTTGTTGGTGTTAGTGTTCATGTGTTACCGAAGTCGCAGAGTCGCAGTGACAGTAGCCGTGTGATCTAGTTTTTTATTAGTGTAAGCTTCGATCGACGAAATGAGTCAAGCATGGACATACTGTATGTTACGAAAACATGGTGCCTAGTGCAACGAATGTAAAAGATTTATCTCTATCAAAGTTGGAAATACGAAAGGCATGTATACGCATTTTCAAAGGGCATTCTCGGCGGCCGGTCTGTTCATGGCAAAATTACGGTCGAGACTGAGTGATGAAACAATTCAGTGTCTTACCTTACGTCGCCAATGTTTTTTACGAGTTGACGTACATGTTTGTTTAGTTCAAGCTGTGAGAGATATACATTTTACAAGCAGGTAACGTCCCTTGAAATATTCCTTGAAAATTGATGATTTGAAAATTTTGTATCAATCTCGATCGAGATCCCGGGATTGTGATTATCCAATTCAGTCTCGAAAATCCCGGGATTGTAAACCCTAATCATAAAGCAATGCACTATGCAATAGGCCTGTACTGTGCGTAATAACAAGTAGGCCTACACGTAGCTAGTAATACACGTATCTTTCTATTCATTGCTACAATCTGTCTTTGAAATTCAGACAGGAATCTTTGTATACGACGCGCCGGAAATGCAAGGCCGGGATATTTAGTCTGTGCTCGCGCCGGAAGATTCAACCTTTAGAAAATTTGGAATGTCTGGGTGCCCCAACGCGCCGGATCAATCCGGTAAAACATGTAACCATTCCAGTCAAGAGTGAAATTACGTTACTATCCGTGCACTTCCGCATTTCCAGCCTATTTCCAAGTTGTGCACGTAAAGTCTACATATTATTGGAACATTTGAGATTGATGCTTAAGAGAGCTTCAAATGAATACGAGTAAATTGCACGATTTGTTGTAATATCCTAATTATATTCCCTATTGCATTGCTTCTTGAAAATTACATGCTTATTAGATGCAAAATTAGACGGACCCCAGTGGCCAGTCCTCATCCTCATCAAAAATTCTAATCTGGACCTATGCAAAAAGCTTTTAGGAACCCCGGCTAATTAGGGAATTTGTTTCGGAATCCCGTAGTCATATTTTCGGGATCCCGAAATTTCGTGAATGAGTTTTATAATCCCGAGATCCCGGGGTTTTGAAAAGTCAACGGGATTGGAATTCCTAGCAAATGTTCTCGTGAATCTTGATCAATCAATTTGATCATTCAGCGTGGTCATTCAACCACAGAGATCAGATATCTATGCACTTGGTAGCAACTTGAGTATCTCATTAATAGAAAAAGGCCAGCGTCAACTTTGGCGCCAGTCATTCTGGCACGAGGGTGATTGACGTACCGGTTTCCACGCAGTTGCATTCACCGGCCTCTCTCAGAGACCGACATCGACATTCGAATCATAGAAATCTGGCAACTTGACGCTCATTTCCAGTGAAAATAGTGAAGTTCAAGCGCGTGTTCAGTGTTTGTTAACAAATTCAAGTATGAAAGCCGGAGATCAATGCAGTTTCTTTCATTTCCAGGTTTTGACAGTGAAACTAATTAATTATCATTCAGAGTCATATGAACATCGAAGTTAATACCTATATATTGCTTCTATTCTCATCCCCCGCCCAAATTTTCCATTTTTTCCACATTCATCACATTTTGCTAAACTTAGTCACATTGGATTGAAAATACACTTGTCTGTCAATGAGTGATAGTACAACACCGAACGTACCTCTGAAAAGTTTTACTTGAGCACTGCGATGCAGGATTAGTGCTTCGACTACCCAGCTGGAATATTGGATTAAAAAAATGCGGGATAATCTCTATCCCGGAATCGCCCGGGACTAACTAGAATCAGAAATCTACTATTACAAAGCATGCGGAGGAGTCACATAGATAGCTATGGTAATGAAAGAAATAGCATGGATGTAGAATGGTGTGATCAGCTTAAGTTTGACTTTTTTTGGGTATGCGCAGAAGTTGTGGCTCGATGTGTTTTTGAAAGTTTGAAATGTCGCTGAATAGGCCATGTTTTCAAACTTGTGAAGGCTGGGTAGGACAGAGTGTTGGATGGATTTTGATGAAACTTTACTTGAAGGTGAGTGAGGTACTGTAGAGCTTAAGTTTGACTCTATTGCGTTTTCCGCAAAGATGCGCAGAAGTTGTGGCTCGATGTGTGATCTTAGGATTGAATTTTTGTGATTTTTGTCAACTTGTGCTGGCTGTGTAGGACAGAGCATTGCATGGATTTTGATGAAAGTTGGTGTGGTGATGAGTGAGATGCTGTAGAGCTTAAGTTTGGCTCTATTGCGTTTTCCGCAAAGGTGTGTGGAAGTTTTGGCTCGATGTGTTCTTTTTGTCGTGATGTTATGTATTTTGGCTCTATATTAAAAAATCATTAACCACTATCAGACGATTCTCAAAGATCTAATAGCATGTGGGAAGGTGGTGATGTTAGAAGAGGACAACAGTGCAAGTACTAGGTCGGAAATTTGGAAGAACTACAACAAGCTGGGCTTAAGTGATGATGTAGATGAGGAAGTGCGTGGCAAGTGCTGGACTTATACATGCATAATGTACACTAATATAGTATACTATAGAATAATTGTGCGCTTTAGAAAACGTCATAAATTCTTCGTGATTGACATGCATCGTAAAATTTTGAACTTACATGTAGGACTCTTAATTGTGGTATATATATCATTCAATAGTATTACACTGCGTAACTGCCCGAGAAAAAAAAACTTATCAACTTTACCAAATATTTGATATTTACTTGGAAAATTTATAAGATTTGAATAGTTTAACAAACGTTTTGGAAATTTAACAAATTTAAGAAATGTGTAACAAATGCCTCACAAATATTTACTACATTTTGTATGTAAGTCAATATTAACGAATTTTGCGAAATTTGGAAAACGTTTATCAAATGCCTAGGTAATATTTGTTTGGTTATCCAAACAAATGATTTTTTTGCATTTACTAAGTTTGATGAAAGAAAAATCTTGCAATAGGCAGGATCCGCTTATGAGTAACTGTCGTAAAAGGCGGTTTTAATTGCATGGTGATTTCAATGTGCGGTAACTTCACCTGTACAATTTTTTGAACTCATGCATATCACAAGGATGATCATCAGCTCTCATAAACTCTGATTACAATCATCTCTCAATAAAATAGAAATGCAACGTCACAGGAAATACCCAATAAAGTCTGTATATCACAGTTTTGCGTCGTTGATAACTGGCTGATTTTTTTGCCATCAAATTTAATTAAATGATTGAAAAATGGAATAATTGTCAGGAAACTGTTGATATTTTTCTATGATGGCACCACCAATTTCTTTCAAATCTTAAAGAGAGTGCATTATGTCATTTCCATGGATATCGACATATGAAACATGTGGGCCTGAAATGCGCATGTCTACTATTATTTCGAGTATTTTATATATGCCTATTTATATTTGATGAAATGGTGTGTATAAAATAAATATTCAGGTGACTTCATCACTACTCTCTCTCTCTCTTTCTCACTCACTCACTCGTTCCCCTTTTCTTCTTCTTCTACTCATTTTTCATCATCTTTCACATTCACTACATGTACACTGTAGCTACAATAGCAACAACATCAGTCAATACTGACGAACATGTCAACAATATTAGGCCTACACATGACAAATATTTTCATTATTAAGGGAGCCTAAGCAGTTCTATCGGCACACATTTTGCTTCTCAAATTGAAGCATTTATTGAAGTTCCTAAGTTCCATACCGTGCCCATCAACAAGTCGACTTTGATCAGTTTGCTCGTGTGTTTGCTAAATTACTTAGCTAGTAATTTGCAAAACTTATGATATTAAATCAGTATGCAACTGAACCAAACAATTACATAAGCATCTCGCTCAGTCTGCGTAATCATATCTCGCTTCTATAACTTTCCGTCACTATATTAAGGAAATTCGCCACGCGCACGCAGCTGAGGAAGTTCGGTCACATTGTTGGCAGCCTGGTTGTTGGCCTCATTGTTGGCCGCATTCGCGAGCCATGACTGAAGAGCAACGGTCGATGATAGTCTATCGCTGCGAACTGTTGATACCTGTGACTCAGCGTCCCTGCTTAACAATTATTATCCACCCATCACGTGGGACAGAAAGCTGCGCAAGGCGCAGTAGCTTGTGCACTCTTCGCTCTCATGGTCTATCGAACCCGTGTTAACGTTAACTGCTTAATATTACAAAAGTCAGCGCATCAAGAGGATATTTCTACTTACACACCTTTATTTATTCATCGTAGGTTTGTGATCGTCTACTTTTTTTCATCATCTTGCTTAGTTATCATGCACAACATGGAGCACAATTCGAAAATGAACACTCGCATGTGGTCAGTGAGTTCTTCCAGTCAATGAAGTCATCAAGTTCCTTTGATTTTTGCATCAGAATTAAAAATGCACCTCTTGGATCAAACTACAGAAAAATGGTAAGCTTCTAAATGTTTCTGAATTTATTTTGTCAACTTAATTTCAGCATTTAACTGCAAGTCTGGGTACATGTATTTGGAAATCCCGAAAACAAAATGAAAGGAGAGATTTGGTCATGGATTTGGGTTTATTGACCATGAACACGTAGAGACATTTCTATTATTGACCACTGCTATATCTGCTCTTAATTTTACAAATACTAAAGAGCTACTACCGTCATACTTAATTTAATTTACTGATAACAAAATATCTCAATTCCTCTTAGTTCCTCTTAGCAGACTTATTACATTTTAGGAGTCCTACCAATACTTTGAATTCATTTGTGTAATCGAAAACCCAAGTAAAGCGATGTGTTTCTTGATATCTATAATATTTATTTATATATAAATATCATAGCTATCAAGAAACACATCGTTTTACTTGGGTTTTCCATCACACAAATGATGTCACATGCCCAAGGCTTATTCACTTTGAATTTAATATGAGAATGTGCATGTATATCAGTTTTCACGACGACGTTTCTCGTTGAAAAATCGATCAAAAGTTGATTGTGTCGTCAAAAGAATCATAATCAAATTGGAATATGTTGAAATTGTAATATATTGTTTTCAAATTCGTAATTTCGGATTGCTTACATTGAAAATAGCACAAACATCTGGTTATGTTGAGACAAAATAGTTGCATGCTAAAATTCTTAGAAACTATGAGCACGAAAGAACTTAATTAGCGCATTAAAACCATTTTAATTTAGCACTTCAATATTTAGATATGTAGTATACTTGTGCAATAGTATCAATATTTGGATGACAAATAATTGAAAAAATTTTTGAAACAGTCAAACATGCTATAAGTCATAAAGTTCTATTTCAGGACTGCAAAAATTTTAGATGGTGAATGTTTTTATCAATGCGGACAAACTATTGAGCTATTCGATATCTGCTGAAATTATGCAATTTAATCTATTTTCTGAAAGATGGATCCATCAAGGAAGCTTGTTTAAATAGGTCACTATTTCCATTTTATATATGTTGAACTGAAAACCTGTAGCTACCGCCTATGATATTCAATTAATTTTTTCAGAATTGCCACATTTTAGAAAATGGTATCAATTTGACATTTCGAGTAGTTTAAGAGAAATGATCAAGCACACAAAAGGCATAGATGCTGCACGACGGACTGCACGTTGTAGGCTACATGCACACTGTAATAAAGATCAGTCATGCGTTGCAGTCCAACAATAGGTTTAGTTTTGCAAATAATTTTTCATGCTTTACGATAAATATAAAACAATCAAAGTACAAACTCATTGCTACTCTTTTATTCAATTTGTGTTTACTTATTACAAATTATGCTTCGCACTTTTCAATATCATCGTAGGCCTAGCTATTATGGTCACATGTTAGTTGTAGGCCCACCATGAATTACCTGCAGAGATGCTGTCATATAAGCGGTAGACAAGATGATATTACGTGTGTATGTGTTTGCAAATTGTGATTTTAAACAAATTGTCTAAAATAAAATAAAATATCAAAATAAAATTACATGTGCGGTATTGAATACTATAATAAAAATTCAAGCATTCCTGAATATCTTCATCGCATGAACGGTTGACAAGCAGTCGGTAATAGGCTACATCTCGGTAAGGCTCTGTTTTAATTTGCAGATTGCATTTTTTGTAAAAACAGTTACCGGTACTTGAATATCAAAATAAAATTATTGATAAATACTAAAAGTATTGATTAAAAAAATAATTGATAAATTGTTAATGATCACAATTCAACCATTCTTGAATATCTTCATTTGCTATTAAAATTCCTAAGAATATCGCTTCCCACATTGTCAGAGATGAAATGATCCAAAAGCAGTTTTCTTAATCGTCTTTACTGTAACACCTAAAATTACTATAAATGATTTATCTTCTAAACTTTGATTAGGCCTACCCATAGAATGTTAATTAAGATCCGTTAAGTATGATAATTCTGCTCTGCACATCAGCACAAGATTTGTCTTCTTTTTTACAGGTGTTGATTGCTGAGGCTGTGCAGACTCGTCTTATTTGTCCATCGATGACTCAATACCTGACCTACATTCGGCTGCTTTTCCGTCTTGTCTGGTGAGCTAATTAACCCCGAAAACTACTGGAATTATTCTTTATCCATAAATCTCTCATACTCGCAACGTGCCAGCGATCATCAGATTCGGACAACCGTGTTGTGGTCCAACCGCGAAGAGCTCGTATCATCGCTTCAAACTTCATTTGGTAGTGACTGTTTCTCCGTTGAACTGTAAATTTTTCGTGATATCACCTCTATTCTTAAAAATGTAACTGATAACGGCGCGACGGTGTTTGACTGAAATGACAGTGTTTCAAATGAAGTGAAATACGTATTCGGGCTGTGGGCATGCTTTCTGGTTGGAAGGATTTTCAAATGAAGAATGATCAAATCCGGATAGAGAAATTTCCTTTCTGTTGATAAAAGTGATATTCATAAAAATTATTTGTATCGGATCGTTCGATGTGTGCTACTATATAAACGTCATCCTATATGGGGGTAAAACTTTGTTCATTTTCCAAATACATATGAAAAATTGTATTTTTGAAGGATATCCATTCCTTCTGCTGTTTCCTTTGGGAAGCAGGGCTCAGTTTTTGTAATCTCTATGAATGTTATCGTACAAAGTATAATTTTAGTAAGATCAGTCATTTTATTCCAGTCATGCAGTTTTATATGCCGTACGGATTTTGAACGATTTTGAGCATGAATAATTCGAGCAGAGCCAGAGCGTTTTACTACCTATCTTTTTGCCGAATTATGATTGTTTTGGTTTTCTATTTGATAAATATAAAACATTTCATACAAGAAGATATTTTTCATGAATTCAAATTTGCAAATGTTTCGTAATTGCCTATGAAGTAGGATAAAATTTGCTTATTAATTACTAAACATATTATAAAAGCTAGAAATAATTTGCTAAATGTTTTGTAAAATTTTGGGAAATTTACAAAATATTTACTAAACATTTCGTAAAAGTTCAGAAACTTTGCCAAATATTTTGTGGAAGTTTGGAAAGTTTGCTAAATATTTAAAAGTTTAGGAAATGTACTAGGTTTGATAAATATTTCTTAAATGTTTAGGACTTTTATGCCAAGTACGTGGTAAGTATTTGTTAAACTGACAGCGATGATATTACTCGGGTGCTTGAATGAATTATATTAATGAAAATAATTGCTCAATAAATTATTCTATCTAAAACAGTAGAGTCTATCCGCTCTATCGCATAACAAAATTTAGAACGTCTTATGAAATTGGTTTGGTAAACTGCTGGGTGCTTCACAATAAAATCGATAAATTTCCATTGCTCATAGTAGTTTCTGCTGAAATGGAAACCTTTATATTTGCACTGACGTACGTCATAAAAAAGCATAAATTCAATCATAGTGGGAAACTTTGATCTTTGATAATGCTTTGTGTACTTATATTTGAGTGTATTGTTTATCATTGAAGTTCTTTTTAAAAAACCGGTCTAGCAAACCGGTATTGGTATGATATTTTCAAACCGGTACCGGTCAAGAATTCTGTACCGGTTCCAACTCTGCCATCTACAGCATCGCAGCAGCAAAAGCGAGAAATGTTATAAACAGTGTTAGATAGTGAGTTGATAGTGACAAGCAAATTCTGATGGATGAATGATACTGTTGGAGATTCATTAGCCTAACAGTGCTTCGGTGCGGTCGCCCCAGGATTTTAGCAATGTTGCCTTCATTCTTTACAGCAAGTGACAGAAGAATTTTCGATGGTTCCTATAAATCCTATGGATTCAACTCAAGAATCCAAGTGTCCTAATTGTAGATGGTATTTCATGTATTAAATGGGCAAATTAATAAATTAAATACATACATATTTAATGTTTTAGATAGGCAATTTATTGCAACGTTCTAGCTCACCGAATTAGATGGGACTGACACTGTACCTTGCCTTTGAGTCATACCGATGAAGAAGTCATCATTTCTCGGATGATAGGTCTACGTTTCATAATAGGAGCCTGATTATGAAACTTATGGTCCTTTTGCCATTGGCTCTGTCATGGACAGTTAGCTGCCCATAGCTCTGTGCAGTTATAAAATGCGTGGTTAGAGGACAACGGCCATTTTGACCCACTTTTTGGCCATGTAAAGACCGATCTCCCCAGTCATTTCGAATGCTGACGTGCATGATACACCAGGGAGACTGGTGAAATGGGATGGTTCAAGACCGTCCTCTTCCAGCGTCACCTCTATGAAGCCCTCGAAAACATCAGCAAGTAAATTCCACAGATTTAGAGAGGGAGCAGATGAACTATTGACACAACTGCTTGAAGCCCGTAAACACAGGACGGGAGAGACACTGATGAACGAGAAAGTCAAGAAACAAACCGCGATATGATTACGGCGATGACTTTTGCAGGGTAAACATACTTGAAAAACTATAATTGTCATGCTGTCAAATGATTTATTTGTATACAAAGTAAACAAACTCAATAAATTGTGTCACATACTTATTAATTAGTGAATAAAGTACCCAAAATATTGAACCTCTTTTAGATTAATTCATTTGTATTTAAGTTTAATTCCTATTCACGCAGAATGATTTTTTTAAATGAGGATGTATCCATGCTCCAAGATTAGATCAGACCCTAGACCTAAAAAAATAAGAAATATGGGATTTTTTCGGAAAATATTGAAAAAATTTAAGATTTTTACAGGAAATTATCGGAAAGTATGGGATTTACCTCATGCAACATAAGAAAATAACATTTGTTTTATTCGAATATTATTGATCCTTACAAAGATCAACAAAATTTGTTAAATCTGTTTTCCAAATGATAATAGTCAAAATTTATTTTTTGCTCAATTATGTTCTTAATAATCCGATTCTGAATAATCCCCAAAACGTAAGAGAACTTATTGAGGTTATCTATAAATCTCGAATATATACATGTATGAGAAAAAGAAATAAACAGGAAAGGTACAATCGATGCTAGTATATAGAACTAATTCTCGAATGTAACAAAATATCCGTAGAAAATAAACTCTATGTAAAAACCATAGCAGATACATGCATCTTCTGTCTGTGTAATAACAATTCTCTTCGGTCTGAGTTAGCAATAAGTCGGTTCCATAATATGAACTACAATCGATTTGGCAACAAAAATTTATGAGTAATCAACGATAATTACACTATGTTCGTAACAGATAAACTATAGGAATAGAATATTTCTACAGAATAATTATTGGGAAAAACAGTTGATAAAATATTAGAATATATATGGAAAGCTAGGAAAGGAAATCGTCTATTGATACCAGTTGGTTGGAACATAAATTACGTTTAGGCTATTGCTTCAATTTAATCCCTAGATTTCCAGTGTATAGGCAGAAATCATAGGTATAATATATAACCTGATAAATGATCAAGACTTTAGTAAGCTTCTGAAATGCTGCATGATCAGACAGACAAATTATGAAAAGCGATGGGTTAAATCAAATAAAACTAAGAAGCTTTTTCGATATCTAGAAGTATCATTCAGGATGGTCAACGTTTGGGTTTCATTGATGTTAACGTATATGTACTTTATCATTCAAATTTATCATTCAATTTATCTCAAAATAGACTTAACATACAGATACGTATGTCACACACATGAGCAGAATCATCAAATTGTCAAAAATGTGAGATATTATCGCATCAACGCGATAAGTATCCGTTCTAACCAACACATTTCTTGTCTGTCTATCGCAAATTGTCATCAAAGTAAACACCGATCGGCGGGCCTCAACACCGTCAGCGTGATTTGGGGAAAGCAGTTTATCTGTTCCTCTATAAATCTGTGGTAAATATACGTCCAACTCTAAATAGCGCCTCACATAATCCCCAAACGTTGTACACCGGAACTTGGTCGAGCTCCGTAGCTTACTGGTGGAACAGTTGGCCCCAGTCAAGTAGCACTTGAACGCCTCTATTGGTGGAAGAGTGGTTTCCTGGAGGCGCTCCATAGAGTCAAAATAGGAATACGGAGAGATGCCGTCGCAGCAGATATTCACCCGCATTGGGAAAGTGCCGCAGCATAGTTCAGGTAATAGGCTGACTCTCTAAATTGCTCTCCAGCTTGGCTAGTGAGGATGACAGGAACTGGTAGCTGTCTATAAACAAAATATTGAAATATATCAATTTACCATCTCTTCTATAGTCCACAGGGACTTTTGCTCCGAAGGTTCATGCATGAATTTCTTCTTAGCCTGTGTTATACAGTCTAATTCTCAGTATGCTATTTCATTCATTCCACGCTTCAAAAACATATGGGCATCGTAATTCTTGAAATTGAGAAACACCACCGGAAGAGTTAACTTCCGCTGACGCAACCTGAAATTACAGCCTGGACAAAGCGCTTGCCGGGATGCGCCTGTTAATGCTCTTGTTGCAGTGACAACGATCACGTACTCGGCGGTTTGCACTTCGCCCTGTGAAGAGGCATTTGCATTTGGCACAGTGTCATGCTGGACAAGAGTGAAATCTCATTTTGTGGCCGCATCTGGATCTTTTGGTGCATCATCTTTTGGCGAGGTTGCCTGTACCTGCAACAACCGTTCTAACCTGCGCACGAAGTTTATCACACGATTTTTACCTTGCCACAGTTCTACCAATGGACCCTCATTCCTATTGCTATATAGTGAATGTCAAACCTACCGGCACGCCACAGCGGCCGGATGATGCACTTTCAGGGTTCTGCCAATGAAGCACTCCATATCTGCATAGATTACACACAAGGCCTTAGTTTACTGCCTTATACTTCATATTTGTAATCCCGCCTTTCTGGCATCAGCTCCGCCTGCGGCTTTCCTCTCAAGCACCACGTGTAGTGCATGCCAAAATTCTCCTTCATCTTAAACGAACGGCAACATCTGTCGCACATACTATAAATATGATGGCGGCCATACAGAGCACGCAAATTCGTTATTACATAGTAATGTCAATCACCTCTACCACTGAACAGTCGCCCAAAGTGGTGGCGTCTCAATTGGTCCCCATGGTCCCTCACTAGGCACTGAATGGCGCACCGATTCAAGCGGAATGAGACATCATCCTCATCCACCAAAATTACATGTGGATCTGCATGAATAAGGTTATGCCTAAAAAGCCGGGTTCTACCACCAAACACTACTTCTGGCTTTGTTTCAGGTATAATTTATCTATGTATATTTTTATATATTTCCACAATTACTTCGAGATCAGTCCATTCCTCCTCCCCCTCCTCCTCATCCACCTCTTCCCCATCCACAGAGTCTAGACGTTGTATTTTAGCTGGTGAGGCCTCCTCCTCCTCGTCTGCATCCAAATCTACTTGATGATCAAGCCAACGGCGCGTGTGACGCCAGGTCTGCTCCACTACTGGTAACTCACCACCTGCTGTGGATGCGGGTGGGGAAAACGGGCTGCTAGGGCCTGGAGCGGTAGCATCAGAGTGTTCAGAGGAAGTAAGATTAACTTTATTTGGTGCCGGTAGATTCTCCGTCCAAATACCACGCGGGTTTACCCATGACAACTCCGAATCATCACCCCGCACTATAGCTTCTGTCACTATTTATTGCTCACTACTGCTGCTACTACTACTGTCATCAACACTCACTCTGACCTGTAACTCGCTTCCATCCACAGTAGCAATAACATTTTACGTAGTGGTTATGGCAGCAGAATAGTCCAACAGCTTTGGGGGTGGGTGGAGATGTGATCGAGGAATGCGCTGTAAGTAATCGTCTTGCTCCAGCAAATTTGAAAGCCGTTGCACAAAATGCGCTCTGTTCACACCTGATAATTGCAACATTGGACCGGGTTCAGGCATTTGATTGGGGTCATGTGGCTGCCATGGTGGCAGAAGGAAAAGTAAATATGGTGGAAGACGGTTGGTGCTAGGATTCTCATATGTCAAAACCACAATTTCGCGCATAGCATCCGGATGAAGTGTCCAAATGGGGCAACAGGTCAGTCGGCGCTCATTGATGCAAGCAGAAACTGCGCCTGCATTCGGGGAAGTGACTCCTAAATCGCAACGGCACATAATCACTGGTAGCCACTGTCTTGGATGACAAGCTTGATTTTGCTGCTCTTCTGTCGCAGCGTGACCAGAAGAGAGACACAATAGAAAAAAGAAGACATACTTTGTGCTCACAAACGCGTCCGTTTATGTAACGCGTCGGTTTATGTCAAACTGCGAGGAGACGCATTGGCCAATGAGGAGCGGGGAAACCCACGTCCAGCCTCGGCAGTAGTACCGTTAACTGCGTCTCGGTGATTCAGAATATATGCGGTTTGCCCCACTTTGTGTCAGTCCGGACCGGTCTTTAGGCATCTTTATGCAGGAGGGAGGAGGTCCCGAAGTTTTTCTAAGTAATTTGTAAATTGATCCTCCAAGGTCGCCTGGAAGCGTTTGCTATTGCCATGATTCTCTAACTCAGAAACATCTTTCAGAAAGGGGAAGGGGGAGGTAGCGAAAATTTTTGTAGGTTATTACTCCACCCAAAATTCATATTTGAGACAAAGGTCCCCAGAGACACAATCGACCACGCTGAGTCGAATGTCGGTTTGTCCCAGGTCTCTACGTGGCCAAAAATGGGTTAAGGGGCCGTTGTCCGCTAACCGCGCATTTTTAACACTGCTGCCCTGATAGATAACAAAAGTTGTGTCGAAGAATGAAAAAATAGCAAGCATAGAGTGGTGGGAGAGAGAGATCATTATGATAGGTTATTGAAATGGGAGGATAGGATTACTTTCTGATAATAATCAACTTGATATTCCAAGGCGGAAATCGGATGACCCTATTGTAAATGGAATAGAAAAAGATATCATCCTGAATCATCCAGAATCATCCTAAAGAATGCCTCTCACACTCATAAAAGGACCATGCAAATGGACAAATAAATCATCTTCAAACTTCGACATGAATCTTTTTGAAGCTAAATGTAATTCACTATTACAGAAAATAAATGTAGGACAAACAGTTACTAATTCAGAAATTTATGAAACTTTGTTAGAAAATATGGAAAAGTCAACACAAAGAACTAAAATTAACAAAGCAACTTTAAAATATTCTGACGAGTCTAGGAAGACAAGACGTGAATATAAAACTCAAGTAAGTAAATGGAAAGAAAATAAAACGATGGATAATCTTGAATTGCTGCTAATAAGTAAAAAGAAAGCGAAAAAACGAGAAAGAACGGGAAAAAACAATTGAAAGTAAAAAGGATGGAAGATCTCAAGAAAGCAAAACTAGAAGGAGATTCGAGAACATATTGGGATCTGATAAATCAAAGCAAAGAAAAAAAAGAATATGAAAATAACTACTTCACTAATAGCAGCTGATTTTATTGAACAGAGTAATCAAGAAAAGCAGATATCTGAGTCAAAACCCATAAAGATACCGGAAAGAGTGCAAAACCTAAGGATAGTTAAGGATCAAAGATTATTAATTTTAATTATTACTTAAAAAGTGAAGTAACATATCAAGAGATTTTGGAAACGGTAAATATCGCAAAATAATCAAAAGCTAGTGGACCAGACAATCTAGTTTATGAAATGCTTCAACAAAATTCAAGTGATATGATAGAAATTCTGCGCCATTCATTCAATGGCATATTGAATGATGCAATAATACCATGGAATATCAGCTGGAATTTACCGACATACAAGAAGGGTGACAAGAATTTGATATCATCCTACAGATGCATAAATTTATCATCATACATTGAAAAATTGTTAACCAAGATAATCAACATTAGACTTTGTAAATGGCTGGAAGATTATTATTCATGCATCACAAACTGGTTTTCGAAAGGAAATTCAGCATTAGATAACACTTTACTATTACGAGAGGTAATTCAAATATACTCGAGCAGTCATTGTCCACTATACATCTGCCTTATTGATTTGTCAAAGGCATTTGATTCAATACCGAAAGAAATAATAAAATCAAAAATTGAAGCTTAACTACCCACACAGTAAAATAACGACCTTGATAATTCGACTAATATATGATAAAAAATTTCAAATATTGTTCAATCAAGAGACAACGAAGCCCTTTGAACTTGCAAATGGAATTGCCCAGGAGATAGTCTCTCACCTACATTATTCGGTTTATATATTAACCATCTGATAGACGAATTTGATAAAGAAATGCAACGCATAGATCCTATTTGTATTTCGGATATGAAAATTGCTATCATGACATATGTTGATGATATCTTACTATTCAGCGAAAGTCAGGCAGGTATCATTAAGCAAATAAAACTGGTAAAAAACTATTGCTTCAATAATGGATTAACAATAAATTTTAATAAAACAAAAATTATGGCTAGGGATAATGCACAATATACAGCATAATCCCGTTATAACGTACACTCTTGGGAATGATAAAAATGTCCGTTATATCCGATGTACGTTATATCGAGGGCAAGTCACTTTTCCATTTATAACCATCTAGGACTACTCTTATATCATCGCTTTTCACATTTTCTGAATAAAGCAAGTTATTGGAAATTATGATTTTTGATAATTATGATTAGAAAATGCATTTTGATAGCATGCAAAAGTCAATTACAACTCACTTGCATCCAAAGTTACCAATAGAACTTGCTGGTGTTACTTTGCATGCTGCATTCAGAGTGGTTTGATGCAGGTAGTGATAAAAGCTTGTTTTTTTAGTGGTAAATTATGTAGGCCTACATGATTGTCTACGGCTGACTTTCCTATTGCGAAAATAAGTAGTTTCTCAGATCCCCCATGTTAACGCCAACCATGAGAGTCAAAAGTTGTTTGCTGTAGGCCTATTTCCCTCAATGACATGAATCATCGTTGTAAGTGAAGGTTTTACTTGGATGTAATTGAATAGAATATGGTAGTCTCATCAGCCTTAAACAAATCACATGGCTAATAGTCAGTCAGAATCGCTGGCGACACTTATACATCGAAATATTATTGAGAATATTTACAACTGTCAGGAATTGAGATAAACAGAAGTGAAATTGTCCGTTATTTTTTCATGGGAGTAAAATTTCTGTCCGTTATATCCAATTGTACGCTATAGTCGTTTTCGTTATAACCGGAGTCCTTTATTATTATTCAGATAGGATATTTTGACGGGAATATTTTGTGTGTACGTTATAACCGAATGTACGTTATATCCCGTGTACGTTGTAGCGGATTATACTGTAGTGAAGTAAAAATTAACTTTAATAATTCCATTCATATTATAGAGGTAGTAAAAGAATACAAATATATTGGCATGTGGTTCTCAAAAAATGATAAAATGCATATAAAGGAACTTGAAAATAGTGGCAGACGATCATCTTTCTCAACATCACGAATGTTAAAAGAATTCGGTCAGGTGGAAGGCAATATAATCAACGATACTTTTGAGACACTCTTTCGAAAATGAGATATTGTGGTGAATTTTTGTTTTACAATAAGCTAGAAGAATTAAACAAAATTCAGAACTAATTCTACAAGCCACATTTTCATCTCAAGTTATCCACACCGAATTATTGCCTCATTGGAGAATTTGGAATAAAACCTATAGAATTCCACTTCTATAAATCACCATTAAGATATTGTCATAGTGCAAAGTATAATCATGAAAGCTACTCATAAATCACAGACGTAGACAGAAGCTGCAGATGTACATAATTCGACGAATTGATAGACAAAATCTGTTGATCAAAGTGAAAATCTTTCATGTGAAATATAAGTAGAGTACCAATGGTCTGTTAGAAGTAATACAGCTGTATCACATGTCTAATTCAAATTACTGCAGTTATCTTAAAAAATCAATTCATTGTATAAAGTTTAGCGATATCTCACTTCTCTACTACACAATTATGCTTTATTTCCATGTTGAATGAAATTAAAGGAAAAGCAACAAGCCTATTCAAAATTTCAATAATAAGTGTCTTTTAGTGTAGGACTTTGAATATGATCTCATGCTGATTGTGATTATTATAAACAAGTGTTTGCTTGCGTATAACATTATATTTTGCACGGAAAAAGATCACAGGCGCTTGGAAGAGAAAGAACACTTTTCGTCGTTTATCTGTCTTGGAAATGAAATTTTCATATTAGTCTTTCGTGTCGATGTTTTCGAGAAATGTCTTGTGAACGGTTCCTGTCCCATACTGCTTCTTTGCCAATTTTTGGTCTTCGAGGGTGCTGAACGTTCTTTCAAGCCTAGACACAGAAACAGGAAATGTTAATAAGAGTCTTGCTAAGCGAGTCACCTCCGGAAAGGACTTGATCTTAGCATCGCAAGGAATTCTTCGAACGACGTCGGATTGGACTTGGTCTGCTTTGCCAATGTTGGTAAAGACTTCAGTTCATGTTGAAGGGCATCATCGTTGACTGTTGGAAATACTCGCTTCTCCATACTTTTTCTATTTCTCGCCCATTATTTTCCACCTTGCATGCATTGACTAGAATGTTTTAATGTCATGACAAGCTTTCAAAAAGTTGTCATCAAATCGCTTCTCTTATGTTTGAATAATTCTATCAATTATGCTGAAATAATCTACTCTGTATTGGTTATAAATTGATGAATGATGGAAGGTCGACTCAGGATTCTCATCCAACCACTTAGGCAAACGTTTCCTCCTCACTGCTTCAGGTCACGGGAATCCATTCTCTTCCCGAAAACTGTTTGTTTTCTCAAAAACATCTGAGAAGAACTAATCCGTACGCAAGGTTTTCATGTGATGTTTTAACAGGATAATCGCCTGATGTGCATGTCCGATTGATATCTTTGGACTTTGCAGTTTCTTTGCAAATTTTGCCGATTCTTGAAAAATGGTGAGAGAAATATGCAAGCCCAAAATTTTTTCGAATTTCATCAGCTTTTTATAATTCGAATCAGCTTTCGATCGAGATTCCGAAGAGTAGGTTTTATCCAATGAAATTTTGTACAAAAGTTTAATCAAAGTTTGAAAGTTTTGTAAAACAGCAGCAATAACCCATCGAGTTGGGCAAAGGGCAACTAGCTGACTGAAGTCTTTCGAATCGTCATCCAAACTGCTGGCAATTTCTTCGCAAATATTGTTGTACTGCTGTAGTCGCATCCCCGATTCTGTGACGGAAACAGCAACCCGACGGACGCGTTCCAGAGTATCACTTTCGAATGGGATGTTGAAACGCATGAGTAGAAGCTTATCATAAGATAGCTATCGCATTAATGTTATTAATGAATTACTCATTTTTTATTTCAAGCAATTCAATCTTTTATTTATTTTATTCGCTTTCTGATGATAACCCCATTAGGCGCCGAATTATTTTTGAAAGTAATTATCAAAAATTTGAGTGGAACCATCATATTATTCAATCACGTTTTGATACTTTATGACGATCTTACCGAAAATAAATGTTCATTTCATCGTTTTTGATGATGTTCCACATGTGGAACATTGGCGCCTTGAGACTATACATTTTTTAAGAATTTTTGAAGAATATAAGCCGTTGTATATTTGTTTATACTTGACAGATTGCTTATATTTGACATATTTGTTTAAACATTAAAATAATATTCTATGCTTATACGTTAATTTTAATTTTTATGCAAAAGTAGTATATTAAGAATTTTGATGTATTTTGGTAAACGAAACAGGAAAAATACAGACAGAATCACCAATGTATTTTTTTGAAACTAGGTAACAGTAACATCTTTCAGAGTTCAGAGATGGTATTGGACGAAGCAACTTGTATGCAACAAAGTGTTGCATGTGTCACACTTCGTTTTCGTGTTTTTAATGCATAATTTACAGCGGCCCTGTTTACCGGCTGGTATTGGAAGATGACCAACATTTCCAAGTCTTGTGGAGAGGGCAGGTGTTCGTGAAGGTCCAGGTAGTGAATTTCTCGAACAGTCAGAAGACTCATGAGATATCTCACAACTTCTCTGAAAGAAAACAAATGTTTCACGTACATATTTTGATAAAATGAGAGCATAATTGACTAAATACAAGATGACTTAAAAAGTCTATATGCATTATTGTTAGGTTGTAGCAATGTGTTCAACTTCGATAAGCAGTAACAGCTTTTTCATCTCTATAACCAAATTATCGAATGACAGATTTACATTGTAAAGTTATGTGTATATATCATCTACTTTCTGACGACCTTATATTTTCTGATTGATTTATGACAATTACTATGTTAAGTTCTAGTATTTTATTAATTGATTTGATGTTCATATTCATGTCTTGAGACCCCACGATTTCTATTCAGCTTTTTGAAATAAACGTCTTATTTATTTATTTATTTTGTAACACAACAAAATCTTTAAGTTTTAACTCAAAATATAGATCTAACCTTCGGAAATCCAGATGAGATGTAGGCCTATTGACTTGAATGTGTCTTTGTAACCTCCAAGCAGCCACCATGCCCATATTGATGAAATTTGCGAATAATAGCCACCACCATTTCTTTGATCGCAGCTGAGGCCGATAATCCGAAAGAAACCTGTCCAATAGGTCAATTCCGCCCATGTGACAATTATAGGAGCAATCATAGCTGGTTGTTGAATTGCAGTTCTCTTCCTATCACTTCGACTCCAGCGTGTCGCCTGACTGATAGGAGTAACGCCCTCATTTGAACTGATAACTATAAACGGGGGTATTATCGTTCCAGTGACAGACCACGACTGAACAATCACTGTAACTTTCATGAAATCCTCTCTGAGATTTTGCCCTCGCCTCTTTTTGATATATATTTTTTCATATTCTGTTTGCGCCTGACAGTACCAGTACAACGTAGACGGTTTTACTTGAAGTTTACTTGAATATTTTATTTACATAAGCCTATAGATAAAATAAAGCAGAATGAAATCACAAGACTGTCTATATATCAACTCTGGCAGCATTAGTTAGAAGGAAGGTTGGACAGACATCTTACACTTACCATGTAAAGCAGCAAAATATTTGTCACGGAGTTCTTATTCAGATCAAAACAAAACTTTCACTGCTTTTCAATTTTTTGAATTTAAACAAAATATGTAAAATGGTAAACTTTAATTCTGATTATCAAACTAGCAGACATTACTATTCATATCAGATTGACAGGCAGACCAAGATATTTCATTATAAATCCTTCCGAAATATTTTGTCAGCGATCTAATTTGTATAGGCCCAAGGTGCCAATGTTCCACAAGTGGAACATTTTGAATTTGTCACTATATTTCGAAAAATATAATAGGAATGAAATATTTTTGTATATAGCATGCCTATATGAACAGGTATACATATTATAAGTAGCTAAAATCTGAAAACCAATCAATTGCTTTTGCTTAATTAGAGCTGCTGAAAAATCGCTGTAACCAACCCGGGGCTGTGAGAATATTGTCGATAGATTTTTCAAAGGCATTCGACAAGATATTGCATTCCTCTATTTTGCGTACTGCAGCGAATTTTGAGTTACCGTCTTTCCTCATATTGTGGCTTTCCAGTTATTTATGTAACCGTATTCAGTCTGTCAGAGTCCAGGATGCCTACTCTGACTGGGTGCATGAACGCAGTGGTGTGCCTCAGGGGAGTGTCCTGGGGCCCGCCCTCTTTTGTATGGTCATTGATAGTCTCTCTTGCGTCTGTGAAAACTCAATTTGTGTTAAATATGCTGACGATGTGACATTTTTGCACTTTGTTCGTCTTCCATCGGACGACAGACTACAGGATGAGTGGGACAATGTTATGGCTTGGTCCAACGCACACAGGCTCCCGATCAATGAAACAAAGTCTTGTGTCATGAACATTATTACGAAGTCTACCTTGTCTTTATCAAATGTACAGCATGCTGATGGTTTTTTAAAATCTGTTGAAGCTGTCATGATTTTGGGCGTTAAGTTTGCATCCAATTTGAAATGGAATGGACATTTTGACTATATTGTCAGAAGGGCGTCAAGACGCATGTACCTGATGTACAATTTAGTCAGGTCTGGTTGCCCAAGCGAGCTCTTGTGGCAAGCCTATATTTTTTATATTCGCTCGATTTTATTGTACAATTATCCAGTTTTTTGCAATGCTCCACTGTATCTAAACAACAAGCTTTTGCGCATTGAGAAGCGCATTTTGCGTCTCACTGGTGTCACCCCGAAGTCTGACATTTTTAAGGCTGCTGATGTTATCTGTAGCGTCTTTTTGCTAATATCGAAAGAAATCGGCAGCACCCTTTACGTGTGATATTTTCAGATAGATGCAGAAAGTCTCGTAATTGTTCTAGTTTACAGCCTCCTTTTGCACGCACTAGTCGTTTTAGGCAACTCTTTTATAAAATTTGCACGTCCTCTGTAGCTACATGTTCACCTTTTATCTATTATTTTTTTTCATGTACCATATTGTCACGAGTTCACCGAATTGTCCTCATTGTGAACCAATAAAGATGCTTTGACTTGACGAAATTGAACATTGAAAAACATAACCAATCTTTTTGATTGAATTGTACTCATAAAATCTAGAGATATGATATTCTAATGAGTCAGATCACACCAAGACACACCAAGGTTGCCAAACATTGTAATTATTTACTGCAACATATCATGTGTCCACATTCAATAAGACATATTTCCAAAATCTAGCGATGTTCCACAAGTGGAACATTGGCGCCTAATGGGTTAATCTTTGAGAAGCAGTATCTGCTTCTGTATAAAGCTCTATACATTTTCAATCAATCAATTAATCACTTATTTGCTCAAATAGTTTATTTAAGTCATTCCTTGATAATGGACTTCTGCATAAAGTTCTCTTTATAAACATCTGCAATCAACTACTTATTTGATCAAATACGGTAGTTTATTTAAGTCATTCCTCGATAATGGAAAGTGACCAAACCTGGGGATTTATTACCGCATGTAATTGAAAATCACCTCATGGATGTCAATATGTTGAACAAGAAGTGGCTGTACGCAGTGAGTGGCTCTTAAAAATTAAAATTAGAGTGAAAAGTTTTGGTGTAAACCCACTGATAACGGAAGGCTCATAGAAAAATGACGAACAATCAAAATTGAGTTTAAGGAACTGTGTCATAAATCAGTGATTTCATAGTATGATAGTATTCATAGTAACTGATAGCTTAAAGCGACTTTCTGTGACTTTCTTCCCACCAATGTTTGTTACACAAAACGTTTCGATCTTTATACTAAACACACTATATACTTAATTGAACCGTTGAGCTACTTGAATTAGATAACAGTCAGATGTTATCATATCATTAAATTATTTTTGATAGTCGCTGCATTTCTCAGTTGGATTGTTATCAATTGTCTTGAAGCAAAACATTATTGAATCTCTGAAGTTTTGTCATCCAGTTTGTATAGTGGTGTCAGAAGTCCTCGACTTTAGTGCTTCTTACATGCTGCTTTTCTATTTGAATTAAGAAGCTTCGCTGAGGAATATGTGTAACCAGCGCTGCGGAAATACGAGTTTTGTTGGACCCTAATTTGCACTCAACTCCTGCGGAGCGCCCCAGGGAACTACGGAAGTTGACAATGTAAAGCTACTGTTAGGTGTAGTGCATCAAATTAAATGGTCCGAAATAAGTGAAAGCCTGACACCACAAGGGGCCGTAGATCCGTGAATGCGGTAACCATTTGCCAGTGAAGATATCCATTTTGATTTAAGCTGAACCTTTTGGCTGATTCACAAAATGGAGGACTCAATAAACAATCCACCAATTCGGTCATTGTGAGGTCAAACGTCCCTGTGTGGAATGCAGCTCATCTTGTGACGTAAGATATGCAGGTGAGCAGAAATAAGAATTCTAAATCTTCTGAAAAGAGACCACTATTCATCTCACAATATTATTGTAAGACATGCGCGACTAAGTTCGTCTTGTTTTGATTAATGATCCAGTTTCGCCTTTGAATTTCTCAGTTAATCCTTCATTAAGAAATTATGGAAGAAATATTGACGATAGGAAGTTTGTAATCGGCGGGCAAGGTGTTTTGAGAAAATAGAGCGAATGATTCTGAGTTAGTGTCAATGAAGTGATGATGTTGACTCTTTGGTGTATCAATAAAGTTGGATAGTTCTGGCTAAGGCGTTAAATCCTTCATGATATGGAAAACATTGAACTGTGTTAGGACATTTGGAGGTACAAGCTCCTGAAAGATCTATTTTCTGATAGAGTTTTTCTTATGACTGAGAAAATAAATCATTTGTAATTTATGAATAAGAAATTATCGATGATTAGACAACGAACACATAGAGATGTCATAAGACAACATCGGGTCATTTAATCATGAAAGGAGGATGCACTTATATCACAATCAATCTAAAATAACCAACTGACTGTTGTAAATAGGCATTATAATTCGCACGCAGGATATCTAGCAAAACTGAATCTAAATTTTCCAGTAATAAACGGAAATCAAACGATGTATTTGCAGACTTAATTTAGCCGAGCATTTTGAAATATGCAGCACAAAGAATAAATATAGCTTTATGAACCTACAGTTTCAAAAATGCTATATTGATGCCATTGCAATTTACTTATTTTCTTTGAAAATGCATTTTTAGAGACTGAGATTATTGAGTTTTTCTTGCATTGAAACAAATTATGTTTGCTTTACATATGTAATTGTTTTTTTATTTCAATGTAAATAGGATCACCAAAAAAAAATAGATGAATAATGGGAACCGACTAGAACAGTCGCCATCTTATCCAATATCAGGCATCATTAATAGGCCAAGTTCACATCCCTCAATATCAGCACAACTTCATATTTAACCCCATCCTCAGTGGGGGGGGTTAATTGAATCTTATCTTATATTAATCTTATTTTTTGTGTGGTCATCTTAAAGCTTAGCCGCCATGGCTATAGATTTTGTGACCATCAGTTTTGGCGTTGTTTTCAAGTTTTTCTTAAAACTCACTAGACTTGGACCGATAGAAGTTGAAATTTGTGGACCTTTTGAAATCATATCATTAGTCTCCATATACATGGCATACAGTTTTATTATATGCTGCTTATTACATTTCTCAGGTATTTATGTGATAAATGATAAGTGCTTTTGTGAATTTATATAAGCACCCATGGGGAACCTTAGTCCTTTGCAATCTCACTTGAAGATGCATATAGAGCATCAAGTTCTCGAACGATTGCTTTATATTACTGACATCATCTATAGACCATGCTCCTTCTTATCAGTGGTCACTTTTATTCCGAATATCTCTTCTTTGACTCGTGTAAGTGTAACACTGACATCTGCTATGACTTAACAACATTTTCATAGAAATTTAAACAATATGTCCCATTTCCTCTCCAGATGAGATGTCTGTACGCTTGCACTTCGTTCATATGTTTCGAGCGACCACTCATAGGAAGAGCATGCCCTGTAGATGTTTCAACAAATCATATTGAAGAAACACCTCTTCAACCTATAATCTAATGTGCTAACAATATCTCGTTTGTTTAATCTTGTTTATGATTTGTGTCACAGCTTCTCCATTGGCTTGGGTTCTTCAATCCAAGCATATTTATGAAAACAAACTATCTGATCCGTCGCACGCGCATTTTGTAAAAAAGATGTTAATGCTCTGTAAAATGCTCTGAAAATGTTGAAACGACATCGTTCCGTGCATGACTTCGTGCCAGTTCCCGGACTATGCATTTGCATCTCACATCTCTTAATCTTCTGCAGCAACTCTATCGTGCATCTTTTGGAAGTATAATTACTCCCATGCATAAGTCAATCAGATCCGAATGTAGGACTGGGCAATTCAATCAACTTTTGCAAAAGTAACTTAAACCTGATCAGAATCTAGTTTTCATTGATTTACATTAACATGCAATTATATGCTGTTTTTAAATCTGTGTTATTTACAGGTTATCTATATCATGTCATTTTGGAATTTTCAAGTATACGGCTAATTTGTGAAAGATCTCAAACCAAAGTTTTGATATCTTATGTACCTTAAATACAGACATGAAAATAAAAATTACGTACTGACAATAGCACATGTTATGTTCTATCATCTAATGAAATCAGAAGTTTTCTATCGATTAAACCTGATAAGTCCGGCAATGCATCAATCTATTATTTAACCTCACATATGGCTGACACACATCGTGAGACAGACTGAGGATACGGATGAATGAGTAGAAACCCTGCTTTTACAATTTGTTTACTTTGATAAAGTAGACAACATTTTTTAGATCACTTCCTGTTCAAAACGGATGTCTAAATAAATTCTTGCTCCCACAGTAAGCCCGCATACGGGTGCATGCATGACCTTCATGTAAGAGAGGATTTTGATACAGCGCTATGTTCACACTACCTACCCGCATATAAGAATGAATGTAGTTAAACACATGAATGTACATTTAACAACCACTTGATTCTACTACATATATGGCACCCACATACAAAGACAAACCTATTGTAATTTAGTCATCTTTCACAATTATTTCTGAACTTACTGCTAAGTACATATGTATATCCTGGATTTCACAGTAAAGTGCATTTTGCAAATGGAGATATTCTTTTGAAGACTATGAAATAGGTTTTGAATTTTAAAAGACTTCAACTACGTCTGCTTGGGACTACAGTAATTTTCTTATTTTATTTTGGCAATTACTGTTTGATGCTATTTGTCATAGGCTTAGCTTTCTCAAGTCATTGGTTAAGACATAAAGGGGGCGTGTATTGTTTTGTTATCTCATATCCATTAGGGATTCTTTTACGGAATCGCTCTATAAAAGGGTACATTCTTCAGCTAGAGAGTTGCTGTATGTATGTAGTCAGTATCGTTGTTCGTTGACAGGCATAAATCGCAATGAATTCGAATAAATATACATGTACGTGAACGTCACGAAAACCAAGCACCTAGTGGTGCAGTCAAAAATCACTCAGTCTCACAAAGAAATATAGTGTCATGAAAACAACATTATTTTCCATATGTTTTTTCATGGAGGTTCAAAATTCGCAAAATTAGGAAGCAGTTTCACATAACATTAACAGCACAAAATTACAAACGCAAAATTCATATGAATCGACACATCTTCTCGCAGCACTTGACAAGTAAAACTCTCCTTGCGTGCTGCTTCACTTCAGAAGATGAATAAAACGCCTGTCCAACGCAAAGTTTTCCACAGATGATGGAAAAGACAAAAATCTGAAGGCGCCAAATGTGGTGAGTGCGGAGGATTCCGAAGGACCCTTCAGTTTCAATTGCGAGATTTTCTCTCGCTCTACTGCAAGTGGGTGAACCGCAGCATTCTCATGAAGCAAGTCTTTGATTTAAGTCCTTACATGGCAACTTTTTAGTCGACCCACCAATTTGTTTTATACTAGCCATGTTATTCCATCCGCAGAGGCAATGCAGCAAGAGGATGATTTGGGACCGCTTGGATATACTGTGGCTCTGGAGTTATTAATAAATATGCTTCGGTGCGAGATGAATTGTTGGTATTTGGATTGCAGTGCATTATTGGATCTCCACATCAAGTACAAAAAGACATTTCGATAAATATCAAAATGACATTGGATTATAAGTCAATCTGGAAAAATGTGAACTTTTTTTTTTGACCCAATGTCAGTAATCCAAGGTAAAAGATAATGCTCCATTCAAAGATATGACAAAGATACATTTCCACAATGCTACTCTTTTAATTAAAGGCTCACCTCCGTTTATTTATTACCGCTGCAGAAGACATTCTCACCAAGAAACAAGCAAATTGTATTTTCTTGTCGAAAGACTTAATAACGCATTGTTCGTTCTAAACCTTCTGTGGCATTGTTTTCTGATGCCTAAGTTGTCATATTTACTGAGAACATTCCCATTCTTCAAGATCTATCGTGTCCTCCTCTAGTTGCTGCTTCGGAAAAGAAGTGTTGAAAAGAAGGAGTCCTGATGATGTTTTACCAACAATTAGCAGAGATCCTACAAAAGTATAGGGAGAAGCCATTACTGAGATTCAGTACGCAGATCTACTGACCAATGTATCCGATGAAAGATCAAGGGGATGGGAGGGAGGCGGCCGTTTCCTTGGAGTTTCATCGAAGGCAGCAGGAACTGGAATTACGGCGATATCTTATTCCTTCACTTGGTTTGAAGTTACCAAATGAGCAGCTGCGTATCATCATTAGCCTACGACTAGGGGCAACAATATGCGCACGTTATACAAAATGCAAATGTGGATCTGAAGTAGATAGTCGTGGAACACATGGATTGAGCTGTCGATTAATGCAGGAAGACTACTCACCATAGTGAGTCAATTAGACAATAAGACGGGGGGCACAGCAAACTACCTCGTCTCTGCTTTCTGCTGGTATCCCATCAATTCTAGAACCTCATGGATTGAACCGAAATGACGGTAAAATACCAGATGGGGATGGGGTAGGGGCGACGCTTATTTTTTTTATTCCTTGGTTAGAGGACACTTTAACCCCTTCTCTGTCGACACTATGGCGACGAGCAATCTTTTCTCTACTCCCCCCTTTTAAATCTTTCCCCTTCTTCCCCGCTATCCCGCCAGGAAAAAAAAAAAAAAAAAAAAAAAATAAAAAAATGGAATCATCTAATTGAAGGCGAAGGACCAAAAAAAACGCAAGAAAATGCGAAGAGCTTGCGGTTGACTATCACTTTTGTCCCAATTGCTGTGGAAACGATGGGAGCAATGGGATTTGCACGGACAAAATTTCGGTTAAAAGGAAAGAGTCATTGGAAAGAAAATAGCTGATGTAACTGGAGACTGTCGTGTCTAACACCTTCTTGAGACAAAGCAGCCGAAGCGCATCAAACAAAGCGCATCTGCGGCATCAGCATGGACCATACAAGCGAGGCAAATGCCATCAGTGGTACTATCTTGCATGCCAAAACTGACGGATTGACTAAATTGGGTGCCTCTTGTAATAATCGTTTATGACTGTCTTCTTTTATTTCTCTTCCTACTTTTTATGATATACTATCAATCATATATGATTTTATAATACAATGGTGTATTTCATCGTTGTGTTACAATAATGGTCAAAAGTCCTTGCTTCCACAATCGACGTTGAGATTAAACAGGGAACACAGGGTGCAAAAGATTCCGCGAAATACGCACATCGCATATTGTGCGAGATTTGTATCCAAAAAAAGGTCAACAAGCAGAATTCGCAACTGTTTTCGCAAAACGCCCCCAAAAAACAGTGACAGGTAGTCCGAATCGACATTATACCACTTTTGTGATCTCCAGTTTTCCCCTCAGCTTTCTTCTTATTCCTTTCCCTCCGGGGAGCTCGGAGCTCGGATCTCGGGGGACTCTCGGGGGCGGACTCGGAGGGATTCTCGGGGGGATATGCGGAGAGGAAGGGCGGGGGTGGAAAGATGGAAGGGGCCTCGGGGGTCGGAGCCGGGGTTGTATGGGGGGGGGGGTTCTCGCGGTGGGTTTCTCGGACGGTCCCGGGGGGGGCGTAGCTTCTTCTGGAAGGCAACACTACTTCGAGGATCCGTTCCGACTAATCGGAAATGAAAGATTTGATCTCATCATATCCTACAACACGACGCACTGTCACTCCACGCCTAACGGCTTTCAAACAAAAACTTTCAACGAACCGACCCCGACTTCCAAGTTTGATCTGGGAGCTTTGGGAATTCGGAATTCGAAAGAAACAGTCGTCGGTTGACAGACAAAGACAAGACACACGGTCGTGAAAACGCTTTTCAGCTAACTCTGAAAGTGAATGAACTGGGTTGGACTTTGCTTGGGGGACAAATCTGGAGCAACAGTCCTCCTGCCTGACTATTTTCCAAATTGGATGGGGAGATTGGGACACAAAAAAACTGTTCATACACAACTCACAACTACGACTTTCCTCGCAACAACAATCGGATCTAACATTTCGGCTGCGTTAATCGATTTCCCTATGTGCCACGCCCTTTTTATTCTTTCTCCTCTTTTTTTTTCTTTCGTTTTCCGCATATTCAGCACATTTTTTTCCTTTCCACTTGATTTTCCGTCCCCATCTGAAATTTTCGTCTCGTTTTTTCGTCGTCTTTCGGTTTTCTTCGTTCGGGCCTCGAAGTGTCCCCCACACAACAAAAACACAGTTGGTCTTTCCCCCCTCCCCTCAAATCGAAATTTCATCCAACGATGTCCCAGTAATACAACACAAAACACGGTGGCTCTCCGACAAGAAGGCAAAGCATTCTTTGTAGACGGGTCTTGTAGAATTTCACTTAAGTTTCAAATTTTTCTTCCTCAAAATCAAAGGAATCTAACAACCCACCAACTCGACTTCTTCATCCTTCCAACCTTCACACCCAACGTGATTTTTATTTCAACAAGTTGTCACACGCTAGCTATATAAAATTGACTGACAAAACCAATTTGCCAATTTCTCTTGGCTGAAGGATACTTTAGGAATGTTTGCGCTCAACTATTTGGGGGCCAACAGACAGAACTGCGAAGATAAAGGCTGTTCACATAGGAATGTTTTTTTTCTGATTCCACTTCCTTTGAAATAATGAAAATAAAATTTACAAATCAGGCTGTCTATTCGAAATGGAAGTTCCTAGAACTTAATCGAACCGTGCCTCAATGCGGGATTAGGCTATCATTCTCCAGGAACACATCACAGCGGGTCGAGCGCTGTGCAGCAAGAATAACATGAATATTTCAGCATATAACCAGACAACAATTATAAGGGATTTTATGGAGAAATGACCCAACTTAAAAAAAAGCTACTACAATTTCATATATATTCAATCGAAATTGTAATTTAGCTAGAATAAACATAAATAGAAATATGACGGTGATAAAATTTGTTGACAAGATTTGATCGAACGGTACGGGTGATTAATTACGATGCACTGCTAAGGGGGTGGGGGTCCAATCTGTGCTGCGGACATCTCCGATTTTTTTTTTGGCGAGCAGCAGATCAAGGCTTGCAGGTACGGGTAAAAACGGGCATAGGCGTGCAATATTGGCTTGAATCTGCGAATTTCATAATATACCCGGTCAGAGACATGCAGGTAGGGATTTATGGGGCGGCATATATGACGCAAAACCAAGCCAAGCCTAAACAGAGGCTAAGCTTATTATATACAATTGAATCTAGTCACTATCTGGATTTAGTTACAACATTATTCGTACTGCTTAAGTAAGTCAAAGTAGTCACTTTTTCTGAAGGCAAGAACCTAGCGTTATGTTAGTATTCCTATACATATAAGGCCCTATTATCCTGTTTGTGTGAGCGATGGTATATATCTTCCTATCTTCCTCGTAGGGGCATAATTCAATAAACAATGGAAGAGGTTTTAAACTACATAACTTAAACAGATTAAGGATTAGATTAAAACAATTTTATAGATTTTGATATTCTCCACCTCTTATTGGGTTTTGATTACAAAAAGAAGGCGTTGTGTGACCTGTAAACGTTAGTTCAGCTCGCTTTTTCAATCGCGGGAACAATAACCGGACTGAGAATTTTCCCGATAGTTGCAAGCTTGGTATTTATTTCGGGATGCCACAATTGAGAACATCCTGGCATTGGGGGCCATCTTTTCCTTCCTTTCTTCCCTTTCCTCCTCCCGTTTCTTCTCTCTCGAAAAAACCAATGGTTAGCAGCTAGCTGGAAACTTGGCATACTAACTAAGATCAGAGAGCAATAACTGAACCTCGCTGCTGGAAATGGCAGGAAACGGTGGGGTGCGGACCAAGTTACACAAAGACAAAGCTTGCGGTCCATTATGCGCGGCGCGTCGGGGCGACTGGCGCGGGAAACCCGCGGCGCACGGCACCACTGGCAAACGTGCAAAAAAAAAAACCCATACCCCCAGAAGACGCATCAGCATATAAGCAGGGTTTGCCGTAGGTACCACCATAGTAAACCGAACGCTTCCTGACAGGGGGCCCCCCCCACGCTGGTCTCATAGGAATGGTCATAATGGGGGCTGGTCGTTGGGGGGCAAAATAACAAACGCAACATTTTTTGAGGATTGGCAAGGTTGAGGGCACCACTTGAGGTGACCCATGCCCAATAAAAAAACCCTCACAGATATCACCGTACCGGCGGCACTGAACGCGGCATTCCTCTAAATAAATTATTTGCCCCCATAAGCCACAATTATTTTTCGTTTCGTTCGCCGTCGATTTCCGGTATTCGTCAGCCAGTAGAACGCGCGCAGGCGCGCAGATGCTTATAAATTTAGAGAAGATATAGCCAGAGCCGTTTATATTATTATTATATGCAGAAATTTTCCATAACGATAAAAGTTTATGTACATGTAGTAAGCCATAATTGGTCATCATATGAATATAATGCTGATAAGTTGGGTGGCGATTGCACAAGCATGTATGGTAATCGCAAAGGATTTGAATATCGATCAGTGTCCCCAATCAACATCACAGACAACATTATCTCATGGAAATGGAACAGATATTTTATTCTCTATATTCCCACTCCCAGTATTTTTGTGAGTACTAACGAATAACAACTTGTCATTCAAAACCACCACCCCTTTACATCAACATACAGAGGGAGGCTAAACTTGTTGACGCTGATAATCTCCCTTCATTTTCTGTTTATGAAGACATTCAATTGAAGCACAACGGTACTCTCTATTAACTTACGCATAGTTTATGAAAGCTTTGGGTATATTTTGTTTTGAAGGGTCTGCTCATATTTCAATATAGATATATTTTCGGTTTTCCTGCAACCTGTGGATTTTTTCCTTGGAAAACGTTTGTCCAGACTTACTTTTCACTTTCCCTAATTGTATCAATTCCGCTATTAACATCATCTACCGACTACTATGACTGGTGCGGAAGGCAAGTAATTGAATTGAGCTTTGTGCTGCTGCTGAGTTAAGAATAATACAAACAAGTGCATGTAAGTTTATTGTATACAGTAAGTTCTATGCTAGGGTCGAGTAACGCTGGGCTCTGGGGCCTTTGTCTTCTTTTCCCTTTTCCAAAACTTTTGGGGGTAGTTTAATTGTCTGAAAATGAGAATTTTTCATTTTGACAAACTCATAAACGGAACGAAACGAACGCGTCTCAACTCTTTGTAGTAGAAAATTGCGTAGATGAAAGCTTGTCCAGATGGGGTCCCCCGGAGGGAACGGGAACCTGTTTGAATAACAGAACGGGGCGAAAGAAAGTTAATTATAGGCTTAACGAGAGGGTAAAGAAAAGGGGGGGGGGGGGAAAGGGGGGGTTTAAACACGATCAGATAATCCGCCGGATCCTGCCGCCGATTTATATCCCGCGGATAAATCGGCAGATTTAGTTCCCGTCCGATCTATTCTAAAGCGCGTTTCACAACGGGACCGAGAAATAAGCAGATTTCTCAGCAGGACTTCGATAGAATTTAAAAAAAAAAAAAAAAGCTATTTTTTAGATAACAATTATTGATTTGTATATAGATAGTGAGAATGCAGGGAGAGCGCATCCGCAGAGGCAGCAGAGAGCGCAAGGCAGAAACGAATAGAATAGTCCGTGAGGACCACACGGAAAGACGCAATGTCATTTTTTCCTCTTCGTCTTGTGGTTCCAGAAAAGGTATAGTTACTACTATCCTTCGATGCTCTATCCTCTCCCCTCAAAAGTATATTCCTACAGAAAGGCTCTATGCTTTCAGTTTGTTGCCAAATATTGGCACACAATGACCCTCAAAGGAAGAAGAAAAAAATAAAAGAAAGAAGATATGGTCAAGAAAATGGGTTGTTGGAAAGATCAAAAAATTTCAACAAACACAACATTTATTCGAGAATTAAAGAACGCGAGAGGGCTACAGGTACAAAAGATTTCATTTCATCTAAAAATTATCCTCAGGATTGATCGAAAATTCTCCTTCGAAATACTACTGAAAAAGGTTTCTTCGAAAATTGCAGAAATGACACTCTCATGCGGCCATGTATTTCACCTGAACAACGATTATGTGCAACTCTTCGTTTCCTGCGACTGGTAGATCATATACTGACATGCAGTACTGCACCAGGAATTTCTAAAAGTTCTTATCCATTCTGATTCCGGAGACATGCCAAGCTTTATGATGTATTAAGAGAAGAATATCTGAAGGTAAGTCACAGTTCAATATATCTAAATTTTATTCGAAAAGATAATGGTTATTCCCCTCCCTCAATGTTGATTTAAATACCTTACTTAGTATGGTTTACGTGCGCTTACAAACCAAAATGATGTCAGAATTGATATTATTTCTCGTGTTTTCAAGCGAGATCAGAGAGTTCACTTGTTATGCAAAACTCAGATTATTTAGGTATATCTTGGAAGTCTAGGGTCGCTTTTGTGAGGAATCAAGTTTGTGTATTATAAGAACAAACCGTCTGCTGATAGAAATCGGACATTGTAAAGCTACAACATGTAACACATTGTTTTTAAATAATGTGTACGTGTGTATACAACTGATATGTTGATCTTAACTATGTTATCTTTATACAGTTATATATCCACTGTAATTTTTTAGACGCAAAAACGTCAATGAATAAAGCTCTTTAATTGCACGGACGTTAAGCTACGTTTTCCATGGTTTGGTTTTTTTATTTCAAAGATTCATTATTACGATTTCAAAAGCTAATGCTCCAAATTTCAAAATATTCAATAGTGACATGGTTAATATAATAATTCATTATTAATTTCAGCTGTGATGAATCATACAAGGTGTGCACAGTAAGCTACAGATTTCATCAAACAGTTTGTTCACTATAGTGAACAGTAGACGGTTTTAAGGTTAAATCTCTATCAACAAACAAAATTTAAGCACAGGCAACATTTTTCCATGAGATACGATATATACTAAATTCAATCTTATTCAATTTCAGACACCGAAGACAAGGAAGGAAATGGATAAGAATTTCTTGATAGAATTCTCAGATAAATGGAAATTTTCCACATTGTATCGGGGCGCTTGATGCTAACACGGTTTTAATTGGACCTCCCACCGATTCCGTTCATATTATTTCAATTTACAAAGGTGATCATAGCATAGTACTCAATGGCTGCTGTAAGTGCTCAGTATGAATTTCTTTACGTGGACATTGTACAAATGAGAGTGAACAGATGGCGGGTCTTTTCTAAGACTCTATCAACAGGACTCATGCTGACAAGTGAACTAGATATTCCTCCACGACATCCACTAATTCCTAAGACCAGAACCGCTTCCGTATGTTGTTCGTTTGCGGGACGACGCGTTTCCCGCTGAACTGAAAATATAGATGAAGCCGTATAAATTCCGAGATCTCTTGAAGACTAAGCGATTTTTTTCAATTTTTTATCTATCGACATCCCGTTCGAGACGAGTTTTGAAAACGCTTTTGGAATTTCGTCTCGCTTATCCAAGTTTCAAATCACCATTTGCTTGACACCTGAAAAGTTAATCCTTGTCCTAGCTACCATGTGCTTTGCACAACTTTATTACGTCGAAATTCTCATAATTACATTTCCCTCGTCTGGCCCTGTGACCTCGGCAAATGTCGAAATAACGTCTGAAGGTCACGCGGTTCTTGGCATGCGGCACAAAGAGATGGACTCTAAGTGAAGCCATCTAAAAGCCATAATCCATGTAACTAAGCCAAACACTGCGAGATGAAAATTGTGCATACTTCATGGGACCAGTCAAGTTCTTGCAGGAAAAAGCCAGTCAAAAGAACATTTCAAGGGAGATGTGCCTAACTCGTGTTTCCTGTTCACTGCTTCTCTTAATTGTTTTATTCATTTCATATATACCGTGATCATGAAAGCCGTTGTGTAAAATGACTTATTCCACCAAAGAATACTCGTATGTGTGTTTCTTATAAACAGTATTTTCTTTTAAAAGCTTTCTTTTGACTTAGCATTTAATCATAATTCAAAATATATGACGTAATATAAAGCACTTAGGCTATTAGGCATGCTTATGTTACTGTTACAATGCTTGTTGCGTTATAATAGAAAATCGACCTGGACTATAGTTATCCAACTTAGTCTTAAAAATTATATGAGATTTTGGTAATTACTTGATTTCTCTTTAAGTGGCATAAGTTAAGTACATGTAGACGTAAATTTACATTTGATAACGCGTTTCAATTATTTGAAGAAAATCTCTTTTGTCAAAACACAACGAATTCAATATCATAACAAATGCTATATTCTAAAATTTAAGCGACTGGTCAACAGTTTACTCTTTTGACCAGTGCTTCGAGAAAAATCTTTGATTTATCAGTCAACATATGAATCTTTTTTGCCGGACTACTTGATAACGCTAACGAAACCCCAGTCTCGCATGGAAAAGCACGTCACTGATAAGTTTTTCTGCAATTAAACGCTGCTTAGCATCCTGAACTTGTCTGAGCTGATTGAGCCCACATTATCGCAAAGCAGTTTGCGCTATCGTCAGGTGCTCGCAGGTGCTCTTCTGCCATCGAGAAGATGTCAATTCGGTCTCCTTGCTTTGCGTTTGTCGAATAACAATTGGTGTCGAAGTGTATATTACTAAAATTTTCTTCCAGCATTTTCCTGGTTTTTTTGTTTTTTGTTTTTATGTTTTTTTTTTTTTTTTTTTTCTTTTTTTTAGTATGTTTTTTTTTCTGCTGTTTGTTGTTCTGTTTTTGTTTTCTATCTTTTTTTTTTTTTTGTTTTTGTTTGTTTTTTTTTCTTGTTCTTTTAATTTCGTTCTTATTTCGTGTTTTTTTGTTAATTATTTTTTTTTTTTTCTACGTGTTGAGTTCTCAATTCGGCGTACATTGAGTTCATAACATTCATACTGTCCCTCATTATTGTCATTCGGTTCATCAATTGAATTCGTAAAAATGAAACCAGTATAAAACCTTAGATGCACCTTAACCGATGTTATGAAAATTTGATGAATTATAAAAATTTAAGACCCGGGTCGTATTATCGAATAAATACGGTAATGTGTTTTAAAGCTTTAAAAGTAGATCAAAACTTTCTACCTGAACGAGTTTCACAAGCTGAATTAGGTGTTTCTAAATAAATTAAGAGCTACTTTCCTCTTGCCTCCTCCATCTCACTCGATGAAAAAAGGTTTTGGTTCAGTACCATAGAGAAGGTTCATATACTTCTTCAGGCTCCAATACCTGACTTGGTGGATGCCCTTTCACCTTGCCATGTTCGCCGTTCTGAAGGTAAGAATCGGTAGGTTGTCAATTTTCATTTTTAGGACTTCCACCGTGTTAACAACACTGCGCCTCATTCCACTTAAAGCCCAGGATGTTGGGTCTTCAAATTCTTGGACGGCCTTTAATATGAGATTCCAAAGCATCTGTCCTCATTTTATTCGCGTATGGGTGATAATCTTTGGATTTAATCTTCCCATAGGCATAGGCCTTTTCTTATATTCTTCGATCAGAAATTCAATGGCATACCTGCCCCCAATTCACGATCTTTGTCAGCCATTCTTCCTCTTCGCAATCAATGCATTGTATTCGATTTATGTCGTAGAAGCATCGGTCGGTTGTCCATGGCATTTGTCGCAAGTTTCGGAAATCCATGTTGCAAGCCTCTGAAACAACATGAAGAAGGTGACAGTCTGCATCACCAGTGGGCCAAGTCACGAGGAGAGAACGAAAGCAAATCGGAAGCAAATCTGATGAAAATATTCAACATGTTGGATCGTAGCAGACTTCTCAGCCGATTTGCCACCTGAGGAGCCAGCAGATTTATCTGCCGTGTGAACGCCCCTTCCTGGTTTCTGCGCCGATTTTATCCGCGGATAAATCGGCGGATTTATCTGATCGTGTAAACCCCCCTTAAGAGAAACCTCGGCAGACGCTCCACGAGTCTGAAATATGACATTGCGCAACGTGAAAAGGGAAATTTGGATTTTCATAATATTTCATGAAGCAGCTTTTTTCAATCCAACGAACGCTATCACGTGAATGAAATTTTACTTGCGTGAAAGTAACTAAGTTGAATGAAGTAAACGAGACTTCAGTTGTCGCCATAAAGCGAAGACGGCCTGCTATTTCTGATTCAACACACGTGAAGCCCCGGGTTAAAGCAAGTCATTGTCTCGTCTTCAGAAAATATACTGGGGGTGTATTTTGTGTCTAAAAATACTTTCCGGGCATAGAATGTTGGCGGATACTATTAAAGTCGCGGCAATTATTCTAATGATAAAAGTGATTAGAAAGCTCCATATGATAAATAAGTAGACATTTACTACACCATTTTCCATTATATATAAGTAATCACGCAAGTACGTACGGGTTCTGATTCATCTGACATAGTCAGTCATCGTAATTGGCAGCTTGATAAAATTGCAAGAAGTTTCTGTGAGAAGTTCTATCAACTCAAATATGTGATTAAGCGCTTTTGCATGTTATAGAATGAACGTTCCTTCTATGAAAAGGAACACCTTCGTAAGTGCCCGTTTGTTGAATCGAATTACGAGAATTTTTTGCAAATATATGAATCATTTGTTGTGCAATTCATGAAGATTTTCAATGTAAATCCATTCAATTTTATGAAATGCACCATCAAATCTTTGTAAGTTTGAATTTGATAGTCATGCAATAGATTTCTCAATTAACTTAAAGCAAAATGAGAGCATCAAAAATTCACTTCGTGTTGAGCCTCATTAGACGGTTGTCCTGCCCCTATAAAAAATTTTGACTTTCACCTGCTTCAGCAGGGTCTCTCCGGACAATCATTACTCTAATGTATTATGTCACTTTGATTGCAAACTAATCGACTCAATTCAATAAAGTCATAACGTTCAAAGCACACCAAATTGCTTAGTAACATTATTTTGAAAACTGAAAATGATCGTCACATACTCAAAGTGCAGTAGTAAAACTCCCGTTTAGGTCTGCCATCTGCAAGTTATCTAGAAGAATGAATGTACAATTTAGCATATCCATAATCACACTTGGTTTTATTTTTCAATGGAAAAATTGAGTTTGATGATGACTTATTAAATCGCATTCTATGACATGCAGCAAAACTTTTGTAACCGAAAGCATATTTACATGACAAATCCATAGATTCAAAATATGTTCATATGGTGTATTATGCGTGTGCACCTCATCATGCTACCCCCGTAACCTGTTGCTTCTAGAATATGACACTTTATGCATTCCTTTTCTTTCGGAAACTTTACTCACAATTCCTGATGGTGACATCTCCACTTAACATTTTCCACTGATCGGATTCTTCTTCTCTCACAAGCAAAGGTGTCCAGAATGAAGCACACATACATCGATATGATGCAGAGCATCAGCAGGTAGAACCTAACACCAGGATGGAATCTGTCATATTGCATCTATCTGTCTAAAAGCACACCAATTCGGCCAGTTTTGTCGTTCAACTGTTGCATTCATCTTCGAATCAACCGCTTCAATTTAGCGGGGAATTCGTCACGCCGGCTGTCTCATTTTGGCCTACCCTCACAAGTGACGTTCATCTGAAAACAGTTTCGCTAGAAAGAAACGGCAACATAGTGCAGTTTCAGTCATCAGACCACAGCTGTTCATCATGCAGTGCTAGCAAAGCTCACACATCAAAAATAATCTAAGGGAGCGCGGATTGAGAGAGAACTTGACAGATTCCCGTTACAGGTCCAGGCAGGTGAAGCTCTTTAGGTCGTAGCATTAAACAAATAATAATTGGCGGTTCAAACTTTACAAGTGGCTTCCACTGTGTCATTTCTTGAAAATCACGGAAGAGTTTTGGATAGCTATCTTCCAATTAGCCTAGTACAACTGTCACAGTTGATTGAATATTTGGAAAAGTCCTAAAACCTTGCCAATGCAGACAGCCCGTTTAAAGAATTGGGACATGAGATGTTGGAACGATCTGAGGTGCACGACTTTGGTATTTTATGTCGTGTTTCAATTAGGACGGATAACCATAAAAAACATTGGACTGCATTATTTTTCAAAAGGAGGTTTTCGTCTGAAACTGACTTTCTCACTTGCCTTCCCGAGATACCAAGAGTTGATCGTCAAATCGCTGTAAACGAATGTGCACTACATACGAATGAGATGTTTTTAACGGAATGAATTTCTTTCTCAATATGTTACTCATCAAGTTTTGAGAAGATCGGGAATTACTACTACTACACAGAAACATATGAAGGATAATGTGTTGAAAATGTTATCGCTCGATTTTAGCAGCGAGGAACACAACATGACACATATATCCTCTGAATAAGATCAGTCAAAAACTAAATTTATAAGTTAATTATTTACTTCAATAGCGAAGACTCCTACAAGTAGTCAAAACATGACAATCAAGAATTTAGTACTTCCAATGATAAAAGAAAAATGTGGACGCCAAATTTTGATCTCTTCAATATCGATTCAACCTGTGGCATGCCTAAGGTACCGCACATTTGTTAATTTAGCAATTGAACACAAAATCATGATGTAATATCAAGCAAAACATTGTAATAGTATACCTTGGTCTTTCATGCGTTTGCACTGCTGGCTAACTCCAATTTCTTGCCCAAGTATTTTCAGCGGCCGTCGATGTAAACAGAGAGAAATCGCGGCTTCAGTGCAAGTAACGGTGAATGAATGAAAGCGGGAAGTCGTTTCCCTAATCTAGTTCTGTGGGTTGTCCGTACGCTGTGGTCATTTCTCATCCTTCTCGTGGAATAATATTCTAACCACAGAAATTAGATTCTGTATTCTAACCTATTCCTAGCGGATGTTCATTTTTAGGCTTGCCAATATAATTTCCCGCCCGGTGTGTGTCTGCATTCAGATTCTTTGAAGTATATATTAAAGGCAAACATGAATGATGTTTTGACTTTTTATTCACTTCCATCCTAAATGTTTTTTTGTTAAAAAAATTTCGTGTTTTTATGTGATAACTGCTCGTGCAGATCCACAGAAAATAAAGGGGGAACAAGCCGTTTAATAAATAATTTTCATAAAAAAATTGAACCATTTTTCATATGCAAGTTTTTTCGTGTTTGAATTTAATTTCTTACAGTGGTCAGTTGTTGGCCCAGCTAGGCTTTATTCGAAAGATAATTGAGAGTTTTCTTTTGATGGCAGGATTTTAGCATGGAAGAGGACCGAATTTTTCCATGAGAACTGTCCAAACAGTGTGAGCTATACATTCAGCTTCAATCATGATGTTAAGATTTTGTTGAATGTACAAAAAGGATGCCAGTGCTAATAACATTTACACACCGAAAAAAAGTTATGTCTTTCCTGCTAGATTTGTTATTATTATTCGTTCTGTCAACGGATGTTTAGAGCAGTATTTTAAAAAATTCACATGCTTTCCCTTCACGCAGCATATTTTTGCCGCAGTTATGCCTTATCTAGTAAGAATTTACTTCGGACTTTCCTGCAGGCAGTTGTGAAACAGAAAAGAGCATTCTTATCGCCGTGGATTTTTAGTTAAGCAATTTTAATTTCCGCGGGATCGTGATATGCCTATTAAGATTCTTTGAAGTAATTAATTAAAGCAAGTCCTGAATGATATTTAACCTTTGTTCACTTCAGCATGTTCATCATATTCCAAATGGCATGTATATATGTTTAAATGTTATGTAGATCATACACATTGACTTTATGTTGCAACACTGAATGTCAATATGCGAAACTTCACAATTACGATCAATGAACTTACAAAACCTTTGGATTAACTTAATCCTGTTTAATTGTAATGTTTTAAGAAACTCAATTAAGACTGGTTGAGGGGCTCAGAAGGTCCACCAAATTTCTGGCGCCAAACTTTTAAGCTACCTTCTATAGGCTAGGTCTAGGAGATTTCGTCCCTTATCGGACATTGGGTGTGCACTTCTACGCGTAGATAGTAGTGAAGAAAGAAATTGTTGCGATATGATGCTTTCCCCCAATCATAATTTTGTCCACAGTGGTGGAAGAGAGTGAGATCGGGCTGACACCAATCTTTTCTGGATTGGTTGATAGGAAAAGCAGAGGGTTCCTTAAAACGCAGAGTGAAAGAGAACCGAAATGCCGCCCACCGGTCAATCAGTATTCCCTGCTAAGTAGCTCTCAAAGTGTAGAATAACCGCTTTTCTAGTAAAAATATTAAGTGGCCGAATATCTCTCTTCTAAAAGGTATCAATATGCCCCCATTCTTTTAGTTTAGGAAGTTAGGGAAATTTGTTGTTGAAATTTAAAGTTGATATTCTTGATTTACATTTAAAAGATAGGTCTAATCGCCATCCAGCTGTGCTAGAGAAAATTCGCTGAAAATGCTAGGTATACTCAGACAAAAGGTTATGTACCATCCTATCACTATTATTTAGGTCGAATGACTAAATTCTATATTAAGTATAAAAGTTACGAGCCATTTTATGGATAGCTCTACCTTGATTCTCGAAATTATAGTTTTAGTCGAAGTTATAGTTTATGTCGAAATTTAAACTAACTTTTTTAATTGCAAATCTCGAATTTACCCGGGTATGACTGGCGACTTTAAATAGGGAGTTTTGTGGTCGATGTTTTGACATAGTGTGAACTAGGGATTCTAATGATTCCTGATATTGGATGAAATGCCAGCTATTCAGGTCTAATTCTATTTTTCAACTGAATTTGGGAACTCAATATTTAATCATTCTATTTACATTGTGCATATTTTCATTTTTCGTGGCTTGCTTCAAGACATCCCATTTAACGTACATTTTTTTCTGACACAATGTTCTATGTGCTTTCTGTCTGTCCACTGTGTGATGAACATGCACTATTTACTTCATCGCAGTTTACTTGTGCATATTTTTTAAGGATTTGATCCATATTGCCGACATTAAACACAGTAAAGTAAATCTATCCGGCTCAAAACAAAATTATTTCAGGTTCTTCTCTCCCAAATTCTCAAACTCCGTGGACGACAGTGATAAATCATCCGCGTTGGTCATAACATACCAACTCATCACTGATTTGGCCAAGTGTTCAAAAATTTTGTTGACTGTTACCGAAAATGGAATTACTGTTGAATCTCTCATTTCGACTTGAAACCCTGTCGGGCGCTTTGAAGGAGAGAGGTGAGCATGAAAATAAGGTAAGTTAGTACTAGATTTCGTTGCACTGGTATATGAAGATTAATTGAATAATGAAATCTGGTCGATATGAAATAATAGCTTGAATTTGATGAAATCGACTTTCGAGCAGTTCGAGAATTTGAAGCTGGTAACTTGTAATGGTGTCCTATTATTGCGGTAAATCAAGAGTGCCCAGATTCATCAAAATAAAAAGCATTTCCATTCTTTATTTAGATTATATTGCTGTCGGCTTCCAGACGCATTATTGATTTTAATCAATCTACTCATTCATTAATTCTTTTACTCTTGTGAAATTTACTATTAAATGTACGATATACACAGTTTATGACTTGCTTGATTTAAAATCTTCCTACAGATATGCCCTAATTGCATACTTGCCAGCTGGAAAATCAAAAGTAGGCCTACTTAATTCTGGTTATCTTACATTCCAACTTTCCCTGTATTGACCTTCGCAGATATGGAATTTCTGCAATGAAATACTCTCATTAGTAGAACTGTAAAATGCGGAGAGGGCCGGCCTATAAGACATAGAAATTTCATCTTCGACCATTCATTAAAAATGCATGGAATTATAAAGCAACTACTATATACTTATTGTCAGTTGAATCGAAATCCCGGCCGGTCTAGGCGATTCCTAGGCACTTGCGAGATGTAGAAAAAGTAGACTACCCACACAGTGTTCTATTTCATTTCAACTGCCCCAGGGCTCTTCTATAAGAATCATATTTTTTCCATTTGCTTTACAAAGCTCGTGCTAATCAGTGTACAATGACATCTGCTAGATAACATTGGTTTTAGCTCTAAAATTGCACAATGATCAAAAGATTCTTAGCTATAATTGCTTATTAGATTGAAGAGCTTTAGCGCCGTTTCCATAAAATATGCCGGGATGTGTGGGAGATGAAATACGGTGTGATTTGGGGAATATACCAGTGCGGGAACTTAATAGACACGTAATAAAAAAAAATAATTTTAATTAACGTAGCAAGGAAATATTCGGTCGCTGAAACTATCTAATTAAAGCTAATTTATTCTAGGGTCCGTCGTCTCTCCGTAGCGGTGAAGGAATGAATCTGAATTGGTGAAAAGAATATTCCGACACGCCGTTTATCGCACAATCACGTACAGTTGCAGTGCAACTTAGATGGGAGGAGCGGATCCAAAGGATTTAAGTTTTGAGCGGGTTGAAAGGCCCCATTCTTACAGCTAGTTTTCGGTAAGTTAAGATGTCAAGACTAAAAAACAATCCCTGAATTAATGTCTGCTTTGTTGCATGTTAACATGATTAGATGCACATTAACTAGTGGTTTATTTGATTTCTGAAGTCTTCAGTTTATAATGTTTTGTGATATCCATCCCAGAATTTTAATTTTCGTTTATCTAGTTCATTCAGTTTATTCGTTATTGGTATTCGGTTTTTGTGTATTTTGTTAATATTTCATTATTGTTTGATAATTGAAAAAGACTGTGGAAGCATTATTGGAAAATTAACCGTCATTTATTTGAGATTTAGCAATTTAGCAATTTTAATTGTGTTCAAATAATGCTATCTCAGTTACTTGGATAATACCATTGTATTTTCAATAAGTTTGTAGCCAGAGTAGAAATGATTGTTATATGTATAAATAGTAAAACAAAGCATGATTATTGTACTGTTCTAAAACGAAAGATTATTCAGCTATGCTCAAAAGCAGTTTCACTCGGCTCAAAAGAAATTAATATTAAAATGAATTGAAGTAATTTTTCAAGCCAAATTCCATTGAAGCCGTCAAAGCATATTTGCAAGAAATCCTGTTCCACAAAAAGGTTTTGTTGCACCGGAATTGAGCCTCCCTTTTTCGAGGTGCTGTCCCGCAAGTAATGTTTCTTTTGTCCCATAATAGATGCCCAGCTGGTCCAGTAATGGATGCAATCTCTCACATCTTAAGATACATAAATTCGTCTAGTCTAAACGTGGAATTTCTTTGAAAATGAGGCGGTCTTTCAATATTCAATTGTTGTAGGGACTCCATTAATCATGATGGTAGACCTAATAGCAAAAAAGCAATTTGTATTTTAGACGGGCGCTTTTCCCACGAGGCATGATCATGTCGCGATGACCATCTGAAAGCTATCAGGCTCATGGGGTCTACTCCAACATACTAAATGGCGTGGAAGTTGTAATCACAATTGAAATTCTATCTATGTATACCAGTGCTTTTCCATTCTTTACATATGCGCAATTCAGTTTTACCCTGCATAAATTTACTCGGCCTGCGTAAAGAAAATGCAAGTTTGCCCGTATGAACATTGAGAACAGTTTTGAGAAGAAAATTGTTACAATGCTTTAATCGCGTTTGTTCTAATAACAATAGGGACT
>CAJQUW010008845.1:0-5000 GCA_907163375.1 Prostheceraeus crozeri
CCTCAACGCACCTGAGCATTCAATTTAGTCATCCGATATTTCAAATTCCTACTTATAGCAAAATGAAAATGAAATGTACAATCATTTTTGCTATAGCAAAATGATGCTTCCATTCTTGTTCAGGCTAAGTTCAAGACTGAGACCGGGCTCTGGATGATGAACTTAGGTACAAATCAAGTTGCGACAGTTGTCAGACATGATAAATAACGAGATATGAGACAGATATAACTAATCAATGACAAAATGAATTTCATAATGATGACGGTGTCAATGAATTGTAAAACAAAATTTTACGAAATTTTACCCTCGCCCTACTGAGGTGTTTTGAAAAACACACCTTGCTGGTGGAGGGTGCCCAGCGCCACCTGCCTACTTTATTTCCGAGACTAGATGTCCAAATTCAAAGCAGATTCGTCGTAATCAAATACAATCTCTCATCATGACGAGTCAGAATATCATCATTGTTTTGATATTCAAGGTCTTTGAGATTAGTGATACCAGTAAATATTAGTAAGTTTGTGTTTTCTAATCAGGTCCAATTACGAAAATTTCACAATTTTAATTTTTTAATTTTTCAATTAAAAACCTTGACGTATAAATAGAATCTACAAGGGGATTATCATTTGTTGTTCAAATTGACACGAGAACACTTTCTGTTATAATTTCGAATAGTTTTGATATCTATGAGGACACCTGAAAACATTCAAAGCGAAAATAGTGCAAAATTCGACAAATCTGTCGCACATTCAAATTGTTGAAAACTCATTGTGACGAAACTATGAAGCCGATATTATTCAAAATTGTTAGAAAATTGTGGAATACGGAGAAAATAGGTTATCTAAAATTTGGAGTTTGTTTCTTCTTTCGTTCAGGAGCTAGATAAAATTTTCGGTAGGGTGAAGGTTAACAAAATCACTAAATATAGTAGTAAACCGAATAGAACGGTGCATATAAGCTCATCACGTGACTTGTTTGAAGCAAAAAAAGGCAATAAGTAATTAAATGAATTATAAGCAGGGCTATGGTGCTGTGCTGTTTTTCAACCGACACCGGACTTGAGCAAGACGCCGATGGTGAGGAAGAATCACTAATTTGTATTTTTCACAATCAACACTTACTCTTAACAATAAACGATAGAGGATACCAAATTTCAGTCCCAATTAGAGTGTTGGAAAAGAGCGGCATTTACAAAATTTGAAAATTGACAAGGAGCTCCGCGCAGTTCGGATAGGACATACGAGATAGTGCAAAGCCGAGAAGAGGATCCATAGACAGACAACCGAGATAGACACGTAGCAACTTGAGCTACTTTTCGGGTGTTCTCAGAGTACATCCCAATTGGCTTCCATGTACGTCCTTGACTTTAAACCGTCCCATCGTCTCCATCTCGGCGAACTATTCTTGTAGGAGAATTAAAATTCCTTCTTAAGTCCCTTTGCCCTTTCCATCCTCTCCAACTCCTTCGCAAAAGGGTCATTTTCATTGTCCGTCACGTGAAGGGGTCCTTCTTTGGCCAAGCCATCATGTGGTTGTAACTGGTTTAGTATTCTGCATCGAACCATGATAGAGCCTTCGACCTGTTATGCCGACGTGTCCTATGTAGCAAACATGCGTGTATGAATAATTGATAATCATTGAATAATTGATAATCATGGCATCGAACCGGTGTTACACTATACGCACGTACGCTTCTCCTCTATCTCTTTCTCCGACCGGAAGCTCTCATGTTGCTTACGATTTCTCCCCGGAAAACTAAACGACGGCTTTAGTGCTGATATGAGTTGCCAAGTCTGTCTTGTCTTCCTTCTTCCGACCAGGAAATTTAAAAGCATCTCTACTGATATTCATTTTCCGGTCAGAAAATAAGATAAGAGAGAAAAAGAAAAACATGATACCGAGATGCGCTTGGAACTACTGCAACCTACATGTCATGAACTTGTATTCGCAAGTCTCACCAATAATCGGAGACAATTTACATGTAAGATACTGCCGTTTATTGGCTAGCTTGCGAATAGGTTGCATTCAGTACCAAGAATATACCAAGTACAAAATGCCAAGTAAGAGGTCAGTCATAGGAAGGCAATCTCCGCATGAACGCTTTTATTTTTATACTGAGAATGTCTGAGAGAATCTGTCCACCATAAAAACATTGCAAGCTCTGACAATGAAATGAAGTTGAACATAACATAAAGAATCTCGTGCGGCCTTTTCTGAAAATAAAATGCCTATAACCGAGGCAGAAATGTTGCAAATCTCAAATTTACCCGTGTATGGCTGCAGCTTTCAATAGGGAGTTGTGTCTACGTTGAGAGATGTGAACTGGGCCTGTTGATGATTCCTGATATTGGATGAAATAGCAGCTATTCAGGTCTGTTTCCATTTTTTCAGCTGAGGATGCAACTCAATATTTAATTATTCTATTTACAAGACAGAAATGTTGCCTGCATTTTCAGAAGTATTAGGTCTCTCGAGATATCTTGATAATTTTCTCGCACTTTTCTTTGTCCTCAATGAATGCATGTAGCATTTCGACTGTAGTCATGTTTCATGATATCGCATTTGACATCACCATTGGAATCATGTTCAAATAATTCCATCGTGATTCATCAATTTTCCCATCAAAAATAACTACATCAAATTTGATTATGGACTTATCATCTTCGTCATTCATGTAATCATTTGTATCATCACTCGCATCATTTATCATGGTTTACCATCGTATTCTATGAATAAATTATTACTGAATTTGAATAGAAAGAAATGTCTTCCCCTACTCGCTTACTGGTTTTTGGACGCTATTCCTAAACTGAAACTACTCAATCAAGGCGAACATAAACATAAGAGCAGATAATTGAAACATAAGACTAAAATTCTTTGACGTTGTTTCTTGCAGCTTTCGTGTGTCTGTTACTGGATGGCCTTTGTTGAAACAGTGCCAACAGTCGCTGCTACGCTAGGTGACATGCCACACGTAATTACGCAACACCCCAAACATCCGTGGTTAAGGACATTCTATTCTTCTACCCGCGTATATACGCGCTGCACTTAGAGTCAGCAATCACTTGATCTGATGCTGTCAAAACATGGGGAATGTTTATGAATACGCGCGGGCGAGCGTTTATAGCTTGCGCGTCGTCTACGGTTGTCTGCGTTGCCGCTTGAACCGCAGATGCACCGCTAAGCATGTTCTGTCTTCCCTGAGCATGAAATTGAGGTCCTCTCACATTGTTTAGCCTCTGATACATGCCGATACATGAGGCGCAAAGTCGATATAACAGGATTGCCGATAGATGTTGCAGCAATGTCACGCATAGTCACGGATGTTTAGGGTCATGTGTAATTACGCGTAGCTTACGTGTGAATTATGTGTAATTGAACGTGGCATGTCACCTAGTGTGTGCTGCAATGTCCTATGTCCTACCGTGTATTTCTCTTCTGTCTTATTACACTGATGTGGCTGGTGTCAAACATCTGGAGGTGCATACCCGCTTGTCGCTTACCTTCAAGAACGGACGCGTAGAGATTTCGCGGTTGAAGATCGACTTTGACTTCACTGATCTGAATATTGGTCAACCTTCTTTGGGCCACTTCGGATTCAATGACTGATCGCCAACGTGAACCAACGTATCCTGTGGAAGCAAAGTGTCATCTGTTATGATGTGGTCATTCTTGGTGGAGTGAAAAGTATCAGATTGTACTGTAGCCACATGAAAGTCAACATAGAAGCAACAGTTGTTCCTGTGGTGCCGATCAGCTGATGCTGACTCAATCAATTTTGTTTTAATTGATTGGGTTTCCTATTGGATTCTCTCGTTATCATCCAATAGGAAAGCCAATCGCTTTCGTAGTGTATGAGCACGAACAATAGTGCTTTCGCACATTTTGCTATTCTCGTTTTGCACATTGTTTTCGAAATCAAAATCAGCCAGCTTTCGCACTTTACAGTTTATAGTGTAATGGGAACAAGATCTCGTGATTCTTAACCCTATAAACCGTACGGTGTAAAGTAGTCTGAAATGAAATCCGAATTTAAGTCACTAATCAAGAACACAGAGTACCCCAAATGTAAGTCAGCATCGGGAGCTTTCGGATAAGATTATCTAGAACATTTTCAATCATCTTTCAATTACTTATGACAGCGTGGTAGCATTAGAGGTTAACCCATTTCTGCCCGTTGTCCCATTTTGTGGAACGTTTTTTCCCTCTTATTAAAAAAGTACTGTCCAACTTTCTTCAAGTGTGTGGATGCGCTTCTAAACCTGTTGGGAAGTCACTTTGAAATAGTTTCGTTACGATTTTTTTAGTAATATATCTCGTGTTTTAGCGCAATCCAGATAAAAGACAACATGGCGTCTAGCTACAATAAAAAGTAGGTTTTGTTAACTTTTTATTCAATTAAAATTGAAATTGACACTAAGAATAGTATTTAAGAATAGTATTTTTGTAGCGCTTTTCTACTGATCTAAATCGAGCAACAAATAGCGTTCTACAAAATGGGGCAATGATCACGAACGGTACCATATGGAATGGGTAGGAATGAGGGTAATTTTAATTACTTCATTTTGAGTGCAGATTTGTAAATGGACTATATCTGACATCTAATAGTAATTATCGGATTTCTTCGTCGTAGTTACAGGGTTTCCGTGTGCCAAATAAATCTTCTGATTAATTTCGGTGTGCTTAATTATAATGGACGTTGAAAAATAATTGACTAGAATCATTTTTAATTGTGGCACTTATTTTCTGGCGATTTTTTGACCCAGATATAACTATCTGATATCATGTCTGAACACATACCAGCCACCATAACAACCCAATTTGTCTGGCAGCTTCAGTTTTAATATCTTCTCAGAAAAATGATACCTGTTTTGGAGAGAGTTCGACAAGTTCCATCCGCAGGCGCCATGAAAAAGCAAACATTTTACATCGTTACAAGCGCAAGACATCGAGCTGGATTTATCGAACCGTCCTAAGGTGCTCGGTACAAGCAACACACCATT
>CAJQUW010008845.1:10000-131545 GCA_907163375.1 Prostheceraeus crozeri
AGGAAATAAAACACATCATGTAGAGCGTCATACACAATCAATGAATTTAGAAAAATTATACTCGAAACACAATTTTTTGAAAGAAGCCAACGAATCACAATGTCTGATATGTAGTGGCAAATCATTGAAGATAGAAGGGCCTTTACACGAGAAACTACTATGAGACAGAGCAGTTCGACCAAACGGAATACGAAGTTTCTTGTCATTTGAGGAACGAAGATCACGGTTAGGAAGGCTATACGATAACAGTTCCGAAATGTAGCTAGGAGCTATACCGTTCAAGGCTTTGAAAACTAGAACACAAGTCCTGTATTTAACATACTCCTGAAGAGGGAGAAGATTAAATTTTTTGTATGAAGTTTTCCTTGACGCAGATATATTCGTCTTAGAATTCAAATCGAGGATGAGCCTCAAAGCCTTACAAACACGTATGTCATCTCCTTACACATGTCTCAACCTGTGTGCATTTCTCTGAATAATTCAAGTTTCATAATTGATTGTGGCCATATAGTAAGTATATTATGTGCACTGTAAATCGCTGGATACGAAAATTACATTCAAACATATACCAAAATCACATACATTTTGAAACTAACATCTGATACGAGATTTTCGTATGTTTGCAGAGATCTGGTATGTTTTTCATACCACATCTCAGTTACTTTCGTATCTGATTGGTATGTAGCGATACGAACTATTCTATCTGTGATTGGCTGTTTTACACTGAAATACGAGTTTTTGGTATGTTTTATATGCGAGACCCGATGCAAATTGATCTTCATTCGTATGTCTTTAGTATGAGCAGCTTTAAGTCTCATAGCAAAAATATGTGTGTGTTACATACTACTGTCAAATAACGTTTTTCAGTAATACCAGTAGTGAATATTTTTTGTTTGATACAGTGATGTTTAATTAGATTAGATATATTGTGAATTTTATGCTCCACGAGGTTGTCGCCGCTGCTACTTGTCTGGCAACATTTACTGGACGTTCAGTTAGTTCTACTTTAAGAACCAAGATCAAAAAATCAATATACAAACGATGTCTTACGTGAAATCATGTCGAGTTATATATCTTAAACATAACTATTTTTGCGTTTATGAATTATAATGTGTTTTTATTTCGGATTGATAATATGCTTAATTTCAAAATTGCATAATGCGTAATTGTTGATGGTTGAATACTTATTGATTAGTCATGAAATGCCTTAGAATTACGTGTATTAAAATCGAATTCTTTATTGAAAGTATGACGTTTGAATGTCATTATCTCACTACTTACAAAGCAGTAGTAACATTAGTGTGATCTTTATTGACAAAAGACCTTAAATCATCATACTTTGGACATGATTTATGCTTTCTTTTAACATTGTGCTAGTATGGCTTTAGTATGTAAAGCATACCACATTTGAAATAACATACGAAAAGCATACAAATATATACCAAGAGAATACAGAATTATACCAAAAGCATATATTGGTATGCATCCTTCTATATGATTGGTATTGAGCGATTTACAGTGTAGAGTGGTAACTCCGCATTTATTAAATCCCCATTGTGTATGAACTTTCGATTTTATTAAATGAACTCGAGGTTGAAATAAATTCACACTGGATTTACAGAATATTTCAAAAATTAAATACTTGTAATATTAGCTATTTCATTCTGGGCTTGACAATACTGCGCATTGGGAGTTCATGCATATTGTATCTACTGTAAGCTTACATGCATATGCATTTTGTTGCATTTCTGTATTTTGAATTTTTATATATATTCCGTATATTTTATATCTTCTCAGTTATCTTCGCACCCTTAACTTTCTGCGATAGCCGACATTTATCCAAAAATAAATTCATTCCTATATCGCATTCTAAATCTGTTTAACCATGCACTTACTGTGCAGCTATACTATTCATCAAGTTTGTTTATATTTCTGAATGATGAAATGAAAGCAATGTGTAACTCAATCATAGTTAAATCGAAGATCTTCAATTAGTAAGTATGTATATCAGTGTGGGTTAATTAAAAGAAAACTTTAAAACGTAATACATGGACTTAGGCTACTAATTACAATCGTTGCAATAATAAATCATTTGCCACTTCTCATGGTCCCAATAGGAATTTTGGCCCATAAAAGAATCTTTATGTCAGCACAAAATACAAACAATGCACTTTTTTCAAGATTTCATTCATTTATTTAAGCTTGGGTTTCGGGTCTTGAACTTTGATTTGCCCAGCCTTGATTTGAACATGATCTAAAAAGCGGTTGGTTATTAATCTCAAAATCAAATCTTCATTTTCTTTGTTTTGCTGCTTCTTTGACAGAGAACTTTTCCAAACTCTGAAAGCTTGCCTGTAATAGTTAAAGTGCAAGCTTGTTTAAATTTGGGAATTCATTTTCAACTTTCTCGTGGACAAGAATGACATCTAATCAGAACATCACTCTCTGAGAATGTTCTACTTTTATCAATTTGTACTCAATGATGGCCATTGTATGGAATGTAATACATGAAGAGGAGCGTCAGTAGAAAAGGAAATATTTTCAGTCGAAGACGAAGTTATAATCAAATGCAAGTCACACTAATGATGCATCGGCTAATAGCTGAGAAAGCGGATTATTCCTGGCTGCAACGATGTCGAGAGTGAAGGAATAGTAAATTGTCTGTAATATCTTTATACTAAAGTACATTCATGTGATACACACCATTTCCAAATCATTAATACAACTTGCAGAATCAATAGCCGCAACTTCAAGTCATTGATAAATCTCAGTTCATTAACAATGATTCGCAAGCAGGTTACACTTAGCGCACTCTAGGATTCGTCGAGACGAAGCCTTGCGATAACTATCTTGTTGCTTGACAGCACGGCGGAGACAAATGGCATGGTTTCAGGACGCTGTCATACTTTGTCATACGATCAACCCACAGAATTAGACAGGTCGTCTCTTCTTCCGTTTGACTAGAAGGGAAACATTGGAACATATAATGGAAACATTGGAACATGAAATGGCACAATCTGCTGACTAAATGCCATAGCTATCGAACAATGAGCAGCCAGTTCAACATTAAGCACGCCAAATTGTGCAAAGTTTCAGGGACTGTTGTCATCAACTGGATCACACAGCAAAGAGACACAGACGATGTCAAGCTCTACAGAGAAGTTTGTGAACGTTTTTTCATGCGCCTGCTAACTTTTTTTGAAATGATCGGAGGACCCAAAATTATCGAGAAAACTTTCGCGCAATGATCTGAATTCTTCGAATCTGAAGGAATCGTGGCGATCAGAGCATTTTGAAGGAATTCAGAGCAATCCGCAAGCGACGCACAACTATTTTTCCTATCTCTGTAAGGTACTAAAAATTTCTTTTTGCCCACTTATTAAGTTCCTTCATGTGCCATCTATTTGAATCAGTTTGCACTTCTAGCAAAGTGATACGATTAAACAATCTAATTCTGTGGATCAACCATTCAGAAAATTAAGTACTGATAGCGCTTCAATCTATTCATCATATCATTACTGTCCTTCAAAAGGAAAAAGAATCACCGGATAGAGCGCTAAGCTAGCGTCTTCATAGCGAATTCCTTCATGAAATGACGCTATGTCAATTAGACTCAGTGTCACAGTAGAACCTTTTGGACAATATCGGTAGATAATTACCATTGATGATAATTCGATTTCTATGGCTTGTCAAATGCTTTATTATAGAAATCTCATGGTGAGGGCTATCCTAGCGTCATCATAACGCTGTTTATCGAAATATTTGGCAAGTGTTTCAGAATAACTCCAGACTTAACCATTGTAAACTGTTCCATGTCCTGAATACAACCACAGTGCGATAAGAAATTTTGACAGTCGTGAAGCAATAAATTCTTCGATAAAATCGTACGATGATGGTCATTTACCGTCCGTCGAGCAATAAACAATAGATATCTCAAATCTTCGCTACCTGAATGGAAAGTCAATAGTACATCACTCATTTCGATTGTAAATTTGTCACGTACGTCACTAAGAAGTGTCACAGAACTCAGCAACACTACAAAAACAATTGTTCTACGCCTGTATATCCTCTTTGGGAAAATGTCTCGAAGCCGTATCAGTGTTAAGACAAAACTAGGATCATTGAGTTCTACTAGAGCGCTCATGACTACGGTCAAGTTGCTTCCATTCTTGGAATCAGGAATCAGGCGTGGAGCAGCAGTCTATTACATCATTCGTCGATACTTGTTGAGTGGCGAGGTTGCTCGAAGAGGAGCGAGCAATCTGCGAACTGATGAGGAAATGATGGACATGGTAGCTAACATCGTCGAGGAGCATCAGGAGCATACGCTGACACAAATCAATGATGAATTGAAACTCCGATTGCCTGAAAAGCGCCGTGTTTGTGATAACATTGTGTCTAACATGCTACGCTCGAGATGATTCGTGATGTTCAAACGCAAAGAAACATTGACAATGTAAAGCAAGAACGTATTCTAATGGCAAATTGGTTCCTGAACAATGCTCAATTGGAAAAAATTTTAATTGATGAAAGTGGATTTCAATTGTGGATTCTGGAAGGTTTCCAGCTGGAGAAAGACCGGTGCGGCAAGTGAGCTACTTAAGAACAGAACCTACTTAGGTGTTGTATAAATGAAATGCGACATATATAATTGAACATTAGCTTTTGTTATTGAAATGAGAAATTCCTAATGAATGCCTTGCGCTGACCTGTATTATAGATCTGAGATTTGAACTTTTGACCTGAAATTAACCCTGACTTGACCTAGCGGCTATTGAATTTAGAAGTTGCATGAACGACTTGGAAATTGTGTAAAATTCGTCGAAAGATGTTTTTTTCGAGATATTTTATTTAATATTTACTACATCTGTGATGCATGTGACATATAGCAAACAAGCGAAGGCACGAATAAAGTCAGCAATAAAAGTTATTAGTTATGTGCATTGAGTACAGCAAGTAAAAAGTGATTAATGTGTCGTTAGAGTGTCGACTCAAAAAATGTCGGCACACAGTTATCTGCAAGTTATCTCCAATTTGCTTCTCAACCATTTAGCGAAAAGATAGCTTGAAAATAGATACATGTACCTTGACTGACACATGTCATTTAACACATCAGTGTGCGAATCGGCCCCATGTCACATTTTTCTGTGATCCTCTTAGTCTACAGTCGTAGGCTTATTTTACTTCTAGCTTTTGTGCATTACCATTTTTTTCAAAATTCATTCGATTTGGTCAACTGGAAGCATAGCACCTTTTATAGGGAATGAATTTATCCATTTTGATGATCGAACACAAGGAATGATAGAACGACCAGAGGAAGAAACACATAAAATGAGGCTATTCAAAAAATGGTTCATAGCTGATCTATACAACCTGCAAAGTCTTCACCAATATCTCTCGCCCATGTTAGAAAACGCCCTTCGTTCTTCACTCGGCTTATAAATGGCATAAAATAATTTTTACAAATGCTGTTTTGTGGAGGCAAGCGTAACATGGATTGCGATATAGAGAAATCGTATAGCAGCATACGTAGCTATATAATTTGAGAATTCTGCATTGCTTCACTACCGCTCCCTTTGCATTCCTTCATTTCGGGACTTAAAACTTCAAAACCCGTAGGAAATGTGAAAACGGATCCCTTGAATTTGCTTATAATTTACAACGCGTGTATGGTTGATAAAATCGATAAAAAACTCAAATCAATGATAACAACATTGATTTACTAACTATAATCTATACTAACTCCACAAACACTTGCTGACAACAAATTGCTCCACAAATACTTGCTCCAACGTATTGCTCCACAAATACTTGCTGACTACACTGAAAACGTCATTCATGAAAGTCTATCTATGTTAGTCAAAGGCTCAGTGGTCTAGGGGTATGATTCTCCCTTTGGTTGAGAGGATTCCCACTGGTTCGAATCCCGGCAGAACATTATTTTGGAATCTTTGAACTTCAACTTCTCAGTTTCGGGAATCTGACGGTCTGTAATAATAATGGACTAGAACCACAGAAATAGACAAATCGTCTCTTCTTCTGGTTGACTAGAAAGGAAGCATTGGAACATGTAAAGTAAATGAAATGGCACAATCTGCTGACATAATGCCATAGAAGTCAAACAATGATCAGCCAGTTCAACATTAAACACGCCAAATTGTGCGACGTTTCAGTGACTGTTATCAACCAGATCACACAGCAAAGAGACACAGTCGATGTCAAGTTCTACGGAGAAGTTTGTGAACGTTTTATGTGCGCCTGATAACTTATTAAATAATGATCGGAGGGCCCACCATTATCGAGCAAACTTTTGCGCAATGATCTGAATTCTTCGAATCTGAAGGAATCGTGGCGATCGGAGCATTTTGAAGGAATTCACAGCAATCCACAAGAGACGCATGACCATTATTCCTATTTCTGCTAGGTATTAAAAATGTCTTTTTGCCCACTTAATAAGTTCCTGCATGTGCCATCATTTCATTCATTTTACCCTTCTGGCAAAGTGACACGATTTAACAATCTAATTCTGTGACTAGAACGGTCATGTTTATTGAAAAAAACTGACTGCTTCGTGATTGTCAGTTTTCCTTTAAATTATAAACTCATTTTGATTATTGACTTTCATTACATCCACTTAGGGCAAGAGCTGGTGCAGAAATTGGAATCTTCTTTAGATATAGAGACATAGACACACATGTAGATCAGTGTTTGACTGAGCAGTTACTGTCCTTGCAAGTTGTGCGAATTTACGACGTACATGTACCCGCACTGTACTATCCAATTTATTATCTTTCAATTCCCACACTTAAGTCGGATAATGTTTCTTCCAAGCCATCTTATTGAAGGAACTTAATGAGCTAATAAAGAATTGATCTAATATTGATGCACTGAATGTAAAAAATTAAACGATTGAAATTGCTTTAATACAGCAGGTGTCTGAAATGAATTAAGTTACTTATCTTGTCCATCTGCGCGATAGACGGAAAGTTTATCAAGTGAAGAGACATTGAGAATGACTGACAGGATGATAGTAAGGGCAGAGAGAAGAAGAGAGACAAAAACTTAGGATTTTTTCATGTAGAGTTATCATGTCAAGAAAGATTTAGCTCGGTTAACTTGTATTGTAATACCCAGATAATAACGTTGATTCAAATCGCTTAGAATGTGCGTAAGATCGTGCACATTCAAATTTAATATTGAATACGACAGAAGATTCCCCAAAATTGCAAACCAGGAACAGAATGGTTGATTGGCAGGTTTACCAAGCACATTCAAAGCTAGATTGAACAGTTCACATATCAAGCATAACATGTGGAGAAGCAAACAGAAAAATATTCGTAGCGTCGTCAAGGCACTTACACAGTAATCCACAGTAATTAAACTGATGAAAGGTTTAATCCCCAGCTGGCTTTGTCAGAGATCACACGAAAATCATTGATATGAGGAGACATTTCCAAGCTAATTAATTATATTTCAGATATTCTGTCAAAGACGTTGGGATGTTTTGCTAAATGTATGACAATTTTTCTTTCTAACGATTTCCTTTGCACTTTAGTTACTATAGACATCTCTGAGCTTTCATCACCGTAGATCAATTTCGATCTATTAAATTAATGCAGACAATTTCTGTTGTTGGCGCCTTTGATTTCAGGGTCATGCCTATGTTAAATACATGTAGAAGAAAAGGACATTTGTAGGATATCCATGGGATTCATGATTACGGGCTATCCAATGCTGGTAGAATTCTGATTTTGATGGTTAGACAGCATGAAAAATTAGAAGCTACACTGTAAATCGCTGTAATACCAATCACATACGAAGGATGCATACCAAAATATTTTTTTGGTATATTTCTGTATTCTCTTGGAATATAATTGTATGCTTTTCGTATGTTATTTCAAATGTGGTATGCTTTACATACTAAAACCATACCAGCACAATGTTAAAAGAAAGCATGAATCATGTCCTAAGTATGTTGATTTAAGGTCTTTTGTCAATGAAGATCAAACTAATGTTACTACTTTTCTGTAAGTAGTGAGATAATGATATTCAAGCGTCATACTTTCAATAAAGAATTCGATTTTAATACTCGTAATTCTAAGGCATTTCATGAATAATCAATATATACAATAACCGAAGAAAGTTATTTGACAGTAGTATGTAATACACATCTTTTTTGGTATGTGACTTAACGCTGCACATACCAAACACATACCAGAGGCATACGAATAAGGATGAATTTACATCGCGTCTCGTATATAAAACATGCCAACAACTCGTATTTAAGTGTAAAACAGCCAATCACAGATAGAATAGTTCGTATCGCTACATACCAATCAGATACGAAAGTAAGTGAGATGTGGTATGAAAAACATACCAGATCTCTGCAAACACACGAAAATCTCGTATCAGATGTTAGTTTCAAAATGTATGTAATTTTGGTATATGTTTGAATGTAATTTTCGTATCCAGCGATTCACAGTGGCTAATGAATCAAACTTTCCAAATGCATCTTATCCAGCCGTAGGATATGGAACTATATACTCGCATCTCGAATATCGAAATAGAATGACAGCTATTAAGTCAATGAAAGACACCAACACCCTTGATTCCCTGACCGCACTCGCCTGACCTAGGAATTGAACTGAAGTCCGCGGTGGAGACGAGCTCGCACCTTCTTCATTAGGCCACGCTGACGGTTCAAAAGGAATGCGAGTGAAGGCAGAAGTCATCTCTACGTGATATCGACAGCATATTGTCCTATTATTATTGACAGAGCACTAACAGTAGCGAGACAGCATATCAGCATGTCATGCGACTACGTCACAGTTTAGATTGACAGCAAAGGTCTGTCGTAGTTCATTGAATATCGAAAGAGAAGGACAGCTATTAAGTCAATACAAGACACCAACACCCTTGATTCCCCGACCGCACTCGCCTGACCTAGGAATTGAACTGAAGTCCGCGGTGGAGACCAGCTCGCACCTTCTTCATTAGGCCACACTGATGGTTCAAAAGGATTGCGAGTGAAGGCACAAATCATCTCCGAATGATATCGACAGCATATTGTGCTGCTATTATTGGCAGAATACTACCAATAAAAATGCATAGATGTTACATAATAATAATAAATTCATGTTGTAGCAAGACAGCATATATTCAACTACGCTGATACCGCTCCACCGCGAACTTCGGTTCGATTCCTTGCTCAGGCGAGTACGGTGGGGGAATCAAGGGTGTTGGTGTCTTGTAATGACTTAATAGTTGTCATTCTCTTCAGATATTCAATGTGCTGCATCAGACCTTTGTTGTCAATACTGGCACCTCTTGTTTGATTTTGGCTCCTTGTCGCATTTGTGATGTTGACCATTTCAATTATCGGCATCGTGAGTTTCGCTTTAAAGTTCATTCACACGCGTCCAGAATTTTTGTTCAGAAACTTAATAAGCCTATCGGGCTGTTGACACCAGACGCGCCACGGTCCCGCGCGTCTCTACTTTTTGACGTTTATACAAATGCCAAGAGACTTTAAAACTATAGAGTTCCGTACCTCTCCTTGAAACCTCATTCTACTTCAGAATTCAGTGTGTGCATGTTTATGGTTGATGATCAATACATCACTAGTAATGACAGCATCCGCATTCAACATTCATTGAATAATGAAGAGAAGTCGCACATTGAAGGATTAGTTTTTATCCACAGCGTTTATACATTTATTTATTTTTTAGACCATTTCGCTACTTGACAACAAAATTGCATCACATTTAGACATAGAACTTTATAACAATAAAACCTTTAGAATGGAAGAAAAGGTCCTGCAATGCACAATAGTGGCACAAAAATCGCCCGCATTTTCACTCAGATACGCTTGTCAACGGCTGAATCGTTGGGCTAGAATTTATATCATTGGGTCTTGATAGTTTCGTCATGCCTCAACGTGGTTCAAATGTACAATTCTAAGCTTTTTATTGGTTCTTCATGCCCAAACTTTGTTCCCACGGCCTTGAGTGCAACGACCTTCAGTTAGTTTCCATTCTAGTCAACTTCAAGTAAACAATATGTTTCTATGAATTTAGATTAACTTATACTGAGTGCCAATAACATGTCAAATCTCAATTTTGCATCACTCATCGCAATACAATGCACGCCACAGAATTAGATTGTTTAAGCGTGTCACTTTGATAGAATTGCAAACTGATTCAAAACGATGGCACATGCAGGAACTTATTAATGTGGGCAAAAGTTTTCAATGCCTCACAGAGATAGGAAAAATAGTCGTGCGTAGGCGGATTGCTTTGAATTCCTTCAAAGTGCTCCGATCACCACGAGTGCTTCAGATTCGAAGAATTCAGATCATTGCGCAAAAGGTTTCTCGATAATGTTGGGCCCTCTGATCATTATAAAACAAGTTTATCAGGCGCAAGAAAAACGTTCACAAACTTCTCTGGATATAGAACTTGAAATCGTCTACATCTCTTTTCTGTGTAATCGGGTTCACTGCGGTTGAAAGCAGTCACTGAAATGTCGCACAATTTGGCGTGTTTGATGTTGAACTGGCTGCTCATTGTTCGATTGCTATGGTATTTAGTCAGCAGATTGTGCCATTTCATAAGCGCTACATGTTCCAATGTTTCCTTTCTAGTCAAGCAGAAGAAGAGACGATCTGTCTAATTCTCTGATCCACACAGGAAGTCCCATAAATTAACTACACAAACTTAAAACTAGATTCCCTAATAATTTAATATTGTGGCTCATAGGCATATTCCCCACTGCTTCCTCGCTCAGGACACAGTTCACTGAGTGTTAGAAAAATGCAGAGAAAATGAACAGAAATAATTAAAACACTGAAATATTACAGTTGATTGACATGTTCAGCGTGGATACCCAGCGAGAATAGATAGTTCACACATTATGACACATGGAGACACAAATAGTGGAATAATTCACAGTGTGTCAGACTGATGATGGCTTTAAATCTTCCTTACAATAGTGAACGTCAATCCAATTTGCCAGCCATGTTTGTTGTTTTTCAAGAACATGCGGAACACATGCTGGGGTGACATTGAAACCGAATTTCGTCTCGGCGTTGTTTGTGGCGAGACGCTTCACTTTCTGTTCTAAATCGTGTTCTTTTTTTGACAGGAAAATGTGAAGTATTCAATCATTATCTAACACTTGTAAGACAACAGTTGACGTTCACAGCTGGTTTTAGTTCTTCTTTAGAAAGGACACGGAAATTTGCACCGTGATAGGAAACCTATTTGTTAATTCATTTAACATCTTAGCGCTTATTAACTTCTGCTGTGTCGTTCCAACAAAAGGTGGTACCGTATATAATCGCTTATAAGTCGATCCGACTACAAGTAAACCCACCGACTTGACCGCCCAAATACTGGTATATTTCCACAGATTTGATGCAACTAACAATGTCTTGGAGCATAGGGTTTCCACTCTTTTTGGTTTCGAAGATAAGGCTGTTCGTTCAATGTGCCCCACCTCTCCTACATAAATGTCAGTATTTTACAAACAATATCAAGAAGAGAGAACTAAAAGGAATCAACACCATGCATATCCTCAAAATATCTGAGGACGAATTTACTTTGTATCTAATAGTGGGCAAGCAAACGTCAGAACAATCAGCTTCATCAGGATTCTGTTTCATTTCACACGTGGTGTCAAGCAATCAGCTTTGGATACAACATATGTTGTGTGCTCAACTCTGTAACATAATACGAAATGTACAACTTTTTATTTATGTTGACTCTTGCAGAAAAATCAACGACTTTCAAGACAAAAGACGGGCCATTGCCCGGTTACCCCTTTGCGCACGCCTATACCAACAATTGCTTCATTTTGCAATTGTCTGAGGATTACCTATATTTTCAAATGACTCATCTTTTGCTGCAGTGCATAATGTTGCGCAATAAAGCATGTGTTAACCATCACAAATATGTGTACTTGATAAACGGATAATCACACTTGATACATGATATCAATCCACAGTGCTGCCATCATATTCATTCTTTCAATTTTGTGTTAATTAAAGTTTACATAATCACAGTGATTTGCCGTGTCTCAAATTTTATCAGGAAAAGGCTTCAAATTGAAATAAGGAGTTCTGTTTACGGTGAAAACGATTAACTCTGCTGGTGATTCCTGAATATGGACAGCTCCTACATTCAGCTGCAGACGCAACTCTATGTTAAAATATTCAAGTTACATCGTGTTTCAAAATACGATGCGTGTGGTTATAGGTTACTAATTAATGCAGATGTGCTAACTTAGACCATATGACAGTAGGTAAAGATATTAAGTAAAGACCCGCCGAAATGCGATGTTAAAGTATAATGATGAACACTTTCTGATGGGTTTTGTAGCGTGTTGTTTAATGAAGCATTTGCGTGCTCTGAAGCCGACCCCCGCTGTAGGTGTAGATTAGGTAAGGGAAGATACATTTTCTCTTTTTATTCGTAATTGACCGCTTAATAGACACATCTTACAATGACAAGCAGAATAACAGTAATTCAATCATTGTGCAGCATTAATGTAGTTAATATTTCAGCTTCTAAAGTTCACTGCTGTCTTTATTTCTTCTTGAAGGACACAGACTCTTGCACCGTGTCTGGCACTGCTAATTCATTCATCTTCTTTAAAATGCAATTTGTCGTTTTTCATGCTGCCATGTCGTTCGAAGAAAATGTGAATGCATGACTGATGGAAGAGAACATAAACAATGAACTTTATTCTTTCATATGTGAAGCAGAAGTTCACTTCAAGCACACACATGTAGTTCAATTATGGAACTAACTGATGATTCAATGTGGCAAAATACAGTACAACTGGAATGGAACATGTGAATAAAGCAGTCATCACTGATATATTTAATTCTACTTTGTTTGACAACCCCAATCTCCCTGAAAGGGGGCTGGGGGTCACTCACATAAAAAAACACGATGTACAAGCTCAAAAGCACTCCTCCGAGCCGTCTCCTTCCAAGTCCTCCAGTTTTCTCCTGTGCTTTCCAGGTCTCTCTTGATACAGTCCTTCCAGCGAATCCTTGGCCGATTCCTTTTTCTTGTCATTGTGTCATTCATCTCTTCCACATGTTTCACTACCCTTTCGTCTCCCATCCTTGCCGTATGTCCTGCCCACCGCAGTCTCTTTTCACCACTCTCTGTGCCACCGTTTTCTTCAATCCTACTTCCTCCCTCAGCTCCGACATTCTTCGTTTTCTCACCAACCTTGTACCACAGATGCGACTTATACAGTTGTTTTCACACACTTGTGACATCTTTTACTGCTGCTCTGTTAGTGCCACCGCATCAAGACACACAGACTTATCTACCTGATTCAGTTCCACTTCTCTGACACCATACTTAAAATAATCCAATGCAAAATAGCAAACTTTAATATATTTTATACTACGAGCATCGTTCTACAAATTCCGAAATTTTAATGGTTTTTTTGATACTCAGTCATTTAATTGATTTTCACGACATCAGTCTGAATCAGTTTTGTTACCTCGTTCATTAATAATAAGCTCTATTCTCTGTCAAAACGGATGCTTTAGGTGCGAGAAGGCGCGAGTGCAATTTCCGCCTGAGACATCATCTCCCTTCTTCACTGTTTTACAATTTGCTTCAAGCATTTGAAGTAATTCATTCAACAATAGTTTAATGCTAACTTCTAATTTCCATTTTAGTTTTTAATTATTGAAATACCTAAAATCAGTCATTATTGCAAATTAAAGATGCAAAGAACAAAAGCTGCACTGTAAGTATGAAATTTGTGAAGTCACTACATCTACTGTCAATTGAGTTAATTGACGTCATTGTTAACCGGTAGTAATGCTGTAGAATGAATACATTGATATGAATGCAATTGTCTTTTGATGAGAATGCATTTGGTGATTCACAAAATCCAATAATATATGTGATTCATTGAATACAAAGATTGAATTGATTGTCAGACAATCCTATGAGTTTCTTCGTCTTCTCTGATTACTTTGCTATAATTGGTGTTGATCTTGCTGCCTTCATAATGGTATTTGTACAATTGATTTTGTCAGTAATCAATCAGCCTTGATAATGTCATTCACTAATACCAACTGCTATCTGTACCGCAGTCATAATGAATGCGAGTTGCAGCGTCGGCTCAGTGGTCTGGGGGTATGATTCTCGCTTTGAGTGCGAGAGGTCCCGGGTTCAAATCCGGGAACTCTTGAAGAACATCGTGAAGGTACGCTTCAGGTCCCGGTGGCGTTTAGCCATTAGGACAAATAGACAGGAATCCGACTAAGTGATTAGATGCCTAAAATGGAATCCCGATGTACGTTAATAGGTGCGCTGATTAACACATTATACGTGCTTTTTCATCTTTTTTTATATGTGGATAGATTTTGACACTTTCTAAATATGTCTTGAATAGGATTATTTTCCTTTTTGACTTTGTGCCGTCAGTGCGGATAGCATCAGCTTTTCGAAGGGCCTTTTCTTGATTTTTTTAGAATTTTGTATTTTTCCTGTTATATTTTGCACAAATTTAAACTTTCGAATTAATGCTATAAATTATTGTGCTAGTGATCTGTGTTAACCAAAGCGACCGTAGAAAGAAATCTAAAGTTTGTCCAAATTGGTCTAAGCTGATGTTCCATATTTGGAGAGTTCGTCCAATAATGAGTGCTCTTTTGTGGTGTCATATGAAATTGTTTCTATTTTCTCGATTCAAACTCGATTCAAATTCGTTTCCCCTTCGATCAGCATTTGATGTAACATTAAGAACAGTGTAATAAAAGCCTTTCTGGTATATTGCAGCATTTTATAATGCACCTGATGAAATGATGGCAATAAATGGCAATGTTCGAAGCGTCCTCTACATGCATGTTTTCACTACAAAATAGTGATTGCCTACGGAAAGTTATAATGAAGCGTCAAATGTTCATGCTGGAAAGTAACGAACACTTCTCATCTAGCGGCTTTCCACACTTGTTACACTGCTTTTTAGCATTCCTGTGACATGCACACATCGGCGCTGTTTAATGTTATAGTGCTGATGTAGTGTCCAGTGTCATCGAATCTGACGCTGGCCACAGCTAGAGTCGCGACGAGCATTCTTTTTCATCAATCACATTGAAACCTCACAAAGGAAACTAGACGAATGATGCTGTCCTCAGGATTTAGAAGCTGGTGAACTTTCCACGATGCGATGACACAGATGTTGAATACATTGACGCATAAAGGCCACCAATATTTTTTACCGAAAATAGAGGACCTATAGCTTCCCAACAAACGGTCATAAATGTCGACTCCTCCAATCGCTTGATTGTAAGACTTGATCAGGGCGGGTTGAGTGGGATGAGTTGCCGCAAGATGAGTTACAAACATGTCAACACAAATGATGCGTTTTAACCATTATATTGTACTCAATGTGAGGCCTACATGTAAAGGACATTTGGCATGTATTTCCGCCGCAGACAAGAGCACTTCATTATTCGTACAGGATCAATTAGTTTCTAAATACAAAAGATCTTCAGAAGAAGAAAGAAACTCGTATCGATTTGACAAAATTTCAGTGTATCATAGAAAGTTTCGTCTTGCAAAATTTCAAATAATTGCGAAAAATGATACCCCTGATCAGACCAATGTTCCAGAAGTGGTCATACTGCAACAATTTTTTTTAGAAAAAGGATCCCCAGTGCGCACCAACAAAAACATTTTCTTAGTGTGCGCTCTATAAGCTGCACGATAAAGGTTAAGGCACCGATCTGTGCTAGTGTTGCTAGATTTTAACCCCTTCCAAATCGATCACCGTATCGCATTTTTGCTGCTGTCACAAAGCAGGCCGGTTTGCGCCTTTGTGAATTTTAGGTTTAGCGTATTTTAAAACCTTTCACTAACGTTCATTGAATTTCGTCTACTAAAAAGTCAGATTTATGACATACCTAGAAAAAAGGAATCCTTTAAGGAGGTGCGTGGTAAATTGACTTATCAAAATTATTCTAAATGTGAATTAAATTATGATAATTCTGAACTCCGATGCCTTGAAACGCTTGAATGCGACAGAAAACAATGGAAAGTGCTCTCTTTACATTGTAAATCGCTCAATACCAATTACATACGAAGGACGCATACCAAAATATTTTTTGCTATATTTCAGTATTCTCTTGGTATATATTTGTATGCTTTTCGTATGTTATTTCAAATGTGGTATGCTTTACATACTAAAGCCATACCAGCACAATGTTCAAAGAAAGCATCAATCATGTCCAAAGTATGATGATTTAAGGTCTTTTGTCAATAAAGATCACACTAATGTTACTACTATTCTGTAAGTAGTGAGATAATGACATTCAAGAGTCATACTTTCAATACTGAATTCGATTTTAACACACGTAAGTCTAAGGCATTTCATGACTAATCAATAAGTATTCAGCCATCAACAATTATGCATTTGTAATTTTGAAATTAACCATATTATCAATCCGAAATAAAAACACATTATAATTCATGAACGCAAAAATAGTTATGTTTGAGATATATAAGTCAACATGGTTGCACAGCAGATATCGTTTGAATGAATTGATGTTTATCGACTTGGTGCATAAAATAGAGGTTACTAAACGTTCTGTTAATGTTGCTAGACAATTTGGAACGACGTCAGTCTCGAGGAGCGGAACTTAAACACTAAATCTAATATACTTGAATGACACACGATCAAAAAATATAGGACTGGTATTACTGAAAAATGTTATGACAGTAGTATGTAATATATATACATATTTTTTGCTATGTGACTTAAAGCTGTGCATAGGAAAGACTTACCAATTAGCATCGGTTCTCGTATATAAAACATACCAACAACTCGTATTTCAATGTAAAACAGCCAATCACAGATAGAATAGTTCGTATCGCAACATACAAATCACATACGAAATTAAGTGAGATGTGGTATGAAAAAGATACCAGATCTCTGTAAACATACGAGAATCTTGCATCAGATGTTATTTTCAAATTGTATGTAATTTTGGTATCCAGCGATTTACAATGTAGATGTCCATTCCATCCCCATCTGTATGAGATAAATAAATGATTTAATGAATAGAATATTATTACAAGATAAGATAAATTTATTCCGCAAAGTAATTTACAGAAAAGCAAGTCATAGTCATCGGCGGTATCTGTTACAGATGAGCGCAAAAATGAGTTCATGTGTCACAATAACACAATTAGAGCACATTCTTTAGGCACTTTTTGAAGGCAAAAATTGACGGAGCTAAAACACACGACAAAGGCAATTTATTGCAACACAAAAGAAAAGGAATTAGCTCAAATGATTACTTTTTGCGAAAATTGGAGGAACTATTTGAAGAGGATTATTAGGGAAACTATGTGTACATTGAGAAATGGGGAAAGAAATAAAGTATTTATCAAAGTTAAAGTTTATGAGATCGTGAAAGGTATCATAAAGGAAACAAAGGTACTACATAGTTCTTCTCTTTAAAAGGTGGCAGAAGACAACAGTTTTAATCGGCAATCTCAATCGATGTACGAAATGCCACATCTTTTACGAACTTGTCGAGTAAAATATCTCTGCAAACGGTCAAATCGATCGATGTCACGTTTTAAATATGGACAAAGTATCTGAGAATTGGTCCCAAGAATAAGACGAGCAAAGGATTTGTAGCCGCGCATTAACAAATCGACATTACATTGCATAAAACCTCTCAGAAGGCAGTAGACACAAGAACAGGCTTTGCCAGCTATTCTATCACAATGAGAACTTAACTTTGGATCCGATGAAATGAGGATTCCCAAATCGTTGACAGAATTGATAGATCTTAGGGTAGTATCATTTTTTTACAGAATTTTCACCCCTAGCACAGCCATGAGCCATGAACGAAGCTGGGGGTTACTCAATGAAAAGTAGCAAATTGTGTCATTATAAATAAATAAGAGAAAAAACAAATCTTCTAATCTGATTAAGCTGTCCCCATCGGAACCCAGTACGCACGCCTCTTGAAAGCATCAAGATTGTATTGGTCAGGGAAAGTGGTCTAGGGAAGCTGCCCAGTGCGAACAAAAGAATCTTTTCGAGCGACTCACAGTATGTGCGCGTTCTAAACTCACATGATAGCATGTGAGTGCATGAGATCTGCTTGTGCTTCTGGATAAGATCTTAGGTTTGGGCACGCACTTATATACTGCAGAGCTGCTTCTACCGAAATAGTATCTGTAGAAAAGACTGAGTGAAGCAACATCCCGTCTGACGGAGAGCGGCTGCAACTTGCTAGGAAGTTTTCAACCATATGATTCTTGACACGCATCGACACCATTCAATACGTAAGGAGCGTCTTATATTTTATGTAAATATAAATGTATAGGGATATGTCTTTCAAATTCCTTTCAGCAAATTACAGCTTTACAATTCGCAATTTCAAGATAATTAATGATTTTAAAGCTTTCTCTCACGCATCTCGAAGTATTCCACATTCGCGCAGCTCCTCACTTTTTATTTTCTTCAATTCCTCCCGTCGTGTTCAACTGACGGCGACTCTTGAGATTGTTTCAGAATTCTATTTTGAAATTCTCCAATTTTTCTCCAATCTGAGTGATCTGTCAAGTATAATATTATTATCCCTTTCACAGACATTCTAAAGTCCGGAAACGCCGATGTTTTCTGTTTTATTTACCACCGCTATCTCTGCGCAGTTTGATATCTTTCCTTGTAAGCACAATTTCATTCTCTGTTTCCTCATTGCCTTCTCTGAATGAATGACCGCTAGAGAGGCGGTACAACGCGCACACAGGAATTCCGATTCGAACGCCTTGACCAGCACTCTTGTCTTCGAAACAACTCCTCGACTCGATTATCACTTCCTGGCTACAATATCAAAGCGCCGACAATTCACTGATTCCGTCGATCGCATATCAAGCAGTTTGATTATCAATGATCGGATGAGCGATTTATCTCATCTTCAACACGTTGAGGAGTTGTACGGTTTTAAAGAAATGAGGCGGCTTTCAGGTTTCTGGGACATATTGTGTTTCGTATTGCGAAATAAATATTCGGCTAGAAGATTGATGTGCCAATGGAATATAAATGCATAATTCTCCATAGAGTCCTTCATGCACGTAAAATAAAGAGCTGATGATAATAACGGACCACCTACATTTCGATGACATTCAATCGATTCACATACCCTTCCAATCGCATCGCAAAACAATATACGATGCACCTTTCGTGAGCTTGCATTCTCAGCTATAGAATGAGATATACAGTAGTAGATTTATATCCGATATTGCATTTGCTGAGCAGTGCTCAAAAGATGAAAACCATTCAATTTACAAATTTCAATGTTTCTATCAGTAAAACTTGTGAGTATGATGATTAGTCAGGCACGGAGAGAACCAGCGTTATCTGAGCAGTCTTTGAACATGTTTGCAATCAAAATCGGTGAACTGATAAAAAATTAGTAATATCGTGAAGCTACTACAAAATCATGACTTTTTTGACATGTTTGGTATCCTCTGAATCCTTAAGATGCAAGGAATTCGAATATGTAATCCAAGCACAGTAAGTTCAATCACAGAATTAGATTCATCTGCGCACGCTTCGGTTTCCTAGAAAGGAAGAGTTATATGTAGCCGTAATATACGTAGAAATGGCACATCACAGAATTAGACAACTTGCTCCTTCTCGAATGGATAATTCGTGTATCGCTTGCTATTGGAAATGGCAAGCAATAAGCTGTCAGCAGAGGACACCAGAGCCAGTGAGAGATGCGTGCGTGCTGTGATATCACTTCGCACACACCAAAACACACATCGATGTCTGGCTTCGATTCAGTGTATGCACTATACAGTGAATGCCGAGAGAGAAATGCCGAGGAGAAGATGTGAAATCATCAAGTGAACTAATTTTCGTACGCCTGCTATTTTTTTTAATAATGATCGGAAGGGCCAACATTATGGAGAAAACTTGTGGGCAATGATCTGAATTCTTCGAATCTCAAGGAATTTTGGCAATCGAAGCACTTTGCTGGAGCTCACATTAGTCCGCAAGCGGCGCACGACTTTTTTCCTATCTCTGTAAGGTATTAGGAATTCCTTTTTGCCCACTTAATAGGTTCCTCGATGTGCCGGCGATTTCGCATTAATCACACTTCTAGGAAACTGAAGCAGATAAACAAAATATTTAATTCTGTGCCTTCAATAGTTATTTTTCAAACATCTTCAATATTCCTTGTTATTTCCGCGAAATTACACAAACAATGAAGGTTAACAATCTGCAGTCACTGTGAGAGAACAAAGACATTCCCTCGCTAATTGTTTTGTTTTGAACCTCTGCTCACCGCACATAGTGTTTGTGTACTTCATCGGAAATGAGAAAAAAATATTGAAGAAGTTTAAAAAAGAGCTATTGAAGTCATATGAATATAACTTACATATTCCTACTCCTTACATCGCAAGGATTCAGAGGATACCAAACATAAAATCATAAAAACAACTCAGTAAAGAATTTGTTTCTCTTCTATTCATAAGATTGTAAAAAGTTATCAATTGCATCTAGAAGACACCCACTGGAAGCGCAGATCAATTGTATTACGTCATTCTACGGTGAAATGGTAGCTCTTCTCACGAGATTGAATCAGTCTTTGTCTCATGCACAATGCAAATTGAAGGTGTGCTTGTGACTTTGAACTTATAGTAGTAGGGATGGAATTCTCAGTGTCACAATTAGCATCTACAGAAAGGAAAGTAAGTATGATGCATGCAATTAGCATGTTAGTGAAATTTCGACGGGTATTCACTAACCCTCGCCCCAATGGGGTGTTTTCTCCGAACCCGCCCCATTGGGAGGGTGAGAATTTCGCCTCCCTCTGCTGATCTCCCAAACTATTGCACCAATTTTACGAAAACATACATCAATCGAATGGGCATTGAAAGGGGATTCAGAAAAACAGCATCATTTTCATTCCTAAGGTCATCCCTGGGCTGAGGTAAACATCAAAGGCAAAAACGGCCAATTTTAAAGAATTTTTTTTCATACACTCTAAACCAGTACCTCCTAAATCACACACTAAAGCATACTATTCGCAACTAAAAAAAATCCTAAAGCCAAGCGTTTTAGGAGGCTAGCGCACTAGGGTTATCGTTCTTTTTAGTATGTCAACATTCTATTTCACACAACCTCCTAAAATCTAGTGGGTGGCGCTTTAGGATGCAGGTTTCTTCGATTTTAGGAGGTGCTGGTTTGTACGTGTATCACCATTTGAAAGGGAAAATGACAGCAAAAACTAATCGAAAGATCTTGTTAAGTTGGTTAATTAAACAATGATTATTAATCACTCCAAGATTACATCATTGTACTAGATGAGGTGAAAGGTCAAATAATTAAAACTTTTAGTTCATATCAAATAGCACTAAAATCGCACATATTAGTATTTAGTTTCTGCAGGTGAAGAAACAGCCCAATTCGGTGACTTTTATCGAAACACTAGAAGCAATATCATTCTGAAATATTTCAATAATTGCTGATCAGATGCTGAACTAAAAACCACAAAAACAATAAAATATCTTATTTTAGATTTGAATTTCAATTTTCAAACATGCATACATGATAGGCAGATAATTTCAAATTCAATTATTTTGCATTTGTGAATATCACTATATTAATTGGAAGAATCCTTTATGTACAATGTAATCTGGCACCTCCTAAAGCGGATGAAATCTGCATCCTAAAGCGCCACACACTAAAATTTCAGAAGGCTAAGTTGAATTAGTAGGCTAGCATACTGAAGAGAACAATAACCCTTAGACGTAAGCATCTGCATAGAGGAGAGCGTGAGTCACTGCTTGCCAGACAGCAGGAACACTGTCGCATAACAATAGCTGCTATTGAGGACATCATAAGTTCACGTTGTTGTATGTACGTCAATCATTTTCCGCTTCATCTCTCCGAGGCTATGTAGCTGGCTTTGACTTTGAGTGGCAAGTTGACTTTCTGTCAGTGATATTGCAAATAAATTGTTTAGTGAAATCATCTGTTGAAGTTGTGCAGTTGTAAATTGCAAATATATGGGTATCATGATGTCATACCAGGAGACTACATCTTTCCCATCAACGTCGATCGAAATACTGGATAAATGGAGAAGAAATACAATAAGACTTGAAACCAAATGGCCAAAAATCTGCATTCTACATTTTCTCGTGATAGTCAATCGTGACAGATATACTAATCAATCTGGTTCATCAACTAACGGCAGCTCTGAAAAATGAGGTGAGTTCCTGTTGCTTTGATAGCCTATTCGAAAGAATTGTAATGCATGCATGCTGTATAGCACTAATGTAAATCGAGTCTGTGACTTCTGTAGTTAAAATGCCACTTTTCATAACGGGACTTTATTACTTTTTGCGGATAATGGAAATTATAAATTTTCGAGGTAGGCATACATTGTATTTGTCAATTTCATGCATTCATTCGCGTTATCTGTGCTCGGTGAAAATGCGTGTTCATAGAAACTGCTCAGCAAATGCGTGTTCATAGAAACTGCTCAGAGTACTCATCTGTTATAAGTGGCGTATCCAATAAGGCTTCCGAACGAATGTAGAAAAATGATAGATGCACGCATGTGAAGGGTTAATTGAATTGGCATATCGAGTTTAGTATGCAATGCAAAGTTCTAAATGCTTTGATGTACACATATACATGTATTATTTATGTGTGGTCAATTATACTCAGAATATTCGAATATTAGTTTATTTTAATGAATTTTAGTAGAAATGCAACAATCAATTCTGTATTTAGTTTATTTGAGGCACACATTAGTTGAGTGTAACCTGCTAATGTAACCATTTATCACCAACTATCATGATGATCTGTAGTCATACAATAGTATAGACATCGAAAAAATGCAATAGACGACACTGTGGACATTCGTTTCCATTATGTAGTAGAAGAATTGTCTTCAGTCTTTCCTCATTCAAACATTTAAGAAGAAACATCTTTGTAAACACATGCTTAAAATTTCGCATTCAATCTTTTAAACGTTTTTATCTAATCTATTAAAATTCTGCTGCCATATAGTTGTAAACTCGCTTAATAAATATTCATCAAAATATATGAAATTCCGGATGTTGAACTATGGCCCAGCAGACTACTGACAAATTAAAACTTCTATGCTTCTGTATAAAATCTTCTGCCAATAAGTATCCTTCTTGTCAGTATTCAAATATCCGCGGTTTTTCTACAATGTCCAGACACTATTGGATGCAAACGTATTTTTAATGTACGGCGTTAAAACGGCGTGTACGGCGTGTACGGCGTGTTCCACTTCTATAAATATTCAGTCCATCCTGTTGGCTACTTTTAAAAGTAAATCCATTTTAGCAATGAAAGTATCTTTCATACTCTATTCATATTAGTCATTATGATTAAGTTTTCAACGTAGCATGATATCAAGGCAAAAATAGACTCCAGCACAAATAGGAAAGACTAAACATTCATCAACACAAAAAGAGAAGATTAATTAACTAATATAGAATGTTTCTATTCTGTAAAAATACATGATAAGGTAATTCTGATAGCAAGAAAATGTCCGCCTATTGAATGGAACTTTTTTTATTCTTTTTCATAAAATCATCTCATGATCTTTTCATTTTTTATTTTTTATAAAATTTCTAACGACGATCTTGGGCCATACAAACCATGCCAGTTATTATTTTTGAAGTCAACTTAGCTCATGCATGTTTGGTAGAGACCTGTGAAGCTCATATTGTTTTCATCTGATTAATAAGTACGGCTACTTGTTGTCGACACATAGAAGTTTGCAGGACAGTGCATGCTGTCTGAAGTGGAGAGTCAATAAGAAACATATGCAGTATTGCATTAGAGCTTTCAAACGAAAGTTAGTACTTGTGAATATGGATTATTAGCATAATATGTGCTATTTTTTGGAGATATGAAGCTCGTGAATTTCCGTTATCTGTAGAACATCGAATAGCTAAGAAAGGAGCCGATTTTCTGCAACAAGAGGTTTCAATCATTTTATCAAAGTACATGTGCATGTATTCAATTCAGCATTGATAAATTGTATTATCTAGGCGTATATCAAAATAGACAGAGTAATAAAAATAATCAAATCTACGATATGCTCTATGTATGCATGATTATAGGAAATTTTATTTTTTTTCAATTATCTGTCAAATCAAAAACTTCGAATTTTTGAAGAAATCATAATTTGTTCAGCCTGCTGCATGTAACATGTAGATCTGACGTCCTTGTATCCTAAAGTTAATTATCTTTTACCTTTCTAACTAAAATTCCTTTTTCTTTTCAGCAATCATTTCGACTGGAATATCAGTGAATACTAATATAATGGTGTCTAAATATTATATATGTGCTTTGACGGATGCAGCATCTAGTATGCCATCACGGTACATGCAGTCTTGTTTCTAACATATAATCTCCAACGCAATCGACAGTATTTGGCCACCGTGGAAACTGCTGGAAGGACTTCTTCGTGTGCGTCACATCTTCACCAAGATCAGTGCATAACTCAGTGATTTTTTTTGGTTCCATAAATTACTTTGAATTCTTCAGTTTCCATCTTTCTATAATAATTCCTTGATGATTTCCATGATGTTTTAGAGCTGAAATATCTGTTAGTTTAGATCGTAATTTACTTGAACAATAATAGAGATTGATTTGCATATCTAGCACTTGATTGTTATTCGATATTCGCATCTTGAGAGAATCTATTTGTTACTTTATCTCCATTACAACTGTTGATCTACGATTTCACACATGCTTTTATCCACATAATTCTGTAATAAATATCCTGCATGTTTCGGACATTTTTTACTGTTCCGACACTATATCATGAAGCATTTGTATTTTTTTCACCGAAAATTGCGTGGTCAGGCCAAATTTTTCATTGTACATGTATACATGAGATTTCGTTGCATCTGTTACATAAATAGACCTGTGATTGCATTCATTTTGGTACTGGGTGTCAATTTTATCAATTTCAAGTGAATTTCAGTAAAGTTTGTTTTATGTATTCGAATTGTACAACACTAATATCATGCTCTCTTGCAAAACGGTACTGCAGGGGTTAGAGGGTTCTTATTTCCTTAGAGGGCTGGTTGTAAAGAAAGAGATAAATATTGAATGAATATAATAAGAGCTTTGTCTGCAATAAATCTCCATGCATAACCCGTCTATTGCTGCATAAAGATAGTAGTATGCATTGTCATAAGGGAAAAGTAGAATATGCATTGAAAACATGTTTTAGGAGGTAAGAGGCTAGCCTTCTAAAAGGCGCATGCTTTAGGATTTTTTATTAGTTACGAATAGTGTCTTGCTTTAGGAGGTGAATCAGCTCGCTTTAGGAGGTGCTGGTTTACAGTGTAATATCAACTTATTTCATCATATAAATTAACGCCACAATACACATTAGAAGTTAATATATACTGAAATGTACCAAAATATTCCAAGCATTCAAATAATATAGCTCTCACGCCAAAAGTATTGTACCAAATGTATTATCATTCAGTCAAAAGTTGCATAATGCATAGAAATTAGCTATTAGAAATCGGTTTAAAAGATATTCAAAAAATTCGCCAACGAGGGGGCGAGTGTTAACAAACATTTCTCGCTCTGCATTCGTCATCTTACTAATTCACTTCAGAATACAAAAACATAATACTTCGATTTTGGCATTCAGCACAGCTCCGTTGCTTTCTCAAATAATCAGCTGAATTTTTCAGTAACTAAAAGCATGTTTTTTCAATCTATCCACAATAGAAAATATTGTAGGTGTTCTTTGCTCTTTGTCGGCTATCCATTGTATTGATATTATTTCCTGTTACAATATTTCATGTCTTACCGCAGCCATACAGTCTCATTTGATCCTGTGAATCCTGAGGGATGCAGTGGCATTACTCTCTCTCCCAAGCACCTGTGCACTCACAAATTAATTAAGTCGAATGCTGGATGTTTGGGTTAAGGGCTCCTCAATGGGATGAGACTCCTCAACTCTGCTTATCCTGTTTTCTATAAAGACGATGATGCTTCAACGATTAGAAATGCTCAGAATGTCGAATACGTTGGGGGAGATGAATTATTGGTAATGACCGTTTGAAGAGCATTTGAACTTATTGAATAGTTTAGTAGATAGCAAGAAGAAACATGGAATGTTGCATCCATGTTGTGATTCCCTTAAAGTTCAAAAGCCGTCCGACATAGACTTCCATACCTTCAGTTATTGCGTATTTTCTATGCTCACTACACTACTTATAAGCTCATCGGACCCGTTTTCTCTTTTGTACATCAAATACGCTCCCATCCAGAATACGGCCTGTTATTTCGGACCTTTAATTATGCTATAATTTAAATACGACCTTATCCAGATTTTATACAGAAGTGCATCTTTCTAGCAATATTTCTTTGCATTACACTAGGTGACATTGCCACGCGTAATTCACGCATAATCACGGAGCACGCCAAACATCCGTGGTGAAGGGTAGTTTACACTTCTACGCGAGTACACAAGCGCTGCTCTGAGATTCAGCAATCACGGGATCCGATGCTGTCAAAACATGGGGAATGTTTATGACTACGCACGGGCGAGCGTTTATGGTTTACGCGTCGCTTGCAGTTGTTCGCGTTGCCGCTTGAACCATGGATGAACCGCTAATACAGTGCATGTTCTGTCTGCCCTGAGCATGAAATTTAGGTCCTATCACATCGTTTAGCTTTTGATACATACAGACACATGAGACGCAAAGTCTATATAACAGGATTGCCGACAGGATGTTGCAGTAATGTCGTACGTAACCACGAATGTTTAGGGTCACGTGTAACTGCTCGCAGTTTGCGCTTGAATTACGTGTAAGTCATGTCATCTAGTGTACACTACGTAATTATCCATTTTCCGGCCGTGTCTGGACGAATCATTCACAAAGAATATGCAATTTAGCCATTTTCTCTGAAAAATGCTGTGCCTTTACTTTACGGACCCCTTCACGACCTTAATAAGGACAATTTTACCTGATAGTGTGTACAACCATTTGAGGATTTCAATTCCTCGAATTCGCACGCAATTAATTTCTCACCCTGAATCCTGTTTAGATAATTCGAATGAAAGCCCGAGTCATCATTGTAAATCAGTTTTCTAATCAGTAGAAATATTTTTATCGCACGGAATTTCTCTTTTTAGTACTGGCGGCAGGTCTCTTTGCTGTCTCCGGAAACTAGGTTGGATTCGAATCGATGATCAGTGAGGTGAGAAGATTATTTCTCCACTCATTTCAGTCATCTCTTCATACAGCCACTTCACTTCACATACAGTCCACAACCAGGGATCTTTGATGGCTTTGTTTGCCAAAATGTGAAGTGAAATGAATATAACGGGAGACAGTGTCGATCGCCGTGTGAATGAACATTCTCCACACGTGACTTACTGACGATTCAAAGGATTGGGATAAACCGCTGGAAAACCGAATTGAAGTGGTGAGGATACAAATGCATGAAATATTAACGAGAATTTGTTTATCTTCGTCAATGACAGCGAAAAGGAGGCAAATTCCTTGCCTAATACCTATTTTAGAGCAGAAGTTTATGACCCGGATCTGACCTCCACTAAAGAAAAGTGAAACTGTCGGATTGGGTTGCAAGAATATTGAAACTCGACCAGAAGACACAGTCCTCAAAACACAGAAAAATAGTCCACTAAGATAATTCGAATTCACTTTTATCCCTTCTAATGGGCACCCAAAAAACTTACATCGGATGTGCACCACGTGACAATTGTCACGCCTCATATAAATCAGGTTAACCACAGATTGTTTCAATATCTATTAATGCCATCGTAAACATAGATAAATGAATAACAAAATTGTGTAGAATCAGTAATATTCGATTGTGTTACACATATGTAAAGCCGTGTATCAAGCTTATAACAATGCATACTGAAATCGAACATAGGCTATGCCTGTACTGTAATTGAAGCGAGGAAACATGATCATGAATATTAATCACACTGATCACAAATGTTTCTGACATGCTCCGGGCACACAAACCGATGACTAGAAAATCATCCTGTCCTGGATTACTTGCGTACCTCACACAAGTGACAGCGACCTGTGTCAGAACTGCGACATGCTCAATCAGAATTTTGAACATTTGCATTTGCTGCCGAGTCAATGTTGATCAAACCACAAAAACTAATGCGGTTCATCACGGTCATCTGAATATCTGAATTCCATCTTTTCGACATGTGTGGCTTGATCAAAGCATTTCCTAGCTCAATGCTGAATAGTCTTCTTTTGGTATTCTTCCTTTGCTCGTATCGGACGCGCAGCAATGACCATTCTCAGATGGATGATTGCTGTTATGTGTTTCACGGACGCCTCTATCCCGCCTCGATCGATCGATCGACACCTCACACTAGTGCGCGCATGTGTGTATTGCACAAACGCACACATCATTTGTCTATGTCACACACGTGTGGATGAAAATAAACGAAGTTGTTAACTGTGAATAAGAGATGACAGAGATGCACGGAGGTCTTCATCTGTACAGCACACAGAAAAGGGCATGGCCCTACCACCATTGCTAGTAGGGATACGCATGCATTGAGACCTCAAAAGTCATCCCAATACTTCATTCTTCAGAAGATCATTCAGCGTTAATCTTAATCAAGAATTCGAAGGGGTTTCTGCATGACCTACTTTGAAAACAAAAATCAAATAAGGGGTTTGCTTATAGGATGAATGCTGTAGCCCACTGAGATAACCACTGAGCCATCTGTCGCTGTTACTCTGGAGGTGACGCAATTCTAACTCAGCCATTGTTTGCAATGGTAGAGATGTAGAAAGATCAAGTGCTTTCGTGATTGGCCAAGCGCGCGCAATGCGTATGGAAACGTACGAGCTTTCGTTCTCACATTGTCAAGACTGAACATCTGCCTAGTGAACAGTACCTATCCTTGACTCAAGCTTTCTCCGTGATAAATTCATTAAATCGATATTCACACTGTTCGATTCCTCACAATCTAAATTGATTGACTGTGTACCATCATTGCGGTGTCAATGATTTAGTTCGTCAGAATTCAGGCTTGAATTTGCATTACGTTCAATCGGAAATTGATGTTTCTGCCCCTCGTGACTAGTTCTTGTCGTGACCGTCAGTACTGAGGGAAGGTCATCTCTAGACCCAAGCACGCAAGCAAAGCGATTTATCATTGTGCTGCAGCCTAAGCATATAGTGAAGTATGTTGTCTTGCATGCTAACCAGAAAAGAACGGTATTTCACCACCTTAATAAGTGTAAGTATTGTAGGGAAAACCTATGGCAAACTTAAGAATACTAGAACTACTCAGAGCAAAAGATATCAAACATGTGAAATCAACATGTGCCGCCTTACTGCAGTGCACACCTAAAAACATATCACTTAACTTAACTTGGAAAGCACAAATTCATAAAAAAGCAAGTAATGTAGCGAATATTATAATTCATCTTGCATTCAGCCCCAATATTTAGTTCGAAAATTGAGAATTTATTTAAAATGATAAAAATACCGCAGATGTTCCTTTCAATTCAAAATATTTGGAGATAGGGAGAGTATTCGGGCAATACTTTGCGCTGTGTGATGGATGATACCTAAGAGTTAGCAAATTCTTTCTTGTTCTTTATTCTCTAATGGACATCCGGTTCAAGAAATGTCACTCTTGGTGACGTTAGTAAAGTGAGATGTCAGATAAATGAACGGTGAGATGGATAGGCGGAACTGAAGATCATTTCTCACTTGCACTTTTTCAGATGATCAGTAAAGAAAAGTATTAAGTATAGAAGATAACTGGGTTAGTCCGTCCATTTCGGTGAATTGCAAAGCATGAACATCAACATCCTTTCTGCATCAAGATAGCAGAAAGCAGTTTGTTTATAGTTCAGGAAAATTTACATATGCCGCAATGCTTCAGGCAATATTACACTACAAAAACATGTTTTGCGTCTATACCAGACGAAGTGCAAGGTCTGCTACATGATACAAAATCACATTGAAGTCCAGATTAAGAGAGCTTCTGATTCAGTAGTACATAGATATCAGTGCAATGAAAAGATAGCGATATTACTCCCTGGAAATCTCAAAAATATCATGACTGTAAGATGTCTTGTGTAATCTGTAGTGAATAATCAGTCCTGTAAAAAATGTGATGCTGTTCCTGCAATTTTAGCAGTGATTTCTTTGAAGTAGAATTTCAAAATATCCACTTCACTTCAACTTGCATACTCTCAGTGCATATTTCTTGCATTGCAGATTATCTACTTCATTTACGACTTTCAAATCACACAACTGCAGATGTAAACTGAAGTTTTCCATTCCGGCTATGTCATAACTCTGATCTGAAAACCATTTTATACAGTGGCTGACATGCCGCGTCATTATTGCGAGATCCCAAAATGAAAAATAATCTATACATTGAGACAAACTGTTTGCTCAGGATTTTGTGACGCAAGAAATGACTTCTCAAGAAGTCAAGATGATCTCATCCTCATTCGTAGATCTATTTCGAATAACCAACAATACTTTGAGTCAAGCTTGTTGGTTTCTCGAAGGGGAGCATTAACTTAAGGATGTTTATGCATGCAACATTACCCTTTCTACCTCACGTTTTGTACATTAGATTCTTGTAGAGCACTTTTTCCATCACTTCATGCGTTAGCGCGCTATGTATGTACATAAATCTACATGTACATGCATTTTCTATGACTAGAAATCAGTAATAGTCACATACCCTGTTCTATGACAGGGCGTGGATTGATTATTGTGCGTAATTTAGATACAGTACAATGTGGAAAAAAGAAGGCAATCATGTATCTCATGATAATGACATCTGTATTGATTGTTAAAGATATTTCAGACATATAAGTTGGCGCATCAGAGCATGTGCAACCATAGCATTACTGCCCGCTTCTTTCCTACATTGTTGCGCTGTCTATTTCAATTACGCACAATATTATTAACACATACAGTCCGTTTCATAAAAAGTGGATCATCCTAAAATTTGACTAAATAAAACATAAGTATGATACAGAAAGCATTTTTCATGTTATTTCATGTCCCTAATATATTTAAATGTCCTTATATAATCTGATAAGCTATGATACAGTAACGGTTCTTAAGAAGCTAATATTTTGTGGCCCTACCCTTATTGCCAATGACAATACCAATTCGTCTAGGCATTGATTCGATGATATTGTTGATTTTTGACTGATCTAACTTTCTCCACTCCCTTTTTAAAAGTGACGTAAGTTGTGATACGCCATCTGTAGGTAGCAGTGAACGACGAACGTTACGTTTTAGAATACTCCATACATTTTCTATGGGATTCAGATCAGGAGAACGAGCTGGCCAAGACAATGTCCTAAGCCCTAATTGAGACTTGCATAAGTTGACTCTACTACTCCTGTGACACGTAGCATTATCATCCATGAATAACCAAGTCGATGGATCACCAAGTTGATCTGTCATTTGGCCAATGTTCATTCGTAAAACATTCACATAGCGTTCAGAATTCATGGTTCCTTGCTGTATGTGAAGTTCAGAGCGGCCATTGGTCCAAATGCCAGCCCAAATCAGTATAGTCGCACCACCTTGTACCCGGGGACGATGTAAATGTCTCGGAATTTCCTGATCAGATTTTATCCATAATCTCAATCGACCATCACTATCCTTCAGACGGACTGATGCCTCATCAGACCAGACAACCCGATCCCATTGATTTCGCCAGTGACAATGGCTCATTGCCAATCTGAGACGTCTTTTTGTATGCTGATCTGATAATTCGATCTGAGAGGGCTCTTACAGCTCTTGAAATTCGACCCAATAAGTCTTCTACGAATAGTGGACTTAGAAATAGACGAGTCTAGTGCAGCTATCTCAATTAACGAGAGACTTGGATCAACTTTAACAAATCTCAAAATTAGGCGGTCTCTACGTTTGGATGTTTTGCGTGGACGGCCAGAGCCCTCTTTACGACAGAGTCGAAAATCATCATTATGCCATCGATGCACATTTGTGTAAGGGACATTTAGTCGCTTGCTTGTAGCTCGCAAAGAAAACCCTAGTTCTAGCAAGGCTGCCTTTTGTGAATACGATCTCGTTATTGTTCAATTGTGCCTTGTATTGTTTTCAACCGGTAAGAGATAGATTTCTAGCTGAAAGGAATCAGGAGTGCTGCCAACACCACCGCAACGAAGTCAGGAAGCTATGGAACATGAAGTCCAGTTAATCACATGTAGCAGTCACATTATTGTTGATAAATAATGGTGCTATACTGGCTCTGATTGACCGATTTTCTTTATTTTTGTTTTGCTAGATAGCTTTTGGCTTGTAGAACAACATATTACATAACAAAGGAAACAAATGTAATTTTATAAGAGTGAGGTATGATTTTCTGTAACATTGCTAAATGAAGATCAAATTATCTACTACTTTTTTTATCTATAACAGGAAAACAACTCAATATTCATGCTTGAAATTTCCAACAATGATATTAGTAAGCACAACTGACATATCTTCCAAATTTCAGAGAAATTCGTTCAAGTTTGGCGGAGTTAGATAAAGTTGAAGTTAAGGCGATGTTTAAGGGTGATCCATTTTTTATGAAACAATCTGTATTTTATCGGGCAACAATGTAGAACGCTTTCAGGCTTTTACGCGTTCTCAAATGTCCTACATTATTCCCCTCGAAAATCCATGTTATTGCTATATCGGCATTATTTCATGTCTTGGATACTTCATAGACAGCTGGAGAACATCTCAAATGCATAGGCGCATATGTGACATGAATGTCAGCATCGGTCTGCGCCTTCGTCTGACATTAGTCAGATCGCTTCATCGCTACGACACATTTGTTAAAAGACGCATAAGTTGCTATTATGATCCTATTCTGTTGTCGGAGTCTCTGTCACCAGATGTTCTGACAGATTAATTAATCACACTGATGCTTAGTGCTACACATACATGTATTATTGATATACAGTGCGCGACAGCAAGTTGTCATGCATCTATTCCATATGTGATATTTGCGCTTTGAACTTGGTTAGAATACTATGACTCTAAGATAATGAATTGCACCAATTTCTATGTTCCTTTATTGTTGTTCAAAATCTGTCAATTCATGGTTAGGGAATGATATCTTGTCTTGCTTGGATACTACTGTGATTGATTCATCACATTTACTATTCAATGCAAAGCGCACATTCAGTCATTGATCTTTATGGCGTCGAGGTGGGTTCACGCGAAGACCTTAACCCTATCGAAAAATTGTGGGCCATGGCAAAAATGCGTATGAATAAAGTTCACTGCAAATCAAAGCAAAAACTGGTCTCAAATTTCTTGAGGATGTAGCATCATGACCAAGAAATAAAGGAAATGTGTGCAAAATTGGTGGATTCATTGTCAAGGAGAATTCAATCAGTCATAGATTCAAAAGGTGGATGGACGAGGCACTAGGCTATTCAAACAGTTAGTGATGCAAATGTTTGGTAAGCAACTGCTTTTTCCAATAAATCTGTACTCATTTCAATACAATGCATTTTAAATGGACAAATAGCCTGCGTTTTTATGGCGCATGACAATTTGCTGTCGCGTACTGTACATGTGCATGTAATTGATACAAATATATCTTCCAATACTTACCAAATTGTACTTATACTATCATGCTGCTATTTTATTGCATTTATATGTTACTTCATTCGCGTCTGTTGCTTTATTTCAGTTACATGTTATTTAATTCGCATTCACTGTCGGTTCATTAGAATTTGTCTGCGCTCTAATGTCAATGCTCTCCCTTTATTATGACAATATACGCGTCGGCTGATTTCTATTTCTAATGTCCTTAAAATCACGGCTTAATTTTTATATTCTATCATTGCTCTTTTAACATCACTTTCAACTAAATGTCGCTGATGAGCTACACTTCTATGCCAAAGATATTCCTTTCATGGATATCTCAGTTACATCTCAGATTCAATCATGTGATCTACTTTGAATGTAGATAGGAGAGAGAAACATTCATTCAATCAAAAATGTGAATCAAAGATATACGTGTCACATAAAATTCAACATAAATGAGTTAAATTAATAATTTGAAAAAGTCATTGATCGGAAAAAGTTACAGATTGAGCAATGCTCATGTGCAGCAAAAATGAATTGTGGCGCGTGGTAGTCCTGGAGAAAGGAACTGATAATCGTCCAGATGGAATTGAGACAGGAACCAACTGTGCTATCAATGAATCTTGCTGAATCAAGTTATCAGATAGTCTTGTTGCCATAATACTTCCTCGTGATGCACGATCTTCAGCGGATATAGAGCCTTTAATCTTGATGCTCCTATTCTGAATACGTTGAAGACGCATTGAGTCGTGAGAAGAAATTCCAATGAAACAGGGCAGGCATATTCAATTTAAAGCATCGTGCAGTCAGAAATTCCTCTTCATTGACTTAATTCTTCTCAAAATGTAGAGTCTGCACATTTCTTCTCAATGAAATCTATGTGACACCTCCAACCGAGTGAATCGTCAAGCATAACGCCGAGAAACTTCAAAGATCTCTGGATCTCTGGATGAACAGGAAGATGCATTGAGCATCACAAGTATCTCTGAAGCATCCGCGATAATTAACTAAACCACGGGTTTTGTTTTGGTTCAATGTAAGACTGTTCCTCTCAGACCATTGCGGATCATTATTAAGTTCCGATTTTAAGATGTCAATATCTTCTATGGCGCTGTCCTTTCGAATACCAAATGATAAGCATACATCGTCCGCATATTTTATCATTCATGGAGCTTGACATAGGGAAGGAGAGAAGATACGTAAATGCCAAACAAATAAGGACTGAGGAGGGAGCCTGAGGAACCCCACTGGTGACCTCTGAGTAAGTTCTTAGAACCCGTGTAATTTGTGTGGTTAATCGCGATGTCAAATAGCAATAATGATACTCGTCTATACTCATTGAAAATGTAGAAATCGTTTCGCTCGTTCTGTATCTTCAATGTCGCATAGAAATAAAAACGCATGACTAATGCTATAATTGAGTATTTGCCTTGGTTTGTTATTTTGCCTTCATTTATGACTTTTTCCTATTGTATATACGCATTACTCCGCAATTTGTGATTTCCATTACATAATAATGACATTTTACTACTACTACTATTGCATCCCATTAACTGATATTGTTACATCATCTTGATTTTGATTATAGGCCTAAATGCTCTCATTCACTGCAATCGGCATCAATGTTTGCCTACTTTTCCTACCTGCAATAGAAGGTGCTAGAAGCATCCTTTTACTTATGAACCTAGCTGGCAAGCGTTTTAAAGAATTTGACTTTTGACTCTTAATAACAACAGCTTCTCATTCACGACCTACTCATTGCCATCTGCAGCATGAAAATGATAGGTGTAAATTCAATGGAGAGTTAAGGCTAATTATCTTCTGCAAACAGCCAAGCAGACATTATCATTGTCATCATGAATTTCTCAGATTCCTTCCTCACTCACATCTCAATGTGTATTCATCTAGATCATCATTCTAAAATTCTTGTATGTAGTCTACTCAACACAACCGTTCAAGATGGAGCAGCTTGTCATCTTCGTACATAAAAGAGGTCACTTAACTCACGGAAAAGTGGATACTAATGACATTAATATTTTTATGGTATCCTCTCCGCGAATGGCAACCGTTTCCCGTTTGAGGGGTTTGGGGGCAGACTTTTGTTCCCCTGTTGAAATGTCGCTGTGGCCTTCGCAATTCAAGACTTCGTATTTGTTAATCTATTATTCCGTACAGTGTATATCATAAAGTTATATTTAAGTGTGAATCTGAGTACTATGCAGAAGAGTACTAGAATTACCGAATTATTTTCCGCTGATTATCCGTTCATTGCTTTTGTACGCCTTTCCTTGTTTCTGTAATGCTCCTCAGTACTTCTGCCATTAGTGTGTTAAACTTTTTGTTTTCAATTGTGAAGAATGATCCCCATCCCCTCCGAGAGATGTTTAGTCTACGTCCAGCCTGTGCTTCTACTGTTACTACTCGTAGTATATCCTTTCCTTATCCATCCTTTGCGAGAGCTCTTCGATCTTTATCAGCCGAGAGAGTCAGAAAGATAATAACTTCACGATGCCAATAGTTCTTGCTAGAACCCATCGAATTTCAACATTATTTAGACGGTCCGCTTTTTATGATCAGATATAAATATATATCTATTTGAAATCTTGGAAACACAAAAATAGACAATTAAAGAAACAAAAAGGTCAAAGGTCAAAAACCGCCAATTTTTAACAAATTCACAACAAAGACTAACAAATCATACATTTCTAGCAGAATGTGGTTAAGGTGGTTAATAGAATGATGATTATTAATCACTCTGAGATTACATTATTGTATTGCAGATGACGGCAAAGGTGAAATAATTCAAACCTTTAGTTCAACAAAAATATCACTAAAATCTCACATTTTAGTATTTAATTTCTCCAGGCGAAGAAACAACCGAATTCGGTGACTTTCATCAAGATACTGAGGTTGGAAGCAATATGATTATGAAAAAGTTCAATAATTGCTGATCGGATGCAGAAGCAAAAGGGACAAAAATAATATAAAATCTTATTTTAAATTCGATTTTCACGTCTCAAACATTCAAACATAATAAGCAGAATATTTCAAATTCATAGATTTTACATTTGTCACTATATCTATATTAGGAAGAATCCTTTACGTAATCTCATGTTAATTCATCAAGAATTGATGCCGCAATATACAACAGACGGGAATTTATACCGAAATGAGCAAAAATATTCCATACATTCAAATTTTGAAATAGCTCTCACGCCATAAGTATAGTGCCAAATATATTTTGCCTCTGTCAAAAGTTGTATGATGCGTAGAAAGTAAGTTACCAGAAATCTGATGGCCATAGCCTGCTTGTCTTGATAGATATTCAAAAAAATTGCAAGGGGGAGGCGTTTTTCAAGGACCTACCAGACATGCTTTCGTAGAATGTTAACGATTGCATTTCACGACAATTTATTGTGACATTATTTGAGAATGGGTCACTGAAAGAATTAACCAATTAACGCTCAAAGCTTATCCGCACCATATTTTCATGTAAAATTTGATTGATCTGTGGCATAAGAGTCTGAATAACACATAAATAAATGTTGGTGACTGTGCATTAAATGTTATGATGCCGATCCAGCCTGGCATATTTTCATACCACTAGGCGCTTCCTCGGCAAAAGTGATTTTGACGAAAATCTATGTACTAAAATGATGACTTTGGAAAATGAGTTTCTATTATCCATATAAAGGAATATAAAACAGAATATAATCTCTTCAGGTGTAATTCAAATACCTCAAAGGTATGATTCTATATCGAAACAACATTTTAATAAGAAAAGTCGAGGGATATCAGTCAAGAAATTAATGCAATAATTCCTCAGTTCTCTGATTATCATGTCTAGAAGCATCACAGCCTTCATGTATTTGTTTCGGACAGATATTCGTTGTTTATCGCTGGATGAACTCATATGCACTACAAACTGCAATCAAACTTTCCAAGTTTACTCTCATCTGTTAACTTAACTTGTGTCATCCCAAATTATCCTGACAATTGGAATCATTTAGCGGTTGGATTCGTTCCGCGTGGACGTTTTTTCGTCCCCGAGGATTTGCAATTACGATCGATCTCCACGAAAATTCTGTTACTTCATCAGTTGATTGTGGCCACGAATTTTAGCGTTCTGCATTTCTGTAGAAAGTTTTGGATAATTTGTAGCAACTTCAATTTCTTTATTCCTTTTACAATCTGATACAGAGAAAGATGAAAAAGCAATTAATACCGAACAGCGCATTATTTCCGGCAATAAACTCCCACTATCAATGCCAGCACTTTTCAAAGTTCCTATATGAGGGATGGATTTGTCTGCTGTGCGTATTTGTTGAACACGTGGTAAGTGCAGAATAAACAGGATGTTCCCGACGCTTGTGGTGTTGTCGTGATGCTATGAAGAGAATTTCAGCCATTTATTTAGCAAAGTTGTAGGAATTAAACATTTCTGCTGACATGGTTCTCATCAATCTACTGAACACTGGCCGATCAGACAAAATTACTAAGATACTGGGGAGATATTCAATTCACCACTCCTCGATGTATGAGTTGTATGAATCATAGATATTGGACCGCGCGACCAATGATTTCTGAAACCGTTTCCAAACTATCGATGGTCAGAATTTCTATTGTCTAATTGGTTTGTCGGTTTGTCATAGACTCATAACGCTCAATTTCTACCCCAATTGCTGCATTTAGACAGAAATCCATGACTTAGGTACACTGTAAACTGTAAAGCACGAAAGTTGGCTGATTTTGAATACGAAGCCGATGCACAAAAGCAGAATAACAAAATGTACGAAAACACTATTGTTCGTGTTCATACACAAAGAAAGCGATTGGATTTTCTATTGGATTATTTTCATCATCCAATAGGAAAGCCAATCGCTTTCCTAATAAAAAAACAAGCTATCTAAAATGTTAAGTTTGCATCTTCCTTCGTTCAGGAGCTAGATAGAATGGGTTAGCTGACTAAGTTGCCGACTAAACAGCCACTAACTCACTCAGTACTTGTCAAGTCTTCATCTTCTTCTTCTTCTCAGCGCGTCGCGTTCGTTGATTGGCTGCCCCGGTGAAAGCAGACTTTCTGCATCACGCGGTGACGTCATTCTAATATGTTCTGAGCACTTCTTGCAAGCTCTGGGAGCCGCATACTCGTCCGGGTGATGTTATCGGTGTACGTACTGTATCCTTGGGCGTCCGCGTCGTGGTTTCGCATTGATGCGTCCCTGTATTGCCACTGCTGCTAGCTCGGATTGTCTGCATGCGTGACCAAAGAACCTCAGCTTGCGTCTCTTCATGCTGTTCATAAGATCTGGCAGTGTGTGGAGTTGACTTAGTATGCTGGCATTAGTTCTTCACTGCATTCAAGTGATTCTCTGTAGGCGTCTATAGAACCAGAGCTCCGCTGCGGTGATCCTTTGTTATCAACAGCTCTCGCATTGTAGGATAGGCCATATTAGGATTTTCACTACTTTCACCTATGGAGATTTAGGTGTACTCCGCGGTCTTTCCATAAAGGCAATAAGTCGGTCATTTTCTTCTTTGCGATCGCAATGCAATGCGTTTGCGTATTTCAATGTCGCAACTACATGTACCATTTGCGGTTCTTGTGGCACCTAAATACTTAAATACTTGTCAAGTACTTGTTGATGGTTAGTGGGATGACTTGTTCAGTACTTAGTAAGTTAGCTCAATTGTTTATACTCGGGTATTGTCGGATTTCTATGATTTCCCCAAAACATTCGCAAATTGAAATTCCTGTATGTTAAAGGAAGTAATTTTATCATCATCTCAACAGAAACTACGCATGGTAAGTGCATGTTTATGATGTCAGCAATTTGGACAATTCAGTCAACATTCTGAGTCACACTACTTTTATGAGAATTTACCAACTTCAAAGGTCAATGTCGTGCTGAATCAAATTATAAAATATACATTTTCTATTTCATTTCTTCATCAACAATAAATTCATCTTCTAAAATGGCCTGGAACGGAAACACTTACGCTCAATATCAAAATTAGATTCGCCACGAATATCCTATCAATCCGGATATGAGTTTTCTTCTCGCTCTAATACATTTGAAGGGATTTTTGAATTACATTCGACAATTTTCAAGCGTATTTGGTAGTATACCGACACTATATAACTGATACTTTAATGCAAATAGATTGAAAGTCAATTTGAAAGAGAAAATGTTTACAAGACATTATAATAGAAGATACCGAGCCAATTTGATGGTGCCTTAATAGACAATAATTGGATATGTGAAAAGTCTCAGTCCAACATTGAAAAGGATGCAACAGTAATTATTTTCACGATTGAAAATTCAACATTTCAGTATCATATCATTGAGAGAGAGAGAGAGCAGCGAATAACAACTACATGTATATCGCTCAGAGTACTGAAAAGGACCTCCTTATCGAGTGAAGTTAATTTATTTCTATGCATACATCTCCATCTAGAAGATGCTAGATATCTTAGCGTCTTGTCAGCCATTCCATGACATTAAGAAGTGTTATGAACATACCTGGAAGTGCACAATATTTCTGTACATTGACTAGGAATGCACAAGGACTACTAAACATTACAAAGGAAGAGTTTTGAATTTGAATTGTTGCATTCTATTAATTAACCAAATAGCGACTTCAAAATGAAAAGAAACCCAAAAATAATAACAAAGAAAATAAAACCAGTAAAAGATACGAAGCTAGTAGTAGAAGGTACGAAAATCGATTGAATATTTTGTCAGCTATCTGACAGAAAGCCAATTACTAGTAATGTTGATAATTGTATTAATAATGAATCGTTTACCAATTTGATATTTTTGATTCTGTATTAGTTCGATGTGATTCAATTGAGCACATTGTAACCACAGAATTAGATTCATCTGCGCGCGCTTCGGTTTCCTAGAAAGGAAGAATTGTATGTAACCTTAATATTGAAATGGCACATCACATCACACAACTTGCTCCTTCTCGAATGGATAATTCGTGTACCGCTTGCTATTGAAAATGGCAAACAATAAGCTGTCAGCAGAGGACACCAGAGCCAGTGAGAGATGCGTGCGTGCTGTGATATCACGTCGCACACACCAAAACACACATCGATGCGTGGCTTCGATTCAATGTATGCACTATACAGTGAGCAATGCCAAGGAGAGGATCATCAAGTGAACTAATTTTCGTACGCCTGCTACTTTCTTTAATAATGATCGGAAGGGCCAACATTATGGAGAAAACGTGTGGGCAATGATCTGAATTCTTCGAATCTGAAGGAATTTTGGCAATCGCAGCACTTTGCTGGAACTCACATTAATCCGCAAGCGACGCACGACTTTTTTCCTATCTCTGTAAGGTATTAGGAATTCCTTTTTGCCCACCTAATAGGTTCCTCAATGTGCCGTCCATTTCGTATTAATCACACTTCTAGCAAACCGAAGCAGATAAACAAAATATTTAATTCTGTGATTGTAACGCTCCTATGTTTCAAATGCTAGCTTTAGGCACTTGTCAAGGATATTCAAAGGATTGCATAGAGAAAATAAAAACATGACGCAAATACATTTTGCAGCATAAAGGTTCACGTATTGCGCATGCAGAATGTTAACCGCAAGGACTAATGAGCTACTGAGTGCTCTGGTAATTTCAACTTTTCAAAATATGCATAGAAATGAAAATTATCTAAAAAATTGTGATAAAAATAATTACAATTAGATGTAGACGAGCATTTATTGAATTTTTATTTCAAAGGAGGACTGTCAATTAGCCACATCGTGATCTGAAGCGCAACGAAGTTTCGGGGAATTCTTCCGTTCCTTAACATCTGAGGTGTCCTTGAAAGAGCACTCGCATGATAATGAGAATCATGTCTTCTGGCTCGATAAATACCATTACTTCCATAATACTCCTGACTCCGATAAATACCACAATAACCCTTCCATAAATAGCAATTCTAAACTCAAAAATGACACAAAAATTACGAATTTACATTTGCTGTTGCAACGAAAAATTCAAATAAGCTGCATTTACAAAGCATTTAAATGCATTAACCCTCAGGGGGGGGGTCCAGTGGACTCCGGAAACATACTTTTCTAATTTCCTTTTTTTGTTGAGGATATATCAATCGTTCATGCCCATCTAAAATTATCACTTTTGACAGTGATTATGTATGTGTTATTTCATTTCAATTGAATCACTAGAAGTATGTTAGACAGGCTGAGGGACCCACTGAACCCTGAGATGCTGTTAAAATTCATATAACAAAATTTTTACTTTCAGATGAAAACGCTTTTGTACATGTCCACAATGGTGCACAATGAGTGAAATTCAATGTTTACATCCTGCTCGTGCATGTGCGTTAAGCTAGAAGATCGTAAAATGTGAATAGTTTGTTTTCGCACATGATCGTGCATGACTGGTTGTCCTACATGAACAAATCAGCATAAATCAATGCTCAAAATGAAAGCCATTATTATATTCACAGTTCAACACTAAAAACAGACTGCTGGCAAAGATTTTACCGCAGTAATCGATGAGTTTGAGATCTCCACAGATGTTTTGAGGGTCATACAATGCAGCAATTATGGCTCCGTTGAGGCTTATGTCCGATTGATGGATAAATTTGAAGAAAATGGCCAAATGTAGGGGAATTTCATCAAAATCAACTATCTGAGGTTACTTGGCGACAGCAAACATCGTAAAAACGACTCCTATTACAACTGATACTGTGCTAAATGTCGTTGAAATACAAAAACACCATGTTTTCGCATGTGTTTGCTGACAACACAGAAAGACACTCAAAAGAGTGAGAACCCAAGAGTAAAGAAATTGACCATGAATGATCATTTGCGGTTTTCCTGAAAAATTCTACTACCGACTTGTTGCACGCAAACATCATTGTTTTACCTAAAATCAACTTTCCTAATGATTTGATATCGATTTTGGCAGATGAACAAAGAATTTGTAGAAGGGGTCCACTGGAACCCCCCTCTCAAGTCTCAGAGGTTGTGAAAAAGCTTAGGTCTCTGAGGGTTAAATTTCATCTGCTTACATACTCAACCGCATAGCGAATCACGCAGTTCATCGGTAAACCTCTATGACCTCGTCCACGTTGTCACATTCTTTACAGCTATCATTTTTAAAACTAGACTTTGGTCTTATCATCAATAAGTGATGATCGATAATGATTCTACTGTATTCTTACGGTGGAATAACAACGGAATAGAAGCTTGTTTTCGCCGCTGTGGATGTTTGATATTTCCATGTGACGCTCCGCTGATGTAATATCTCATAGCGTTCATTATCACGTTGTCAGTTTCATGCAAGCTATTTCACGGGGGATCCAACCGATACACACGGTCACAGACTTCAAGCTTCCTACGTGGGAGGAATACAAGGTCATCCGATGTCCGAGTTATGGGAACCTGCCAGAACACAGGAAATGCTGTGTAGGGTGAACTGAAAGACGATGAGCTTGTAGAGAAGTTAAACGTTTGTCGAAGATTTCTTAGCCCGCGGAGGGGCGATTCTGCTCTCTCCATGAATATCGCATTTTCTATGTAATATTTCACTGAAACCTTATCTCTCTTCTCAGGCTATGTTGTCCATTCCCTCCACATGAGTCAGCATGCTCTTTCTATGCGATGTTCAATTTCTTTCGGTCAATCTTTTCACCACACTCGCATCTTCTTGGATTTCATGACCACTCTATCATATGTATTATTTCGAACCAAAGCAGTCGCACTCAACAACATTCAACTCGGTGAATTTCCTAAGTGTGCATCACTCATAACACGTATAGATCAGAACCATATATGATGACGCTGCGCTGCGCTAAGCAGCGACACTCCCCCCCCCCCCACTATAACCAATGTCCAATGATGTGTTCGTCATGACAGACATGACTGCAAACGAAATATACTGAACGAAGACTACGGCCCGGGGCCGTTTCTAGCTATGGTAAATCGTTAGACTATCGAATTAGGTGAACTCATGTTTTATATTTTGTTGCCAACATCGATTTCTTTGTCGCAGCAATTCCGCCGTTAAGGTCGGGGGATTTACCAGTTAAGTCGCTGACGGACTGAAGCATTACAATGTCCTGACTTGGTATTATTCAACAGTAAGTTGTCCACAAAGTCCTTATTTTATTTTACTTAATTCCTTTTACAGCATTTCTCAATCTCCTCATCGTGTACTTTTGTCAGGCTAAACATAATTTACAGTAACGGCGTAAGCAGTCACAGCCCAACGTGTTGTGATTCTTTTGCACCCACAGTTGTGAGATTGACAAGTTATGACCAGTGCGACTTCTTTGCAAGTGTGATGCAGCCGTAAAAATTAACAATACCATAGAAAGTCATAGAATGGAAATTTGCATGAAAATTATGGCACACGCCAGGGGAACTTAGTTGGGACAAAATGCAACTTGTGCGATCTTGCTTCCATGTTTTTTGATTGGCATTTATATTTATCAGGCCAACTCTTGATCTGGATTGTTGGCCCTTGTCCAAAGACCATGTACTCAAAAGCAATAGTGAATTTGCAAAATGCTGCGCCGACAGGATGACAAAGAAGGAAATCATTTAAACGTTCTGTACGTTCATCATTTTGAAATATCGCTCCGATATCCGCTCTAATGTCGATTTACAGAACATGCATAACTCCAGCTTGAAATCAGAGGCCAAGAAATCTTACAGTATTCATTTTACTTTAAAGGGTTCCCCTGCTCACTAAATTTGAATAATTTTCAAAATCTCTGCATGCATTCAAATATCAGCTTCCAAAATATCACATGTGTCATTCAATGATTAATTGAAAAGTTCCAGCGACATTTCATTTATTTGAGAAATGATTGTCGGTAAAGAAACTTTCGATGTGTTTATTCCAGAAAAGCGCCAGGTTTGTTAGCCGCTTGAAGGAGAAATAATCCAATAATTAGACTTTCTATCTGTGAATTCTTCAGATGTTCTTACAAACAGCACACCGACCACTTTCAATTATGACTTTGTGAACCAATTTTTAATTCGTATTCCAATATTGAAAAATTGGAAACTAGTTGTCAGTGACTGCTACAAATAGACACACTGCATTAATCCATGGAATAGTTGGCTATTTCACATGAAACAGTGCTGCCATCTCACTTGCAATTCTCTTAATGAAAATCCTATAATTTACTGTTAATGACTTCCGGTAATTAAACAACTTCCGCAACCAACTTGGCAAATAGTTTGACTATGATACATTGTTTTAGATCGAAGCAGATCTACAAACCATAGATTTTTCCATGTGCCATCATTGTACATAAGCAAGATATCAAACTTCTATTCTAGTGTACTATTATCCACTTCTATGGATGCAGCACATTGAACCGATTTCTATGTAATTGCAGAAATTCTACATTAAGAATTCAACAATTAGATCCAAAAATGAATGAGTTTCAAGCACAGCGGTCTTTTAACTTTGTTCCCCTGTACATAGCGTTAAGATGAACATTCAAAGATTAGAGGATCCGTCTGAGCTGCTGATATCCAAGCAGAAAAGATCTTGAATTGCGATGTCTGAAGAGAAAGCATTTTTATCGGTGTGTTCTAGTTGATCATTTTATGTCATAGAAGTCCATTCTCTCCATCATAGCAATATCAATTGGAAGTTAATCATGAAGGTAGCTGCAACTAAAATAGAAAACACAACAGAGAGATAGAGAACATTGGGGCAAGTTGGCAAGGAATGCTTCCTACCTAAGATCCTACCTGTGGATTTATGTCTAAATGCAGCAATCTTGAGTAGAAATTGAGTGGTATGAGTCTATGACAAACTGGCAAACCAAATAGACGTAATGAAATTTTGACTGTCGACAGTTTTGAAACGGTTTCAGAAATCATTGGTCGCGCGGTACAATATCTATGATTCATGTAACTCATACATCGAGGACGCAATGTCAGTTTGGCAGAAAACTGTGGCGACAATTCGGTTACAACAGTGTCGATTAAACCTTTAATGGTTGGTTGTTGCCACAGAATTAGATTGTTTAATCGTGTCACTTTCCTAGAAGTGCAATCTGATTCAAAACGATGGCACATGCAGGAACTTGCTAAGTGGACAAAAAGAAACTTGTAATACCTTGCGGAGATAGGAGAAATAGCGGATTGCTGTGAATTTCTTCACAATGGTCCGATCGCCACGATTCCTTCATATTCGAAGAATTCATATCATTGCGCAAAAGTTTTCTCGATACTGTTGGTCCCTCCTATCATTATAAAAAAAGTTCACAGGCGCAGGAAAAACTCCCACAGACTTCTCTGTAGAACTTGTCATCGACTGTGTCTCTTTGCTGTGTGATCCGGTTGATAACAGTCAGTGAAACTTCGCACAATTTGGCGTGTTTAATGTCGATTTGACTGTTCATTGTTCGATTGCTATGGTATTATGTCAGCTGATTGTGCCATTTCATTAAAGTTACATGTTCCAATGTTTCCTTTCCAGTCAATCAGAAGAAGAGACGACCTGTCTAATTCTTTGATTGGCACACTTCACTGACCTGAACAATTTCTATTGAATTACTTGAACTACTTCACCTTCAAAATGCCAAAATGGGAGTTCATGAAGTCCTCCCATCTGGCAAGTAAATTTTCTTGACGTGTTATGCAAGCGTGTACTTTCATTACACTACAACCGCTACGGATGTCACAATATCTACAAGTATCGTATTTGAAAGATGTCCGAATGATTGCGTGTCGCAGATGGGTGTTCACTTTGACAACCGACGCTAGAACTAAACGTCAATCTCAATGTCGATTTTGGTGAGAAAGAACGGATGGCGGGCGATACAGTCATATCGCCAAATTTGTCTCGTTCAAGGCACGGGAAAATGAAATAAGTCAATCGTGTGTTGAAAAACTACTCTCATTTACCTGAAAGGTATATTGGTCGTTCAGTTATGGCTATGCATGAACGGACGGAGATGTCGTAGCCTGTTGAGGACGGCTCAACAGTGTGTTGATTGTCTAAATTTAGTTCGTGAAGAGTCGAACGGTGTGAATAATAGTTCCATTTGACGAGTTTATCACGGAGAAAAATTGAGTCAAAGACAAGTACTGTTCACTTGACAATCTGTCTGTCATCTGACTGTTGAAGTTGGTCTCTTATGCGAGCTGCTTCTGCAATACGCGTGCTTTGCCAATCTGACACGCCAAAGATAGACGAATATCGCATGCATACAATGTCAATCTCATGCATACAATGGCTGGGATAGGATTATGTCCGCTCTAGACAAACCCAAACGCAAATGAATCTATCTCTACTGTCTACAGTCACTGCTGTTACGGGTTATTATTTTCTTAATATTCCCAAAACATTTGATTGAAAAATGTAAATGAAAAATGTGGATAAATTATATTGTGAAAATAAATAATTGGTGCAAACAGTCCTTACAAGGTACGTTCACAGTTATAAGACAGTCACAGCACCAACAGAGTCTCCAGATTCTTCCAGGACCACAAGCCGTGGTGATCACGTCCGCAGCAGTTCGATGATAATTCGCACATAGAAGATAGGCTGCAACACCGTCAACGGCTCTCGCCGACAACTTCGCTTGGAGAGACCAGAGTGGGGTGAGCGGGCGTTGTTCATGCCGCGTTAAATACGTCTGTGAAGATTCGTTCACGGTCAGCTACCAATCGTTTGGTCATCCATTGTCTGATGACATAGTCATGTACCGTAGATAGCTGAGAAGCTGGACTTTTGCATGACATTGGAACTTGAAATGCATGCCGCGGAAAAGTTATTGCTCTAACAATGGAATGGAGATTGCTCTCACAAAACAATAAAATGCATAATAAATGCATAATAAAGCAAGAAGACAAACTGCCTAGCACACAACACTGCTCTTACTTTGAAAATATATGTAGTTGAAGATTAGTGCATTAACATTCGAATTAACAAAGGAACAATTAGTGAAACGATAACATTTAAAATAAGAAAAAACATGAATCGATTATCTAAAAACATCATGTATATTTTAAGATGCAAAGGCTGTAAGGAACTATACTGGATGTTGGATAAAGTAGCGACTACTTTCGTAATAGGCTAACTGTGCATAGACAACAAATAGCGCACTCTAAGTATGCCATACTGAATATGAGCAAGCACGTAGCTTCTTGTGCAAGATCAAAACACCGAAATTCGAAGCAGCTCCAATTTACCAGCTAACTGCAAATGCTACTAAAATGGACCGAGAGAGACAGGAGCAAATCTTTATTTCTATGCTTAAGCCTAGTTTGAATTCTGTCTGATTTTTATTTTTATTTCTATTGACTAATATGGTTTCTGTATTATTTTGTATAATATATCTTCATTTCATGAGTAGCTCCCATAGAAAAGATTGAAACCGCTTGGAATATCATTTGACTTTTCATTGAGTTTATATCTGTTTATTACTTATTTATTGGCATATTGGTTTTTTTGTATTGTCTTCATTATGTAGTTGAATATATTTGAATTTACTGTGCTTTGAATATAGCTCAAAGATGCTATGCGTGCGTTTGTGAAATGTGGAAAATCTCACTTCAAAATAAAACATTCCAATGCATCAATGCATGCAGACATATAAAGCAACTATAAAGCATTGTGTTTAAATCGAAGATCGATTCGTCTGGTTTGCAGTTGCCATAGAAAATGTTTGAAAAGAGCTAGAAAATTCAGACCTCCCACAAATACATGGATGACAGAGGGTTAATGCTGAATATGTTTCTAAAAATCCAGCTTATCACAAAATTGATACCAACTTCATTACTTCGCGAAGAAATCATGAGGAACAAAATGCTGATGAACGATCTCTACAAGTTTAAGTGCAGAACTGAAAATACAAGGCCTAGTGCTCAACGTTAGTGCCATTAGTCCTTTTTTATTGTATTTTCATGATCTAACTTGCAAATTGCCTGTCTATTTTGAGTAGAGATTAAATCGACTGCAAGAGACTGTCTAAGGTATAATGCTGCAAAATGTAGTACTCTCCTTTGTAACACAAATTTAATACTGCAATCAGCAGTTACTAGCAGCTACTAGAATTACTTCCTTGTTCGGTTGGGATCGTCAGCATTCCGATGATAGCCTGAATGAATCACGTGCTTGTCAGGTACCCTTTTAAGAGAAGATTCTGATATTACAAATAAACAGTAGAATTCGACATAGTGTAGATGATCTTCACATTTTTAGCTAGAAATCATCTCACTATGAATATCTGTACAATGGCAACTTTTATCATGTGATGAGCCTACCCAAGTAAACTGACTCGAACACCACACCTTCTGCACCGTCGCCTGTCCATGTGAAGCCCTTCACCAACAGAACTATCTTTCCACATTCAATTTAACCCTCATCAACCTTACCGTCTACATATGTAGACAGGTCAGTTATTAGAATTCCTAGCACTTAATGGTCGAATTCTTTCACAACCATTTTCTAAATCCATATGTTGATAATAAATGTTGTATTTATGATAAAAGAAATATAACTGCGAATGATGTTGTATATCTATCACATTAATTAAACGTATTTCACTTAACCGTCTACACGTGTAGACATGTATTATCTGCTACACAGTTTAGGTGACAGCAGCAATTGCTTGCGTACTCTGTTAGAAAATCGAAATACAATGCACTGGTGTAGCCTTAATGTACACTATGCGATATTATAGGTCTAGGCCAATAAGTAGTGTTGTGTGTAGTCCCACATAGCCACCATGTAGGCCCACATGCACGTGTAGCCTGTTAATAGAAGCTCCAGTTTACAATTGACGTGGATTCCCTTTCTCAGAAGTCTTGTTTCCTCCACCTGTGTTACCGCACGCTTTTGATACATCATAGTTAATGGTCACGTGATTGACTGTCACAAGATTCCCATGATGTCACCATACTACAGCACAAACAGAAATGTGTTCATTGACCGCTACTTCACGTCTTATTCCCACAGTGTTGAACTCTTTGAGGAAAGAAATGACTTGTATCGGGACTATTCTATCAAACTGATGTCAAAATACAAGCTGTGCTATGGCCTGGCCAACACTGACACTTAAAACAAAAGGTGTTTTGGTGGTTGACAATCTGTCATTGCTACGCAACTCGCTTTTGCATTACAGTAAGCCTTAATGCGAATCCTCAATATTTAGATATCTTCAGCTGCATCTGATTACCCCTGTACACAGACTTTCTAAAATGTGAAGACTGAAAAATTCTGATTATTACAAATGCATCTTCATTCAATCCTGTTCCCCTTCATGTTGAGACTTTGCTCAGAGAGACTTTTTTGTAATAACATCCTGAAAGCAAAATTACAATGTAAACGGCAATCAGAGAAAAGGAGAAGAGACATTTCCATCCACAGACAAGAAAAAGAGGCAAATACGCGGCTCCAACTGCTCCTCCTCATCAGCAAAGAAGACGATTTTGAGGCATTTAAAGCTGCAATAGCTTTCGAAGACGTGCATGAATTTTAAACAGAAAATGAACTTTTCATTACAATCTGCTCTTTTATCTGATTGAATTAACGGATATTTTAGTTCAAAAGCTAGAGCTCAAGTTCACGCCAATCAGTGTTTCCTTTATTAGAACAGGAAGCCGGTGTCTTTTCACATGGTTGGATGCTGGCAGCCAAGACGTGCTTAACGTGGAAGAGAATGACTCCGACTTTGACAAACATTAATTAGTTTTCATTTCACTGATTTATGTAGCAGAAGTGCATTTCAGAATTCTAAAATAGGATCGTATAAAAGGCATGTCTTGCAGCGGTGAATTTACGAATAGAATGAAATGATTTATATATACAGTAGTAATAAATTCGAACTCTGTGAGACAAAGGACTCTTTTTTTAAATGAACGCAAATACTACATGCATGCGTGGCATGTATATTTTTAGTGATTGACCTTGTACGCTGCTCTAGCATAAGTGGATCATTCCAAAAGTTCGTGCTTGTGAATAATTTCTATTACAATATAACAAAACACCAATCTAGCAAAGTCACCCTTCAATATGGTCACCTCTAAGTAAAATAATTTTCCCCCAACGTTGTGGCAGCTTGGCAACTCCGCTCAGAGCACCTGTGGAGTTCAATGAACGAAGAACGATGTTTGCAGCATTATTGTCCTCATCCAAATCGCTGAAACGTCTACAGTATTCTCTGCCTATGACGACCACTTCTCTGCGAAGCAGATAAAGTCGTTATAGAAAGGAGGTCGCTGTTTGCATGTAAACTTTTAGCTACCTTTTCATTTGATATATGACATTATAGTAATATCCCATCATAACCCTTCACACTCACAAGTCCAACACTGTATGATTGTACGAATGATAATAGCTTTTATACTTTCATAGGCTATAAGAGCGGATATTCAAAGGGCCGATTACGCAGGATTTACTGAAAATTTAGAAAACTGTATAGAAATATAGCAATGATGTGATGCACAAATATAAGTACAAAAAAGACATTAATCAATGAGAAAATTTGATGATACTCTGTATTAGGCACTGTATGTAGACATTATGTAAAACTATAAGATCAAACAACCGGTGCAATTATGTAGAATAAATTCAGATGCAGGACTACTATGTATGTATAGTGTATATTCGATTGTGTTTTTAGAATAAGTGTTTATTTTTAAATAATGATAATTGATAATACAAATCAAGAGAGACAAGGCAGTAAAATAAAAGATAAGTTATGACATGAACGTACTAAAGAGCAGATTATATATAAACGAAAGGTTACATACAACCTTGCGCGCACGCGCTGACGGAAAGTTGCAGAAGGACAACAAGCACCAGACTGAAAAGTGAGATTGAGAGCCTGTAGGTCTGACTTGAAGCAGTCAATTAAGGTCTGAGTCCGACCTTGTCTTCTTCGAAAATGCTCCGAGGGTTGATTCAGGAGGACCAAGGAAAGCGGAATTTTGTTACCTCTGCCGAAGCTTCGCAGGCAGTGGCCAATCAGACGTTGACGACGTTCCCGCAAGGTGACACTCAGGGGGGGAACACCAGTTCGCGCCAATAGCACTTTATTCGAGATTTTCTGCGGGTAGTGTATGCCCAGAGCGTTGTGGAGGAGAGACCTATGAGCAGCATCCATGACCTGCCTTCTTGTGTCGGTAGCTGGAACTGCTTCTAAACCGTAGAGGAGTATGGGTTCTACGATTGATTGAAATATTCGCACTTTCAGACGGTTTCGGGCAGTTAGGTCTCGAGCAGATTGCGTGGTGTACAATCTGTAAAAATAATGACGTACAGTAAGGTACAAAAGAAGTTGAGCGCCGATGAGTATGCGAAGGTGGTATAGCAAGGTGACCAGAACGTAGTAGCGTCGAAGGGACGAGAAAGTGGAGAAGGTTATCTGGATTCTTCATGTTGAGGAAAATTTTAAAAGCACGATGGTCGCGACGAATGCATAATGGTGTAAAGTTACCACAGGAACAATCCTTTCCACAGATAAGGCGATGTGCTCTTCTCCTGACTCTTTCCAATCTTTCGGTGTCTGTTTGATTAAGACCGACGAAAAGAGGAGAGTTATATTCCAATACGCTCTGTACATATAGATGATGATAGATGTGAATAATGTCATCTTTGCGAAGAAACTCTCGCAGTCGACGTATCACATAGAGACGGCAAAGAGAGGCAATGAGATAAGATGAAATGGTGGAACCTTGCGGAACCCCTGAAGTAACATCCGCATAGTCGCTGAAACAGTTCTGGATCTTCACTCTTTGTTTGCGATCACTCAGAAAACTTATGCACCATCTGATGAGCACTTTTGGTAAATCATGCTTCATTACAGACGCTATCAGAGACGAGTGTGACAAACGATCAAAAGCTTTTGAGATATCCAAAGATGTAAGAAGGATGCCATCAATATCACCTTTGTCCAACTGAACTGTCATGAAATCGTGAATTAGAATATGTGACAACAACGTAGATGATCCAGGGCGGAATCCAAAGTGGTTGTTACCGTAAGTATATAACAGACTCTCTTTGATAGACTTCAGAACAAGTTTCTCAAATATCTTGGAAAATACTGGCAGCAGCGAGGTAGGACTGTTAGCAAACAGGTTAACTTTCTCCTGGAAGATGAAGCCAGTAAGTTGAGACTGTTGGATGTATCTGTCAGAGATAAAAGTTGTGGATTAATATGTGTGGCTGTTACGTAATAAGACCATTGATGTCTGTCTGTCTGTCATTAATACATAAAGTTAGCGAAACATCTACACGTATTTATCGCTCCTCCGCAATCTGCGGTCGTAATAAACAGGGCGTCAACAGCATTGGTGTCAAAGATTTTGGTCTTAATCGACAGGAAGTCGTTAAAAGCGTAGTCGTTTGTGACGGAGACTACTGTACCTCGAAATGGTTCTTTTATATTTCCAAAACGACCTAAGTGAGGAGTACTCAGCAAACTGCAAACTGAGGAGCACTGCAAACTGTAAGCAGCCACTTATCAGACAATTTATCAACCAAGTCATTATTTTGGCTGATGAGCTCCGTATTATCAGACAAATTTCCTGCTTATCAGACAAGTTTTGTCTCATCGAACGAACTAATTCATATTATTGCGTTTACTGCATATCGTACTACTTATGACTAATATATACACTTTTATCAGAATTGGATGGCATCCCTGATAATTTTAAATTATAGAATATTCAATGTTTTAAATAAGTAGGGTTCTCTTTATAGACCTAGAGCCATGGCGATAACAGGTCTGGATATTTGATATATTAAAGCCATCTTTAAATTCTGTTTTTACACTGCTCTTTGCAGCTTTTAAGGGTATACACAAAAAATACATTAAAGTTAGTAGGGTATACACTAAAGTCGACAATAATTCAGCAAAGGATATCTTATAAAGCATCTGAGTGATTCGTGATAAGCATGCACGTGTGGGAGTGTGAGTGATTGAAGCAGTTTGAGAGCGAAAGTGGTTAGGAGACTCTAGATATAATAGCTGATGTTAAATCGTTTCAGAGACTATATTTTTCTGAAAAGTAGACAGCACCTGATATTTTGGTTGATAATTCGTTTCATCTTGTCGGTTGCAATAGTCTGATATTTGATTGATTACAGTCCATAGTTCAGTGTTGTCAGCTGCTAGTGAAACACTTTCACAGGTGTGTGGTTTCAAGTGGTTGATTTGTGAGCTTTCTAATAGAGGTATTCGCATTGCAAATACTTATTTACATTTTCTGGACTTTTTGGTTGAAGATATTTGATTGAATGTATTGAGTAGCTACTTATGAGTGCGTAAGGGGATTGCCAAGATTGATTTCTGTATGGAGTACACTGTGAATCGCTGGATACGAAAATTACATACAAACATATACCAAAATCACATACAATTTGAAACTAACATCTGATACGAGATTCTGGTATCTCTAAAGAGATCTGGTATGTTTTTCATACCACATCTCACTTACTTTTGTATGCAATTGATATGTAACGATGCGAACTATTCTATCTGTGATTGGCTGTTTTACACTGAAATATGAATTGTTGGTATGTTTTATATACGAGACCCGATGCAAATTCATCCTTATTCGTATGCGTCTGGTATGTGTTTGGTATGTGCATCTTTAAGTCACATACCAAAAAAATATGTGTATTTTACATACTACTGTCAAATAACTTTTTTCGGTATTGCCAGTCGTGAATATTTTTTGTTTTATAGAGGGATATTTAAGCATATTAGATTTATTGTGAATTTTATGCTCTACGAATGCGTCGTCGTAGCTACTTGTCTATCAACTTTAACAGGACGTTTAGTTAGCTCAACTTTAAGAACCAAGTTGTTACACATCACTTCTTTTAAACTATATCTTGATTTATATATCTCAAACAGAACTATTTTTGCGTTCATGAATTATAATGTGTTTTTATTTCGGATTGATAATATGCTTAATTTCAAAATTGCATAATGCATAATTGTTGATGGTTGAATACTTATTGATTATTCATGAAATGCCTTAGACTTACGTGTATTGAAATCGAATTCAGTATTGAAAGTATGACTCTTGAATGTCATTATCTCACTACTTACAAAACGGTAGTAACATTAGTGTGATCTTTATTGACAAAAGGCCTTAAATCAACATATATTAGAAATTATTGATGCTTTCCTGTAACAATGTGCTGGTATGGCTTTAGTATGTAAAGCATACCAAATTTGAAATAACATACGAAAAGCGTACAACTATTTACAAAGAGAATACAGAAATATACCAAAAGCAAATATTTTGGTGTTCATCCTTCCTATGTGATTGGTATTAAGCGATTTACAGTGCACAATTCAAATTATTTCAAATTCAATCAAAGATTTTCATTCAAAAACAATCATTCCCAGGCATCTGCGAAATGACTTTTTTGAAGGACGTCTTGTAAATCCCTAATAATTCAAATAATAATCCAATGATTCAAATAATTCAAATAATCCAAATAATTCCCAAAAATAAAAAGGAATCATAAACATCTTGCTTGATGTCGCGAAATTATGAATTCCCGGTTTGGGCAGCATTTCTTTTGGGAGTTCAGGTTTATTCTTTCTCATCGTACCAGTCATGGTCAGCTGACGTCCAAGAAGGGTTCGCGCAAGAAGAAGACTGCTAAAGAAATTTAAGCGGGAGCGTCCCCTAAACTTCACAAGTTGTTCATCCACTGTGACAGAGGATCCCGCCTTGTAAGCAGACTTGAAATTGGTGACAACTTCCGAGAAAATATTTCTCAGTGGTGAAAATTTGTCGTTAGGATTTCTCTGTCTGCGGTCATCAAAACGGATACTAGACATCAATTCAGTGAAGCGGTTGCGAGACACGCACTGATTGTATATCTGCCGATCTTCTGCGCTCCATAACTCAGAAACTCTTGTTTAATTGTCATGAAACGCCCCAGCCATTAGTAAGACACCAAAAAAACAATACATCTCGTCAACAGTGGCATGTGTCCAATTAGCAAAGCGCCTTTGGCCTAGTCTCTTGCACAATTTGATTCGATAAGAATAATTTGAATGCATGCTCTGGACTCAATCCACAAACATTTCTTGCAGCTTGAGTTGGACCTTGGTGCTCTCGAAGGATATTATATGGCCTTGGCCGTACATGACGATTTTCTGGAAGCGGAACTTTGGACCATCTTTCCTGACCATTTTTCGACACCATAATATTGCTTTCAGGGTTTGCCGGATTCTGTAAAATATCACCACGTCCATTCATTGAAGTTTCTTCCATACTCGTTTCCATTTCCACTTCTGAAACAGGGTCCTGGACCACTTCATCGGATTCACTGCCGTCGGAGTCATTCTCATCAATTTTATCACTATCGCTAGAATTTTTTTCAATCAGTCTTCGAAATGCTTCTACATGAGAAAAACGTCTATGCTGTTGTCGCTGCATGTCCGGTCGAATGTGTTACAGTCACGAGTAACAATTCAAACTATCCAAATTCAAATGAGCATTCAAATCAAAATAAACCAACGTAGATAGTGCCTGAGACGTAACAGTCATAGAGAGAGAGAGAGAGAGAGGGAGAGAAAGAGATAGAATAAATAGAGATGAAAGAATTGCTCTATCCTGCATGTATCATCTTGATTTGAAATTTACGTCAATTCAAGACATAGATATCTATAAAAATGGAAACAGTGCTTCACATTCTGAACTTAAGATGTGTAGTACATAGATATAGATATACGAAACAGTTTAAATGGCGAAAAATTGATATGAAAAGTAAAGAAAAAAGAAGGGGTCCAATTGGACCCCACGGTAGTTATCGTTACTATAACTGTAATTATAGTTCATGTCAAAAAATATTTTTCAAATTTCAGTTTTGCAGCATAAACCGATGAATTTTAATCAGGTTTAGGTTCATATGAAGTTTTAATGAAAAATACTGCAAACAAAAAAATTGGCATTAGTGTTTGTGAGACATGGGGTCCATATTGACCCCACGGTATATTGACGGTTAAACATTTCTTTCTGCCCACTTAGTAAGTTCCTGCATGTGCCATTGTTTTGAATCAGTCTGCAGTTCTAGGAAACTGATAGGCTTAAACAATCTAACATATCTGGCATATACATTTTGCCACAAAACATGACCTCTTATTTTGTAGCTGCTTTCTTACTTGAATTCAGAGACATTTCTTGTTCGAGTACAGTCACGTATTCTTGACTGTCTTTTGGCAATGCCCTGAAGTTGTCAAAAAACGGTTTCTTGTAATTGATGTGTACAAATTAGTGAAAACATATGAATTTTTTAACGTGCTGCTGTCACTAAATCGTGTTTACACTAAGAATGATTATATCATGTGAAGAAAGGAAATTTCAGTCCCGAAGAACTTGTGGAAGAACGTTGTCATATTGATTGCAGGTGATTTTTTAAAGTTTTAATAATTTAATTGATAAAATATTAATTTTTCAATATTGAACATTCAGAGCAATACGTAGGATGTAGGATGTAAAAGGGGAGGCGAATCCCCCAGATCTCGATGTCCCTCGGATATTAATGTAGTCACTCAGTTATGGCCAATGTGGCAGCTAATCACTCATATCGACGAAACATCAAATATTATAGTATTTTGATTATCTTCAGAATGGAACTTGCATCACAATAAAATGATGGACATGACTTCCTTCACCTCAGAGAAAATAAACTAAGACATGCTGAGGTTCAGATGTTGTTCTCTTCAGGAATCCGTCTAAAGACATTAACGGCTGCGCTAATGTCTGCAAGATATATCCGCACTTGCTGATACCATCTTGAACACTGTAATTCTTCAGATACGCATTTGTTCTCTATGTTGGATAGGATGTAAATATTTATCATTTCTCTTAACATCTCCTGATTGATTTACCATATTGATAAGTTTTCTCAGGTGTTCGACAGAGATATTTCTAAATTATTGGCACTAAACGACACACAAATGAGCGGTTCATAGTCATGATTTGGATGAAAAATGATGGCAAATCATGATGTTATATTCAAATGAAAAACGTGACATTGCTTAGGTGGAAGAATCTTGGGTACTTATGGGTTATCTCCCTCCAACGTTTTCAAATTTGTCTAAAATCCGTAGAAATTACTCAATCGTCACAAAACTTTGGTCGTAGGTAAGTGAGGATATATTCCACCCACTTGCCAGACTTTGTGCAAATCGAACAAGTAGTTTTTGAATTCGGGTGATAACATGAAGTGCAGCGGTATCTGCAGCTCTGTGACCTCATGGTCTGAGCAGAAAGCACTCCAAAATTTCCATGAGGGCATGTATTTTAGATTTCATTTTACATCACATATCCCACGAAGTATCTGCGAGCATTGAATTTTGTCAACAACATCCTACATTGAGAAGTCACATATGTGTACAAAGAGATATAGATTGATAAGATTGATATGCAACGAAAAGGCAAAAATTCGAAAATGCGGGAAAATAAAAGTTGTCACAGCGTTGGTCGGCCGTTTTAGCTTTTACGAGGACCTCACCACAAAATGCGACAGGAAGGAAAATCAACCCTGCATCCCCAGCATGGATAAGATAAATACACAAAAATCACTCGTAATGTGTATTTGTCCAAAAATTGAATTTGTTCCCAAAATGCATGGATGTTTCATCAAACTTCTTGAATATCTAATAATGAATATCTACATGTGTTTGTTTGTATGGCACTTTTAAATTTGTAACGGCGCAGGTCATCAAAGTCATGTTGTAGCTCAGCTTTGCTAAAGTTTCGATTCAAAATTCGACTTCTATTCAATACATTTTTCCTAAATGATTTTTCATCATGTGTTGAGCATTCTTTCATGCTTGGATTTAAGAAATAATTACATGATGAAATAAAGTTCCAATAAAGATAGCGATACTTAAATAAGCACCAAAGTAGTTTAAACAATCGATGCTACATCAAATGTGTCAGGAATCAATGCAAATGCCGGTTGCTGTCCATACTAGTATATGAAGAGATTTCTTCAGAGGAATTCTTGCAAAAATTATCGTAAATAGTAATTGCTTTAATTTGTCTGTGCGTGTGACTCATATGCAATAAAGCATGAAAATACTTGCACCAAAATAAATGGTGAAAGATAGCTCCTTTATCTTCTTCTGAGAGCAATTCGAAATCGGATTTCTAACAAAACTAGGAATGTCATTTATATGTGCCTTGAACATTTTTCTCGATCTATCTATTGCATCGTATCAATAAATATCGAGTGTGGCCAATTTTATCATCAAATATATCAACGATTAAGGCCAATAAAAACTTCAATTTGGCGCCTCTCCTGCAGTCGATGTGAAATTGCTCTTCACAACTGCATTCAGAGAAAATGCAGGAAGCTAATAGACGGCATCAATGCCATCTAGAGTTTGACTTTAGTTTATGAAAACAACAATTAGATCTCATAAGTAGCAGATGTTATTGACCTATGGATGTGGTTTTACTTCCATTTTTGAAAACTGCACATTGACTGAACATGATTCGTCAGAATCGCCGACCAATTAAAGGTTCAACTATCCGTTGTGCAACGAATGTATGTAGTAGCTGCCTCAGCAACAAAAACATCCTCATCTTTCCAACAACGAGGTTTTCCGTTAAGGCAAGCACATAGCGTGTGAAGAGTGTTCTCATTCGATGTTGTATCTCTAGTCCTAATCCATTGCCTGCTTTTATTATCAAGCAATTGGCACCGGTTGCCAAAAGGACATCAAGTTTTCGTCTGTTCTCACACTTAACACACTTAGTATTCATTTGCCTACGCAAGTGGAACAAAGCATGTCAGCAAACGGTGAGAAATGTTTCCAAAACTGCACCGTTAGGACAGAGATCAACATGATCTAAACATTTATTTACTTTTCATAAGCACTGCGAAGTTTTACACGATGAGCCATTTTATTTTTCTACTTTTGAATTAGTTAGGCCAAATGTTACTAAAAAGAGTGCGTTAAACCTATCGACGCCGAACTCTAAAATTCCATTGAGAAAGAGGAGATGAGAGATAGGAGAGAGAGAGAGAGAGAGAGAGAGAGAGAGAAAAGAAGAGAGAGAAGAAAAGAAAAGAGAGACGAAAAGAAAAGAGAGACGAGAAGAAAGAGAGAGAAGAGAATAAAGAGAGATAAGAGAAAAGAGAGGGAGAGAGAGAGAGAGAGGAGAAAAGAAGAGAGAGAAGAAAAGAAAACAGAGACAAGAAGAAAGAGAGAGAGAGGAGAAAAGAAGAGATAGAAGAAAAAGAGAGAAGAGAATAACGAGGGAGAAGAAAAGAAAAGAGAGACAAGAAGAAAGAGAGAGAGAGGAGAAAAGAAGAGAGAGAAGAAAAGAAGAGAGAGAAGAAAAGAAAAGAGAGACGAGAAGAAAGAGAGAGAAGAGAAGAGAGAGGGAGAGAGAGAGAGAGGAGAAAAGAAGAGAGAGAAGAAAAGAAAAGAGAGACAAGAAGAAAGAGAGAGAGAGAGAGAGGAGAAAAGAAGAGAGAGAAGAAAAAGAGAGAAGAGAATAACGAGAGAGAGATGAAAGAGAGAGAGATAGATAGAGAGAGAGAAAAATGGTAAGAAAGAGATATAGAGTCTCGAAAAGCCGACTTGCATCCCTTTTGTATTTCCAAAGCATGCTTCGATCACATTTGCACTCTAGGAATTCTTCATAGTGATATTGTAATCTGATGCTGAAAGAGTTTTATGTGTGCAATGAGGGTTCAATTCTAAATAAATAAAGATAAGGTCGACATAAGTGCTGTGAGCTGTACAGAATGCTGAGAATAAGTTTTAAACACGCCAGTTAAAGCGACCCTATGGATGCACTCCGTGTTCTGAATCACATGAATCCGACTTTCTCGACGGAGGGGGGGGGGCTCAGAATGCCCCCTGTGGGGCGAAGGCTAAATGATTGGACTGAATTGGAAATACATTATCAAGTGTGGTTGATCTGCGCAACCCATTTACCTCAATAAAAGGTGAATAAACAAGAAGACGGCTCCTCTTTCTCTCATTCCATATGAAGTCACAGAGGCATGTTAGATAAAGAACACATTGAAGATCTCTTCCCCTCGAAAGCAGATGATCAAGGTGTAATAAACGTTGTCACTGAGGAGAATTTTTTGTAAATGGCACGTTGGAAGGAGTAGGAACTTAAATTTTCCTCAAATTTCACCTGCGTTTGAAAGCAATAAGGAGATGAGAGAAATGTCAAAGAAGATATTAACTCCGTTGACGTTAAGTCGAAAGGAGGCTTAAATTAAACTCAGTTGATTCATTAGCACTCACCGTTCGAAGAGCGACATTTTCAGGCAATAAAGTTTGAAATGTTTAGAACCAGGAAGAACTCGAGTCAGTTAAATTCTAATATAGTGCAAGTTCAAGAAATTTGAAGCAATTTCAAGAGATAGCGCCACTTCCTTCGAGTTGTCGCCATCGGCAATTGAATGATAAAGCAATGATATTCATATACATCCAAATTTTGCAACAACTGAAAATATATTTAAGTTGATAAGATTCAACTTTAATTTAAGGAATCCAGTTAATCGTAACTTTATAAAGATAACAAAATGCTACTTCCCGTGAGCATGCAACAGAAGGATGTCCTCAGACGTAAAAGAAATGATCATGAATCGAATAACCCAGCCCTTGTAGGGTGAAACGCAGTGTCTACGGCTGCTAAGGAATATTCGCGCTAGATTTGTTCAAGTCTGAGGACATCTTTCCATCATAACTCTGCATAGAGACTAGTCTCAACAGACATCGAGCCTGTTCATCATTGAAATGCACTTGAGATGCACCATGCAAGCTACATTACATTCGCAGAATTTAAGAAATTTATCAAATTTATCCTTCCTTGAAATTATAAATGAGAAAGTGCGAGGAAAATGACTTGATGAATGTACAGGATTCCTAATATCTCGAAATGAAATTAGGAAAAATGAAAGTATTTTCACTTCACTCCCGGTCGTTTTTGATGTGAAACTTAGTTTCCTATCTAAGCAGCGTGATCCAGGCTTTCGTTCTTCTCCGATTTAGACAACATTTAGGCTTGATCTACTCATTGAAGTGCGATGACACTGTTTGAAGTGGTGTTGTTTCATTCGACTTCTTGGCCACTGGACAAATATTTAGGCTGAAAAGCAATATTTTGTAAATGTTTTTATTTTGACTAAATAGTAACACGGACGTACGTCTACTAAGGAACATGACAGTTGAAGTGACAAATTGAGTTTAGCAGACTTCACTTGAGAACATTCACACACGTCATTGAAACTTCGCACAATTTGGCGTGCCCCCTGTTTGACTGACTGCTTATTGTTCAATGGCTATGGCACCATGTCAGCCAATTGTGCCGTTTCATTAACTTTCATTAAATTATTTTAAAACTTTCATTAAACTTCGCACTTTGTAAAATTTTCCTTTTCGAAAATAGACTACCTACAGCATAGAAATAGATAACAATGAAATATCTAGAACGGAAATGAAGATTCATGCAATACATAATAGTGGCACAAAAATCGCACGCATTTTCAGTTAGATACACTTGTCAACGGCTGAATCATTGGTTTAGAATCAGTCACATGTGTAAATCAAAGCTTTTCATTGGTTATTCATGCCCCAACTTAGTTCCCCCGGATGTGCCGCGACCTTGAGTCAATTTCCATTCTAGCGAACTTCAGATAAACAGTTTATTTCTATGACCTACAGAGATTAGATTCATTTGCGTATGCGTGCTTGGATGGCGCAGTCAGCAAGCGATGGAGATTGACATAGATATTCGTCTCTTTTTGGCTAGGTGTGATTCGCAGAATTAGCGCTCACACGGACCTCAGCCGTCAGATTACAGGAAGGCCTTTGACTCAAATTTCTTCCATTGTAAATCCGTCAGATTGAAATATTATTGACACCGCTCGACTCTTTAACGTGGTGTCAATTCTCTTGTTAGTCAGAATTCAGGCTTGAATTTGCATTACGTTCAATAGAAAATGGATCTTCTTGTCACTCGAGACTAGTCTTGGTCGTGTCCATCAGTATTGAGAAAAGTCAGCTCTAGACAAAGCTCGAAGACGAGGTAATTCATCTCCGGGAGACGGTCTGTCTAATTCTGGGACATAAGCACAGGAAGGAAACTATTTAGAAGTGCTTTGAGAGAATTAACAAAAATACCCAAACCACAGAATTAGACAGGTCGTCTCTTCTTCTGTTTGACTAGAAAGGAAGCACTGGAACATGCAACGTTAATGAAATGGCACAATCTGTTGACATAATGCCATAGAAATAGAACAATAAGCAGCCAGTTCAACATTAAACACGCCAAATTGTGCGAAGTTTCACTGACTTATCAACCGGTTATCAACACAGCAAAGAAATACAGACGATGTCAAGTTCTACAGAGAAGTTTGTGAACGTTTTGTCGTAGCCTGCGTTTTTAAAATGATCGGATGGCCAAAATTATCGAGAATTCTTTTGCGCAATGGTCTGAATTCTTCGGATCTGAAGGAATCGTGGCGATTGGAGGATTTTGAAGGAATTTGTGGCTTCGTGTTCTGTTATTTATTGTCTATTAAGTTTCTCAGATTCGCCCGGGTGTTGTGTTGCATGTTTTTGCTAGTGAGCGGTAAACGTTTGTAGAGTATCATGTGTCTGACAGTCTGTCATTGCGAGTCTTGCCAATGTAATGTTTATGAACTTGCTGCTTTACCTCCGTGTATTTGTGGGGCTTGTAGGATTGTTTGTGACACACTAAAGTTGGCGTTGAAAGAAAGTGCTCGAATTGAACGTGTCTGACTTTTATTTTGGGTACAGAATTCACAGCAATCCGTGAGTGACGCACGCTTATTTATCCTATCTCTGCAAGTTATTAAAAAATTCTTTCGGCCCACCTAATAAGTTCTTGCATGTGTCATCGTTTTGAATCAGCTTGAACAATCTAATTATGTGATACAAACATGTATTAGCACATAACCGGATATCTGTGAATGCAAATTTGGGAAGATATTTCGTAGGTAGATTTGGTTTGCAGTGCACTTCTTATAAAGGTGACTTAACATCTGCTATCTCGGACAAACAAACTTCAAGATACAGCAGGGGACTGTAGAATTCCCTTAACGTATCATTTCAAAGAATTTCCATCACTTGATCAGTCAAATCTTCTCAACCTGCACTTTCTCAAGTATCAAAAAATGCACCGAAAACCCTCTTCACCGAGTTGCCCGAGTTCATAAGAGGGAATTGATTAGTCGTGAGGTTACATACAACCTCTCATCTCAAATCTTTATCAGTTTCTTTTGACAATTTCCTTTTTATTAGACTTAGGCAATGAGATGAATGACTTCTAGACACAAACACCATCACCGTCGTAATTATTCATCAAATATAGCTTCCTGTTCTTTGGATAATCACCACAGATCCATTGATTTATTCAATTTTTATTCTCCTCTGCGACAAATGCTTTGGAAGATCAACAATACACTTGAAAAGCGGCGATTGAACTCTCATCTGTGATGTTAATGGAGAACTGAATGAGGATATAAATGTCAATTGCTGCGCTGTCCGTAGACGGAGTAGAAGTACATCCGATGAATATGATGGTGGAAAAATAATATAGATTCCAATACAGACATCACAGACAGAAGTCAAATTCCCCCGTGTCGCCGGCACAGCGTTCGTGTTTGTTTCTTTAACCATTCAACCGGACAGCTGCTACACTCGATGAGTGATGTAGCAAGGGTCTAGACCACGGTTACGTAAGCCTAACACTGTAATCTGTCACCTAAAATAGAAGAAATCTGCATCCTAAAGTGGCTACGTTGAAATGGAATGCTGATATACTAAGGAAAACAATAACCAAATGCCAAAAATTATGACTCTAGGCTTAGTACCTTTCGCCTAATCAGAGAAAATATAGAACATTTTATCATACCCAAAAACTGCAATCTGCGTCCCATTGGATTCACATGTGTTTTTCTTTGGTCGTGTCTGACAAGAAGAGGAACTCACTGGAACTCGGCAGACGCGCAGATTCGTAGTAGGCATAGGGTGTACATCATTCTGTGAAAGTCTCACTTTCGGCCTCGCTCCCTGCAGAAACTCGCTCTGGCTGCCGGACTATAGGTGTTATTTCGCCAATGATAGAAATCTCAAAGTGAACACTATCTCAGTGCTGTTTGTCAAAATATATTTGTTCTACTTCTATGTCCTGAAATAAACGTTTGCATACAACGAAAACATGGCATACAACCACAGTGCGATAAGAAACTTCAACAGCCATGTAGCGACGAATTCTTTGATGATATTTATTGCACGATGAGGGCTATTTATCGTCCATCAAGCAATGAGATTCAACAAATAATTCAATTTAACGAATAGTGTCTTGCTTAAGTGTGTGATTAAGAAGGTGGTGGTTTACAATGTATTTCAACCCTCGCACCACTGGGGGTGTTTTGACAAACGCACCCTCTTCCTGCTTATTTCCGGAACTGCAATACAAAACAAAATGCACCAAAAGAAGGCTCTCATCATGGTGAGTCAGGATATTATCATTGTTTTGATATTCAAGGTAATTGTGGAAGTCAAATGTAAGGTCATAAAGATGATTTTTTACCATTGTTTAGAAATTAATTTCACAATTTTAAATTTTGAATTCAAAACGCCGAAGTCTAAATAGAATCTGCAAGGGAATTATCATTTTCTTTTCAAATTGACACGAGAACACATTGTTCTATAAATTCGAATAATTTTACTGTTAATAAGGACACCTGAAAACATTCAAAGCAAAAATGGTGCAAAATTCGACAAGTCTGTCGTACATTCAAATTTATGAAGTCTCATTGCGACGAAAGTATGGAGCCGATGTTATGCATAATTGTTGGAACGCTGTGGAATGCGTAGAAAATAAGCTATCTAAAATTTGGAGCTCGTATCTTCCTTTCGTTCAGGAGATCGATAACATTTTCAGGAGTGGGGGCGGTCAACGCCCCCTTCAATTGGGGTGAAGGTTGAAACATGGGAAACTAAAAAGATTCGTCCACACGAGCAACGAGCCGATGTATTTTGGAAATAATCAAGCCGAGCCGAGTAAGGCCGAACCAACAAGCCGTGATTATTTTGGGTAAAACATGACTCAAATTGACGATGTGTCTACTATCGACCGGTCTACACATGACACGTTCGCAAATCATGGACTGTAGAGGATCTATCGCACAAAAAATAATGTGTCATCAATTTATAGTCAAGACATGATTATATTTTAACTATTACAGTTTTGGCTGATGAAGTTAGAAACGGTTGCAGTCCACTTTGGATGGACTCTCGAACTTATCTGTGCTTAGCAGTTAGGCTACTTTATTTCCTAATGTAAACTACCTCCCGTTCCAAATGGAATAGAAGTTTTATAAAACCTCAGAATCGAGTCGGTGTCCTACTAAACACTCACAAACACTCACCCAGAATAAGAGTTATATTACTTTGATAAAGTTTGAACACCACTATGTGAATTGGTGGCAGTCAATATATCATAAGTTTACTCGTCGTTTGGCCTCTTCATGCCAAATTCTTAGTTGATCCTGTTCTCCCGAGGTTGCTATATCCATGCATATCTAGCCTAAGGGGGGCCATAACCCCCTTGGTTGTTTTATCTCACGCCGGAACGAGTAATTGTTTGAATGTCTCCTTCAGTGACATTTATTAACTTTCTGTTGGCTTTCTCTGAGTGGTAGCTGTCTTTTTTTAAACCCAATATCTTAGCCACTGGAGCCACATGAAAACAATTGAAGACCACATTTTTTCAACAGTATGGATTTTTGCTTCTATTGACAAGAATTTTGAGTTTTAAGTTCATTTGCAACCGGTTCATGAAATATGATCGAGTAATAATGGATACTCCAATACCTTTTACCTCATTATGATAACTAATATTCCGTATGTTATATAGCCTACATACTACTTATAAATGCGAAATTTCTAAAAAATGATTGTTTGAATTTTAAAATGCTATTTATAGTAACTAGAACGGCTTAAAATGCAAAATCGACAGTATCACCAGACAGAGCATGTTTTAAATATGTTCTTCAGAAATGTTCATGAAATTCTAACAACTATTTTAGATACAATTTTTAAAAAGATGACTGTTTGAATTTTAAAATACCATATATAGCAACAAGATCAACTTGGAATGAGAAACTGATACCCCCATCGGATGGAGCATGCCCAAAATTGACACACCCTTATATGCTATGCCATGTAAGTGAATGGTTTGGAAGATCTAACCCCCCTAATACTTCACCGATAAGAAAAGGTCTGAGGCAAATTGGGTAATCCGTATCAGCTGATCTTTCAACAACATTGTTGCGTGATCCCAACTAAGTCCCCGCCACAAGAACGGCGCAATCCGTCTGTACCCAGCACGTACCTCCTATCTGTCTCTCCCTCAGCACGTACCCAGTAGTCTCGAAATCTGGCTGCCATCTACTCATGAAGGCAGTGGCAATTGGTTTAAATAATGTGCTGGCTTCATATTGACCTACAAATCCGTGAAATGCAACTTTCTTATTCCATAAAAGGCAAGGTTATATGATCAATGTTCATGGGTTGTCTGTTCATTAAATCAGACCTTTCGAAGTCTACCGCAGTGACTTATGTAATCAATTAACGGTGTGCGTGAAAGTGATAAATCTAGCGGGTGAACTTCGCGTTTGGAAAGATAAACTTAACAGAAAATAACATAAATTTCCTTGAAATATGCAGTGTAAAGTCTACAAATCTACTGACTATTTTTTCTTAGAATGTGAAGATTTAACCCTCAGAGACCAGAGCTTTTTTACACTCTATGAGACCTGAGGGGGGTCCAGTGGACCCCTTTAACATATTCTTAATTTTTCTGCTTAAATCGATATCGAAACATTAGGAAAGTTGATTTTAAGTAAAACAATGATGTTTGCGTGTAGCAGGTCAGTATAGCGAACCCCTTGAGTGACTTTCAGCCTTCTCAATAAACATGTGCGAAAATATTGTATTTTATAAGTCAGCCACATTCAGCACAGCATCAGTTGTACTAAGAGGCGGTTTTACGATATTTTCTGTCACCATAAAGCCTCAGATAGCTGATTTTAATGAAATTGATTTAATTGATGCAGCTAGACCTTTCCATTTATCCATTCCTCCAAATTTATCTAAAGCTATCAGAAATAGGTCGAAAATGAGTCAAAATTGCTGCACTTTTAGAACCAAAAACAGCTGTGGATATCTCAAACTTATCATTGCTGCTGTGAAAAGTTTGTCATCAATCTGTTTTTGGTGCTCAACTATGAGTATAATGATAGCTATCATTTTGGACACTGATATAAGTCGAGTTGTTCATATAGGCCAAGCAGTCACGCGAGATCATGTGTCATATTCACATTTTGCGATTTTCCAACACAACGCACATCTATGAGCATGATGTAAACAGTGAATATATGACTTTCACTCTTAAAGCATCATCGTGGACATGCACAAAATCATTTTTCGACTGATAGTAAAAATTTTGTTATGGGAATTTCTACACCCTCTGAGACCTGAGGGTTGGCCTATCTACCATGTAAACAGATGTAACAGAATGATTTATTCACATTTAAAGAAAAACCAACCTTTGAGATACCTTCAGCTAAGCCATCAAATTTTCTTTGCAACATCTCAGAAAAGCCAGCAAAAAGTGGTAAGTCACCTGCATAAGCTAAGGACGAAACAAAGGAAAACAGGAAAGATGCACTAATAGATGGTATTGCTTTATCGAGAGTGGACTTCATAACCACCAGGAAAATAAAAGATGACAGCGGATCACCTTGACGAACACCACGTTTTGGATAGGTGCACGAACCACAAGCCGAAACACAACAAGAGGTTTAGAGCCATTTGAGGTATCTAAGCATTCGTGGAGGGAGACCGTGTGATAGGGCCGAATTTGATATGGATTGGACAGAAACACGATCAAATGCCTTTGATAAATCTAGACATGCAAAAGACAGAGGTTCAACTTTTGTTTGAGAGTGACGAAGAATAGCATGTAATAAAGATACCGCTTCCTTAACACCAACTCTCTTGTGGAATGCAAACTGAAATTCTGACAGCTTTATCGAGGATAGTAAGCGTCGAGCAATAACTTTATGAAAAGCTCTCATAAGCACAGAGGATACACAAATTGGATGGAAATCAGATGGACTTGTTGGAGTCCCGCATTTCGGAACAAAGGAAATCCGACTAGAAGTAAGATTTGATGGTAGAGATTCAAACAGCAGCAAAAGATTAAAAATAGCTTTACAAATAATGGGATGGAGTTGAAGAAAAAACTGCGGATAAACTTTATCAGGACCAACAGCAGTTCCAGATAAAGATAACATGACAGGTTTGATCTCAGAATAGGAAATAGGCGACCATATCTCCCAAAAAATGTTTTCAGGATAATCCATGGCGATGTTTGTAGAAGTACCTTCTGTTGAAAGGACACTGTACCAGAAGTCAGACATATTATCAGGAAAAATAGAAAATACCTTGAATGCTGTGCGCCATTTTCCAGAAATGACTGTGGATGCTGCATCGCCACGGCGACTCTTCCATAAGCGTTGAATATGGGCAAATTGTTGATAGCGAATGTCTTTTGGATAGCTGTGAAGTTGAATTGATACGGTATAAATTGTAGGTCAATACTGCGTGACATTGCATGCTTGTTATGCAAAACGTTTTAAGACATTGGATTTAAATTGTCAATGAAAACTAAATGTCTTTTCATGAAAAAAGTTTCAACACAATGGTATGATATATAATTATACATTGTAAACCAGCACCTCATAAAATCGAGGAAACCTGCATCCTAAAGCGCCACACACTAGAATTTTAGGAGGTTGCGTGAAATAGAATGTTGACACACTAAAGAGAACAATAAGCCTAGTGCGCTAGCCTCCTAAACGCTTTGCTTTAGGATTTTTTAATAGTTACGAATAGTGTCTTGCTTTAGTGTGTGATTTAGCAGGTGCTGGTTTAGAGTGTGTCTATCTATCTATCTATCTATCTGTTTCTCTCTCTCTATACTTCTATCTATTTAAATTCATAAAAATTCAATTTTCATGCAATATATTTCCAGCTCTTGATAAACTTTCGTAGTTGGAATGCAATTGCTTTGATCCATACCATAGTGTTGAAGCAGTTTTCATGAAAGGACATCTAATTTCCATTGACAATTTTAATCCAATGAAAACTTCATCCGATGTCGCAAAACGTGTTGCATAACACGGCCTGCGATATTAGGCAGTACTGACCTACAATTTACACCGTTACAGCTATGAAGATGAAATTCTCATCTCTTGTCATCGATATTAATGAAGGGAACACTGATTTCTCACTGTAGAGACGACATCCGCCCCGAAATGCAAATCTGGTATTTGACAAATCTTATTAGGATCAATTTTCGTCGATGAATTTTAGCATCTGGCACTGGCGTCATGATTGTACGTGAGGAGAATAATCAAGGTCAGTCAAAAGAGAAGGAGATATATGTACTTTTTTCTCCCAACGATTGCTTCCTCATAGTCTTCAGTGAAAAGCAGACGAAATCAGCATTTGAGTTCACTGTCACTTTGGAGAGTGTTTCACTTATCCTTTATATGCAGTTTTCTTCATAATCTTGGAATATTAGGCTCATTTGTCACGAATAATTTATTTGTCTTGGCCGTGCTGCATCTCATAGAGATTCTACCGCAGAACTGACAAGAGTAAGAACTTCCTTTGTCACCTCACAGTTAAACATTCATCAGCAGAATGCTCTGAAGAGCGAGAAGACAAATGGTGACTTCACACTATGTTATTGTCACTCTTCAGCATTGTGCAGATGAATGTTTAACTGTGAGGTGACATTATGAAGTTCTTACTGTTGTCAGTACTGCGGTAGAATCTCTATGAGACGCAGCGTGGCCAAGATAAATGAATTATTCGTGACCAACCACTGAGCCTAATTTTCCAAGCTATATTCAAATTTATGCACACAAAGAAGATATTCATCATAATCCTTTTGTGTGATCCAGCATGTAGAACCGATTTTTATGTAATTGCACAGCAACCATAATTGCGATTTCTATTTAACACAGAATTAGATTATTAAAGCGTATCACTTTGCTAGAAGTGCAAACGGATTCGAAACAATGGCACATGCAGGGACTTCCTAAGGAGGCAAAAAGATATTTTCAATGCTTTAAAGAGATAGGAAATATAGTCGTGCGTCGCTTGCGGATTGCTGTGAATTCCTTCAAAATGCTCCGATTGCCACGATTCCTTCAGATTCGACGAATTCAGATCATTGCGCAAAAGTTTTCTCGATAATGTTGGGCCCTCCGATAATTATTAAAAAGTTAGCAAGCGCACGAGAAAACGTTCACAAACTTCTCTGTAGAACTTGACATCGACTGTGTCTCTTTGCTGTGTGATCCGGTTGATAACAGTCACTGAAACTTCGCACAATTTGGCGTGTTTAATGTTGAACTGGCTGCTCATTGTTCGATTGCTATGTCATTATTTCGGCAGATTGTGCCATTTCATTTACGTTACATGTTCCAATGTTTCCTTTCTAGTCAAACAGAAGAAGAGACGACCTGTCTAATTCTGTGGCCTTAACAATTCAACGATTAGATCAAAAAATGAGTGAGCTTCAAGCATAGAGGTCATCTAACTTTTGTTCCCTGATACATGACTACAAGAAGAACATTTCAATGATTAGAAGATTCGTCTGAACTGCTGATATCTAGGCAGAAAAGCTCTTGGATTTCGATGCCTAAAGAGAAAACATGTAAAAGCGTGCTCTAGTTGATCATTTTATGTCATAGAAGTCCATTCTCTCCATCATAGCAATAGCAACTGAAAGTTAATCATGAAGTTAGCTACAAATAAAACATAAAACACAACAGAGAGACAGAGAACATTCGGGTACGTTGACAAAGAATGCTTCTTTTTGAAAAGAATTTGAAATTCCGGTTATTTGAAATCCGCATTACCCTCCGAAGATATCAAGAATAAATAGATTTTCAAATGGGGATGACGGACTGTAACCAAATACGACCTCACATTGCTATCCTGGCTTACCATGTTCCCAAAACACAGAGACAAGTTGCCGAAGCTGTAGGAACAAACCAATCAACTTCACAACGAGTCTTCAAACAGTAGAGTGCAACAATCAAACAGTCGATATGCATAACCTCAATATCATGAGCTCGGCTGCCCAATCCACCGGTTCAGCAACGCAATTGAGAGTTTATAGGGGATTGTGAAACAGATTTTAAATCTAAATCTCGGCGAAACAACCTCTTGGGTTGCGAAAACATGAAATCGAGATGGAGAAATTCAAGAGATGTGCAAGTCTTTGGTTGAAAATATACACTGTAAACTGCAGACAGCCAAAATTCAGACAAAATAACAGCCAAAATGATCAGACAATTGCAACAGACAGCATCAGACAATCAACAGCCAAAAGTGGCTGTTCAGAATAGACAAGATGAGACAATCACCGCACAAAATATCAGTCTGTCTATTTTTCTAGAAATATTGACACTGGAACGATTTGACACTAGCTACTTAAAATGTATCTGGACACTCCTAATCATATCTGTTCTATTACTGTCCAACTCACTCACACAAGCATTCTTATATGCAGATTATGAACTACTCTGATATCTTCCAAGATGTCTTTCGTTCTGTCGCTGTCAACTTTCGGGAAGGATATATAGCCTTGAAAGTTGTAAAGAGCATAGTAAAAACAGAATTAGAAGATGGCATCAATATGTCAAATATTCAGACCGGTTATTCCAATGCCTTCAAGCATTTCAAAAGAACCCTACTTATTTAAACATTGGATATTCTTATAATCGAAAATTATCAAGGATACCATACAATTTTGATAAAAGTGTATATATTAGTCATAAGTAGTATGATATGCAGTAAACGTAATAATACAAATTAGTCCGTGCGATGAGACAAAAATTGTCTGATAAGCAGGAAATTTATATGATAATACGCAGCATCAGTCAAAATACTGATTTGGCCGATAAATTGTCTGACAAGTGGCTTTTTACAGTTTACAGTGTACCAAGACGAGTAGCTTCAGTGATGGCTAACCGTGGTGAACACCGTGGTGGCAGTAGCCTAGAAAGCTTCATATTCTTCTTTCATGCTTTCTTGTCCCCTACAATAAATTCTAAGTAATCATGAGGCGTGCTTGTTTCTATTTTGATTTGCAATGGTTACAGACTCAAAATTAGCAAATTTCAGGCTTGATGCAAACTCTCTGAGCCATGCTGTAATTGCATTTTAGATTTCATGTTTACCATAATATGATTAGTTGTCTGTAACTGCTGTTAAAATCAACCTTAAACAATAATAGTAACCGTATTCTGTAGCCTGCGTACAATTCTGCCAATAATTCTTATCTTAACTTTGATAAGATCTATTTAATCCTAGATTATCATGAGAAATCTAACTGACAGAATAGTCTTGCTCTCTAATGGATGACACGGAGAAAAAGAAAGTGATGGAAGACAATTTTCTACATGCCTAACCCACATATCATCGCATGCACGTGTAGTATTATATAAGGAATTCTCCATTTACTGCTGTGGAAAGGAGAGAATGCAGCGAGGTCAATTTTGTTTACCAGTTTTCTTCCCGTTTATCAGCATCTTCATTTCCATTGATGCTTCAGCAAGTAGATGCATTTTCAATGAATAGATGAGTTTGATGGCTTTTAGCTTCGACCGAGATACTTCAATAGTGCAGTATGGAATCGCAGCAGTTGTCAGGTGTAATTACCTCAGGAGACACAGATTTTCTGTTGCTCAAGAAAATGTGCGATGGCTGCTCGAAATCTATTTTTTTCTACTCACAGCAGAAACCCGCAATGATTTTATCAAACTCTATGACAAACTAAATTTTCAATACCAGCTTGACATCGTAATAAGCTTGACATGTGCTAATGAGGCATAAAATGTCTGCAGATTTTTACGCATGCAGAATGGACATCAATGCCCACTCATTCAAATAAGAGTGTGAATTCGCCTGGGCATAGAATGGAATGATGTCCTCGAGCTTGAACTGTTACAGTTCCTAATGAATTGCCAGCCGCCGGCGCTGCGTTTCGCAATACACTCTAAATCAGCACCTCCTAAATCACATACTAAAGCAATATACTATTCGTAACTAATAAAAAATCCTAAAGCAAAGCAATTTAGGAGGCTAGCGCACTAGGGTTATTGTTCTCTTTAGTATCTCAACATTCTATTTCACGCAACCTCCTAAAATTCTAGTGTATCGCGCTTTAGGATGCAGGTTTCTTCGATTTTAGGAGGTGTCAGTTTACAGTGTACAACGGCTCGTCAGACATCTGTTCAACTCGGGATGTTAAAGCCGCGGAGAAGTCTAGCAGGGCAACGAGATGGTCCAAGCTGTCGACATCACGATTCACGGCAAAGCCGCGAAGAAGTCTAGCATGGCGACGGCACTTAAGACTTGCAAGAAACGCAAGTGTAGGCGTGAGGCATGCCATGCCATCTACATCTACAAGGTACTTCGTCAGGGGACATTTTTGGCAACGAGATCAGCCTACCCGCTCACTACAACAAGAAGTCGACAATATCTAATCGAGAGGTTGAAACCGCCGTTCGCCTTCTTTTGCAGGTTGAACAATGGAAACTATCAGAGATGAATTTATTTTACTCATTTATTGCATTTATGCGCATTAGTGGAGTGGTGATTACTAGATGTGGTAAGGAGAATTATATACTGCGTTATGTTTAAAATAGTGGTTGCGCAGAATCAGTTATTGATATGTTTCATTTTGTTATATATGCAGGTTTGACCGATAAAGAAGCTAATCATCCGTTTCATATTTGGCATAGACATTCCAACAGCAGAATATGGTGAAGCGTTCCCGTTTCGAATGCCGATTGCCATATCAACAGCATAATGAAAACAAAATCTAGCACAAATTTACCCTAATCAATGGCCATCTGCAGCTCCAGACATGAAACAAAGAGGCAAATGTCAACTAACAAAAGGGCTTGAACAACTATCGTGAAAAACAAAAAAATGTATATCTTCTTGATAACAATTAAGAAGTCTGGGCATGTATTCGTCCATGGTTAGGCGCCATCACACATTTGTCGATGGATCAATATGTTTCATGCTTTTCTAGGATTCATTATTGATGTTCACTCATGAAATGTCATTGGAGTATTGATTTGAAGACAAAAAGCAATTAGCTAAAACTTAATTAAACAACTAACATCCGTCTTTATTGTAAGTTCATAAAGACGCCGATTAACAGAAAATTAGTATTATGAATTCGCTTGAAGGCTTTGATTCGCCTTGAACCTTGAATTCTCTTTGAGGAAGGCTGTCGACCCTGAACAGTGATAAATCGACCGTATCAGACTGCTGCGTCTGCTAAGTGGCTCGACGAAATCCAAGATACTTTCAATTTTGAGCTAATTGAAGCTTGCGAATTTCTGCAAGACTCCTGGAGATTTGCTTAAATGCTTCATGTTTATGGTGATATTTGATTTCATTTTCATCCCACAAGCTCCTCCTTCTCATTAGAGTAGAGAAGCGGCCGCCTTTTTGAGTGATACGATGCTCTTCACGATGATAATTGTATGAATCAAAGTCTGCTGATAGCTTACTACACTGGAGATAAGCAAGTGATCTATGTCTTAGGCTCCGATTTAGATGAAGAGATATAATCCCAAGTGCATTTAGAAAATCAGATAACAAGAATCAGTACCCCAAGTTACTTGCGGTCACCTGCTTTGCATAAATATTTTCTAGTTAACATCAAGATATTGCCTTCGACCTTTTCCTGTTGACTCTTCTTGAACGAACACATGAAAGATTTTATCCACTGATTGGAAATGCGTTTCACCTAGTAGGAAGTACCGACAATGTTTTGATTGGAAAAACTAATATTCTCTGATTATTGCTCGCCAAAAAAATCAGTCAGTCTTTTGAAGGGCCTGAGCAGCAAGACAATATTATGACGTAGGAATATTCGGACTTGCGATTAGGTCAGTCCATGGACCTGAAATCATGACCTTAACCAATAATAAGACCGCGAGAAATATGTTTATCAAACATAAACATGTGTATGTGCTGTTGACAGTAAGTGTCACATGCAATGACATCCCGGCTCAGTCAGGCAGATCATCAAAAGCAGCCGATTGAGAGCTGAAATAATCTGATAAAGATGATTCGACAGCTGTTTTGATCATGTAAAAAACTAGGCCTCTCGTCCTTCGACTTTTTTGACCTTCGATTTTGAGCACAGAATTAGATTGTTTAAGCGCATCATCTTGCTAGAATTGCAAACTGTTTCAAATGGATGGCTAATGCATTTTTAATACCTTGCAGAGATAGGAACAATAGTCGTGCGCCGCTTACGGATTGCTGTGAATTCCTTCAAAATGCTCCGATCGCCACGATTCCTTTAGATTCTAAGAATTCAGATCATTGCGAAGAAGCTTTCTCGATAGTGTTGGTCCTTCCGATCATTATTAAAAAGAGGTAGCACGCGCTCGAATTAACGCTCACAAACTTCTCTGTAGAACTTGACATCGTCTGTGTCTCTTTGCTGTGTAATCCGGTTGATTGCAGTTGCTGAAACTTCGCAAAATTTGGCTTGTTTAATGTCGAACTGGTTGCTCATTGATCGACTGCTACGGTATTACGTCAGCATATTGTGCCATTTCATAGACATTACATGTTCCAATATTTCCTTTCTAGTCAAATAGAAGAATAGACCACCTGTCTGATTCTGCGGTTTTAAGTTATTTTCAAATATTCCACCAAAAGTTGCTGGAAATAGCCCACTGAAAGGCTAGCGTTATTAATAACTTATACTGTCTTGAAAAGTACTCTTTCGAAGGTCTGATTATTATTTGTTCAATAACTCTCAACGCAACGCATCGATTGTCAATATGAATCTCTGAATCATAAGCATCCATCATACCGGACATCGAATCGGGAACATTAAATTCAAATGTTGTGCAAAAACTACTTATCAAACATTCCAACAATGGTTCGTGCGCATGTAAGTAGTCATTGTTGCACAATTTCACATATTTTTATTTGTACAAATCAATATAACTCTTTTGCACTTATAAATAGATTTACGGAGCATTCAAATTTCTTAGCAGCGTTAAAAACAATCTTTTAGGAAAATCAAAGACAAAATTGAAAATTCCCTTTTCAGACAACTTGATTTCACGAAATTTGCATTATTGATGAGTGGATTACAGATACTGGAATGGCAATGTATCAAAAGAAAGTTCAGCATATGTACGTTCTCCTCGTACTTGATTCACTGTCATACTCACATCTTGCTTACGATTTGCAAGTGAGAGACTTTCATGCTTGACCACTGTCTAGCAAAGAAAACAACAGATACAAGTTCATATCAGCTCATTTGAAAGCCAAGAATGCAAGCTCTCGGATGATGCATGGCACGCTGCTTTGTGACACGATTGGAAGACATTCATATTCTCATGGAATTACTTTTATGGGTAGCCCACTTCCTGCTACGATCCCCAGAATCTTAGAGCTCTGGCTGGGAACAGGTTTTCTGCGCTACGCTTAATCAGCAAGTGGCAGCGCAGATAACTACGGTCCCCTGGCACTGGACACAAACTCCATGCACATGGAGAAGACACAGCTATCTACGCGAACATAGAAATCACAAATAGAAGCAAGTGCAGGCTTTATCGGCCAGCAACGGCGCTTGCCCGAACAAAAGCGGCAAATCCACTTCTGCAACGGCTGAAGGAATTTCCTGGCAATTATTTCAAGTAAACATATTCAGCTCAACAATGATGATGTAAGCAGCCACCCATCGAGTAGAAATGCCGCTAATATTGAGCAGAGCATCGCCATTATTAAGTTGATATTGTCGTTATAAACATCAATTGACTTTAAATTTCTTACTCAGGTATTTGCCATTATTGTTCTATTATTGTACTGATTTCTATGATAACTTTTTTGTTTTGAGCCATTTAGATGAATAAATAAATAAGACACTGTAGTGAATGTTGCTCACCAATTTTGATTTTTCGTGATTTCCTCTGCGCGTCGGATCCGTAAATGTAGCAGCAGATAAAGAAGAGCAATAAAAAAAGGACACTAACTGGTCGCATGTCAAGGCTGATAGCCCACGTGATAAATTCACTCACTCACTATTCCAATTACGAATGCGATGCGTGGCGATGATGAAGAACGAAAACTCCAAAATATTCGACGAAAATTGAATGATCCTATCGTTGAAATTTTGAGAAAAAACGAAACACTAGTGAACACTGTAAACTGATTCCAAACATTCGATGCTATCTCAGTAACCGGCAAGTCGAAATCGCTCAGCCAATGTTAGACAAGTTTGATTGACCAATCAGCAACGAGTATTTCCTTAAACTTCGCCGGGTAAAGCAAAGCGAAGATGAGTCGACGAAAAGTGTTCTCGTGAATTGTACTTGACACCGTATGTTATGATAAGTAAATGAAAGAGTAACTTTTGCGTCAAGCGCCGCTACACACCTGTCAGATGTAATGAACTGCACCTTCTTGAGATAACATAGTGACGTTCAGCCAAGCGTGACTTAAACCACTGCGTGCGGCCATTGGAAATGTAGCATTTGTGAACTGTGAGAGCGTTGTCTTGTTTTTTCCAGATGAATATCGGAGAATAGTTGAAGTTGGAGACACAAAACGACTACCATTCAATTGTCTACTTTACTTTTTGTTAGTTTTCAATAATATGAATCTCTGAATTCTAAAAAAATGCAAAATGCTAAATTGATTGCAAGCATCAAACACTGTTGGCGCACCTCTGTCTAGCTCCCGCAACAAGAATTGGCTCTGATTTTTTGCTTTTATAGAAGTGCAAAACTGTCAATCGATGCAAGGATGCAAAAAACGCTTTTCCAGACATTTTTCTCGGCTGATCAAAAAGGCATACGTGTCAACTTGAATATAACACAGTGTATGCCATTTTCACGCTATAACGAGCCGTGTAAACTTTCAATAAGCATACTTGGCTCATTTATTAATCAAGTTAATTGTGTTGAACATCTTGGCATTTTTCGTCGAATTTGAATTGTGACACGCAATTTTTACATTTACAATATAGATGCTGTCGCGCTATGTCGTTGGTGAAACGCTTGAAAAGTAATGGCAAAACCACCAGTAACAGCGGATCTCGTATCTGGAAGGCGTGTATGAGTTTCGTCTTTTGTCATATCTCTTTTTGCTGGCCGGTGTTGCGCGATTTCAAGGGAGCCCAATTCAGAAAGCTTGAGAGACAATTTGAGTGACAGGGGTTTGAGCGATTTCTTGAATACCATCAGCGTCTAATTTATAAAAAATGCATTTACAAAGAAGAGAAGCATCCCTTTTGTGATTTTTTATTGTCAGAGCCAGCGATCGAGCTGTGCGGCATTTTCGTATACTACAAGCTAGGAGAAGAACCTTATCATTGTACAGAAAATTATTTCTTAAGTATGCATGTGTCACATAAAGTGTTGTATTACAACGCAAATTTTTGTCATGCCGCCTTTCGTACGACTAATAAAACATTATTATCATTTATTGCTACTATTATTCCACTATAAAGGATATCAGGACGATTACCCACGCCTCGCCATTATTGTTCATTTACTTAGCTACTAATAATTTATTTGATTGATTATTTCAGAGTGTGTTGAATTACTCATAGCCACTGACACAGAAATCGGTAATTTCAAGACAATTATCATTTCCATGTTGATTAACCTCTGCAAGCAACTTTGATGTACCTTGAAAAATGATGTCCCTCTCATTCTGCAAACAATGAAATCAAATACTTGTGGCAGAGGGGTCTTGATGGATAACCGCTTAAGCGAATTTGACTTTCGGTCCGCAGCTGTTGCTCCTATAATTTAGGTCATCATAATTTGCTTGTGGTGTAACTTCAAAATCATTAGGAATATGTCGCTATAAGAACTTCGAAGTAAAAAATGTAATAGAAAATGATACAAGTAAAGATCACAGCAGGAATCATATTCATTTACATGAATTTCAACAAATCATGTTGAATATCAGTCAAGTAGTGATGCATCCGTCAGAGTGGTCAATTGGATATGTTACTTCCTCATCGTGACTACTGCTACTTTTCTTGAAGAGTCTTTGCAGTATGCTGGAGTCTTTGGATGTCCTGACGTCTTTAGGAATATCAGAATCTCTACAAAAGTCATCATGTTCATTTTTTGACTCTATTTTACGTCTTTCTGAGTCATCCTGAAGGGGTATGTCATCCATCAAGGTTTTCTTGCCGTCAAATGGGACCGCCCGACAACTAATATCGCGTTGCTTCCTCGATTTCACACGTTTTTTGACGACCTCTTCTTCATCAGTTGTACTCACGTCGTGATGCGTTCGAATATCAATTGACTCGGGTTTTTTAAAAAGATGTTTTACATACTTTTTTGGTTGAATCCTTCTTCGAATCGGTAGTACTTCAGGATTTCCCCAGAGTATCGGCCCTTGTGATGAAGCCTCACTCTCTTTTTTTTCTGAAGAATAATCAGCAGCGAATCCGAATTTATATGTTTCATTTGAAGATAAATGACTGGAATCTTCTCTTGATTTACCACTGTTGAATCCTCGTAAATCAACACAGGCTTCATCTTTCTGATCCCAGTTGTCATTCATTCTCCTTCCTACAGTTTTGCTAGTTTGAGTTTTGGATGGCTTCAATTTATCATGGCTCCTGACATGTCTTTTTAAATAAGTGGTGGGATTATAAGACTCTTCGGCGGCCTTACTGATATCCTTCAGGTGCATATTTTGTATGTTCGCATGCATCTCCATATTAATGAGGGTAGTTTCGTTGGCTGCCAGTTTAATTTCAATGTCACGTAGGAGTGTTTGTCCTTCGGTCAATAGTTCAAATACACTTCGTAGATAAGCTGTTTCTTCTAGCAATTGTCTCTTTAGTGATTGTAGTTGCATATTTGCCTTTTTGATCTCTTCATATTTCTTTGGTGTATCTTTATTGAAATCAAAATTTGATTCGATTCCTTTGAATTCCACCCGTTCCTTTTCAAATTCCCTCTCAAGTATTCCTATTTGATGATTCAATGATAGAACGTCCTTTTGAAACAATCCTAATTGTTGTTTTTCATTTATCATCTGGTCTCTAAAACAAGTTGACTGCACCTTAAAAGCTTCAATGCAATCCTGATATTTTGCCATTCGTCCTTCAAAAGCGGCAATTCTTTTTTGATTATTTAGTTGGCCGGGAAGCGATGAGCTAACATCTTTTGTGTGATCCAATCCCAAATCAGATTCTGTAGAAAGAATTCCAGACTCACTGGTCGTTGCTTGTTCATCATTTACCACACGACTTGTCCCAGTATTTCTGAAATCGATAGCAGACATACGGCTTTGGGAACGCACAGGTAGTTGACTTAGGAGTTGAGAATTTCTTTTGAAATGTACATTTCGCAGATCAGGTAGACTTTTCCGCAACGATGTGTTGTCCAAGTCAATATCCATTTGAATCAATTGGTCTTGGAATATGAATCGCTTCGCAGGTGATAAGAAATCCTCACCATTTGCTTCACTAAGGTCTTCTTCGCACACGTCATCAGATAGACTGAGTTTACTGCGTGTTTCGTTGCTACCACTCACTACCACTGCAAGTGAGCTGTCATATAGACTCCAACGATGGTCTGCTGTTTCTCTTGCCATTTGACGCATTTCAAAGTTTTGAATGGTGCCCATGATGTCATCGATCAAATTATCAATATTCCTTTCGTCTGGAATGTCATTCTGACTTGTATTTTTGATTGTAGCCTGTTTGCTGAGTATTAAGTTCAAGTCATTCTGCGAGTCATTGATTTTGAGCTTCCGGGCCATCAAAAGAAATGCCCGCTTTGCTATTTCATCTGATTATTCTGTATCAGCGATCACTTTAGTACATCGAATAATGAATCATAAAAGTAATGATTTTTATCCAACTAACAAACTTGAGATGAATGACATTTTTTATTTCATTTGCATTCAACTGCGAGATATTGGATATATCTCGATTCACATTATATTCAAAAGCATGGATATTTAAATACATGACTGATTGGGAAGCTAAGGATTGCCTAGATATTTAAGAGAGAGATTAATCAATGGAGATACAGTATATTACCTTTCAAATGACAGCTTATAGACGCTTTAGGCTGATCATTTGAAAGGTAATATATGCATTGTTGCTGAACCTACAATCTATGACATCAAAAATCCAAGACTTTGATCTGTAAAGGACTCACATCCATGCTAATATTCTACATAGTCCATTCAGTTCAGCTTGAGATATCTACGAGTCTAAATTATGAGCCACAGGAATCACTTCAATGCCATTTTCAGGGGGAATGCGGAGATGAACGGTGAAATGCTCCTACTTCAATGGTATTACATAGAAAATTAGACGGCCTTAATCATAGAAATTAACAATTCCATAGAAAGATGTACTATTATCTATTTCTATGGCCTTAATCATGCAATTAAGGGCGCCTAATTTGGAATTGGAGATACAGTCGAACCCGCATATAAGGAAGTGCGTGGGATCAGCAAAAATGTCCTTATAAGCGGGTTGTCCTTACATGCGAGGTTTTTTCTCTAAATTTAATATTTGAGCTCCTTTCAATGAAGAGATGAGTTGTAAATATAATATGTGTAATATCTGATTTAATCAATGAGATTTATTAAGTAAGTTTTATACTATTTTTCAATTTTGAAAGTATTTTTTGCTGTATTATTGTAATCTGCAACAGTATGCGCAATTATGTGCATGCAAATTTAATTACAATTGTGATGACAAATTAATAATGCCCCCATGATTAAACCTTTCATCCTAGCTGAATTCTATATATCAAAACTCAGTATCCAATTAGAACATAAAAATTGTTTGAATAGTAAATTATTTGCGAAGTACAGAGATTAGAACAGTCATAAAGGAGAAAAGAAGTTGGTCAATTTCTTTTGTGTACCTTTACAACTGTAAATTTTCACTAAATCACGTTCCAAGTCGTCAAGGCGATTCATAGCATTCAAATCGAGGTTTTGTGATTGCAACGCTAATTCGTTATGTGTTGCTCTGCTTTGCTTTCCTCCTAGATATCTTCTGTCGTGTCAAGCCAAAACAACATTGTTTTGGATTGTTGTTTTGAATTTTCAAATCCTGCTTTAACAATTGAATTCATATGTAGCTACAACCATGGATATCTGCTACAACAGTCAAATCATGGATATCTGCGAAAATGAATCATGGATATCCATGAATGAACAAAGAAAATTGCAAGGTATAGATAGCTAAAGAGACAGTACACATGTGGCAGTGTATATTGTCTACGGATAGTTGAAATCATAGAAATGCTTGACAAACAACGATGTCCCCACTGACGGGTAGTTCCTAATATAAGGGGCTTTACTGTGAAGTTTTACTGTGGATGGGATATGAAATGCCCTTCCTTATAGCCGGGTTGTCCTAACATGCGGTTTCCTTATACGCGGGGCCGATTGTGCATAGATAAATTGAAGTGTGAGTGGGATGCACAGATATGTTTCTTATAAGCGGTTTGTTCTTACATACGGGGTCTTTATACGCGGGTCCGACTGTATAATTCCTATAGTCTCTTTTTCAGTCTGACTTTGCCCATTGGTGAGACTCTAATCAGAATTTTCAGTCGCCTTTTGCACATTGGCAAATGATTTATCTGAGGAAACTTATTCATGTATCAATCAATGTCATTCACATAGATCTGCTGGCTACTATCTTTTGAATTAAATAAAACATTGGAGTGCTATCAACAGAAATTATTTACGAACACGCAAGATTTTAAGAGAGAGTTAATCAATAATCAAAGTCAAATAATTAATCCTGTGGAAGCAAACTGGCATTTCAGGCTTACACTTTTTGCATATATCAGGTCATATATTCCCTTTTCCAAGTGAAGCAGCACATCAAATAACACAAAGTGCTACGTTGATTCGTGGATTGGTTATTGATTTTGGTTTTACTACCTGAGATGACTTTATTCATTCGGGAACTTTCGAAGAATCAACACCAAAGAAAACACGACACCTGTTTGTTGCTTTGCTTTTAATGCCATAGTGGCGCATAGAAGCTCAGAATATTGATGCAACATGCACCAGGATAGAACCGAGCTCTTTATTTTATAAATATTATTCAGAAATAGCCATATCCATACAGGATGCTCATTTCGATTGTGTGATAGAAGATAATGCAATAGCACTGCAAACTTGTATTATTTTTGCATCACTTAATGAAATTTCAGGATCCATTCTATGAGATATGCATTATCCATACAGGGTCCAAAATCACTGTGTAAAATAAGATAAAAAAGTGCATGATCTTTATAATAAAGTGCAGTATCTTTAGAATATACTCGTCTGTAACCTTGCAATCAGATTTCTGTCGCTCCGAAATTCAAAAAGTACGAGTATAGTCTTACTCGTATTCACACATTTTTTTAGTTTAATTTGAGGCGACGAACGAAGTCAGTTTTCATTTCACATTTGAAGGCTATGCTTCCATAGCGATTGAAATTTCTTCTTCTTCCTGAGGAAGACGACTGTGAGAATGTATTAACTTTGCCACCAAAGAAGAGTAATTTTGGTTTGGTCGTCTGCGTAAATCACATTGTTCTTTATCGATAGATTCTGTGGCTTATTTTTCAAAGATAAGCAATAAAATGTAGGTGGAGAGTCTTTAAATTTACTGTCATTCTTATACCGGTACACAAACACAGAGCATGTGCTCAGCATTTTCCTTTCTCCACAAACATCGCTGACGATTTGAAAACCACTAATTAACAATGCCCACAGAGCAAGAATAACAAGAATACAATGCACATAACTTCTGTATGAATGACATCGATTCAAATAGTCAGCCTCATTTCGTATAGCAAGGTCAATGATATCTGTTCAGATTTCTGTCCAGATGCTATATTATAGAAGTCCATGCTCTGCTTTGCTTTCCTCCTAGATATCTTCTGTCGTGTCACGCCAAAACAACATTGTTTTGGATTGTTGTTTTGAATTTTCAAATCCTGCTTTAACAATTGCATTCATGTAGCTACAACCATGGATATCTGTTACAACAGTCAAATCATGGATATCCATGAATGAACAAAGAAAATTGCAAGGTATAGATAGCTAAAGAGACAGTACACATGTGGTAGTGTATATTGTCTACGGATAGTTGAAATCATAGAAATGCTTGACAAACAACGATGTCCCCACTGACGGGTAGTTCCTAATATAAGGGGCTTTACTGTGAAGTTTTACTGTGGATGGGATATGAAATGCCCTTCCTTATAGCCGGGTTGTCCTAACATGCGGTTTCCTTATACGCGGGGCCGATTGTGCATAGATAAATTGAAGTGTGAGTGGGATGCACAGATATGTTTCTTATAAGCGGTTTGTTCTTACATACGGGGTCCTTATACGCGGGTCCGACTGTATGTAAATGACTTTCATATAAGCTTACAAATGACAGGTGAAATATCGGCTGACAACCCTACTTACTCAGCAACAATTCATTTCATGTGCTATAGAACACAGTACATAGAGCCATCAGATATATGCCTCTACTAGTTCATGTATTGTGTGTCCAACCTTGCATAACTAAATGCAATGATACAATAAGCTTCATATTTTATATACGATATAAATTACCTCAATATGCTTACTAAGTCCCCATAAGGAACATCCAGAACTGATACACACTTACATGTATGGTATACGCAAACATGGAAGAAGCATGTGAACAAGAAACATTCGAATTTCATTCAAAACATGGATTTCAACAACAAAAAATATCGTGATCAGGATGGAGAAGAAAATAATCAGAAACAAACATTTCCTTCTAAATGTCCTTTAGTTTGTGCTCTTTTTGGTAGATTGTCGCAACTCTTTAGCTTTTTGTAGGAATTTAGCAATGCCTTTAAGACCTTTTGGAACCTGAGTATTCATTAACTTATAAACCTCAGTTGCGTGGTATAATACCGTTGCTAGCTCCCATCGTAATTTCTGATATTTTGAAAATTCAATCATGAAATGATATAAATTTTCTACCCGTGAATCATTTCATTGTTCACGTCGACGTTCGTCATACCAGTGACAACTTCTAAGTTGTGGTTTAATGCTCTAAACTTCAATATGATATTGACATAGATATAATTGGTATCAGTATTTATATATGAATTCATGGTATCTTCAAGCAGGGATGGCTTTAATTAATTTAACCCAGACTGACAATTTTTGCTGAGGATATCCATTGTTCCCAAACACTGTAAACTGTAATCAGCAAAATAACAGACAAAATAACAGCCATACAGATCAGACAATTGCAACAGACAACATGAGACAATGAACAACCAAAAGTGGCTGTTCAGAGCAGACAAGATGAGACAATTATTCGCCAAAATATCAGACAATGCTCTCTACTTTTCTAGAAGTATTGTCTCTCAAACTCAAAGTGTTTAAATGTGATCAAACTATTCAACATCAGCTAATGGCAACTAGTCACGCCTAATCACATAGGTTCTAACTCTGTTCCACTCATTCACACTCGCATTATGAACAACTCTGATACTTTACAAGTCCGTTGTGTCAATGTCAACTTTAGGGAAGTATATTATAGACCCTTAAAAGCTGTGAAAAACATTGTAAAAACAGAATTAAAAGTTGGCATCAATACGTCAAATATCCAGATTTGTTATTGCCATGCCTCAAGGTGTATACAAAGAACCCTATTTACTTGCAACATTGTATATTCTATAATTGAAAATTATCAAGGATACCATCCAATTTCAATAAAAGTGTATATATTAGTCATAAGTAGTATGATAGGTAGTAAACGCAATAATGTAAATTAGTTCGTGCGATGAGACAAAAATTGTCTGACAAACAGGAAATTTGTCTGATAATACGCAGTAAGTGCCAAAATACTGATGTGGCTCACAAATTGTCCGATAAGTGGCTGTTTACTCCGGAGGTTTACAGTGTAAAATAATCAGCTGTTCGACCTTTTGCAATCCTTAAATATGATTGCTTATCAATTATCAACTGTGTGTCCCATAATTGAAATAGACTAAGTCTTGTAAGCAATCGTTTTACACGCCAGCACTACGTGCATCTACTATGTTGTGTACCATAGATGTAATGTAGGCCCTATATCATCTACAAAGCAGTCTTGCGTGCTGACGCCCTCACAATTCGCATGGATGGCAAAGAACTTTAGCGACCAACTTTTCCTCCCCGCGCTCGCTCTCTAGTAGTGACAACCATGAAAACTTAGCTTGTCTTCTACCTTAACCTGCTGTAAAAAAACAGTAAAAATCAACTATTGAGTGACACTCAAATATAACCCAATCAGCGACTGACAATTAGACCAGTGTCTCAACTGAGTTGAAAGTTTTCTTGCAAACTCAATTAAGATACTCATTTGACCGTATTGGCCTGTAAAATCTTCTAAACTATCATCTTGTGACATAGCGCATTCGAACATGACTATTCCGTGTAATGCACTCCCCAATAGTGGCATCGGCTTTGCATTCCAAGTTAAGCAAGTTTCTATGAATAGCATTTTAAAATTCAAACCATTTCTTCAAATTACTTAAAGAAATTCATAAAAATATCAGTAGCTTAGTGCTCTGTCCGATAATGCTGTCGGCTTTGCATCCCAATGTTTATCTTGTTGCAATAGACAACACTGATGAAAGTCGAAGATTAACAAAGGCTGTATATTCTTGCAATAAACTCGCAAATGATGGAAGATAGATTTGCAACAATTATGTCAGTAAGATTTGTGCCTTTTCTGCCTTAAGAAAGGGTCTGGAGCAGAAATGTCGGTTGTGTACATATATGCTGTATTTAACAATTTTTCTTGTTGGCATTAAAATCACTCGGGGGAGAAAGCGGATATTTTTTACATTAACAATCAATAGCAGAAAAAATCGAAAATATCGAGTATGAAATCGATCTTCTTTCATGTGGCCACATTGGCTAAAATATTGGGGCTACAAGCAAAGAACTATACCACTCGATCAGAGAAAGTCTACAAAAGTTAGGTGAAGTCATTAAGAGACCATCTTGCAATTATTCATTTCGGCGAGAGGTGAAAGATCCGAGGGGCTATAATGGCCATCTCTGAGGCAGTTAGGGTTCACATTTATTCTTCATATCATCATTCAATCATTTGTCGTGTTAATGCTTTGTTTATACAATATATGTACATCAATTATTTCTAATCTACTCAATACAGTGCAATTCATTGCTATATTACATAAAATATAAAAATATATAATATATATTCTATAACAATATACATTGCCACCACACGTGCGCTATAACAAATCTTCATGAATATTATTTTCGCTCTGGTAGTTTAAATAGACAAAAACAATACTAGGGCGTATTTAGAGAGCATTCATCTATGAGTGCCACACATTACATTCAATTGATATTTTGATTCGTCTTGAATTGACATTATTCCTGCCATCAAAGTTGGACCTCGGGTTTTCGGGTGAGCTTGGGTCAGTGATACAAAATTTGGGTTTTCCATTAATGCTGTACATTGTATATACAAATCAAGTTATGAAAATTAATATTTTTCTCTGAATCTTAGGAGAACAACGAGTACATGAAAAAAGCATGAGTTTCTCATTTTTTATCAAAATTCCATTCAATTTACAGATTAGAAATACTTGTGGTTGTTGGCTATTTCATTTTAGGCTCGACAACACCGTGCATTGAAAGTTCGTATTTGCTGCAAGCTTTTGTGTATTTTGTGGCATTTCCACTTATTGATTTTTTACATATTTCATGTTATTTTATATTTTCACGGCTTTGATATCGGATATTTCAGCATTTACATTGACGAAGTCGTTCGTGGAATATAATTAGATGTCCCGTGTGTGTTTCAGAAATTCGTGTCAATTGGTGAACAAGTTTCAGATCCTAACACTTACGTTCACATTCTCAATTAAGGCATGGAATAGAATAGACTGTAGACATGTTACTCGGCATCGACTATTAAGACATTAGTAATCCCTGGAACCCTATTTTTACGAAATATAGTCGATGTCTCGGAATTTCTTGGTTTCAGTTGCAAGTTGTCGCCCAAGCCATCGAATATGGTATTACACGGTATTACTCGTACTTTGGTAACACGTAGAAATTTATTACACGTAGAAATGAAATATTCTTAATACAGCAATGATGTGATGAAATTATTGTAAATTAAGAATGTTGGACTATAGAAAAATCTTAATGTCACTACAAAATGCAAAGTATATAATTCTCTTATACTCATTTATTGAAACTTGGGATTTAAGCTTTGACCCACGTTTTGGCCCAATCTTGCTGCCATCAAATAAGTGGAAAAAGTCATTTTTGTATCAGGTGCTGTATTTTCAACTGATGTTCAAGCAATTTGTGCAATGTTTGAAGATATGTTTGAGTTACTTACCATGCTGAACTAGAGAACTTGCAATCATCTTAGATCGTCTTAAAAATTCTCTTTCTCATACTGTACATCTGCGGATATTTTGTAAAACTGCAAAACTTCTTCGGCATCCTTTTGTTGAATACGAATCGATGTATCATCGGGATCTAATTCATCTTCAACATTTTTGATTCTAGGTTGCTTTTTGAATGTGACTTTCTTTTTACCTTTCATATCCTTTGAGATAAAAGTCTCGCAGCCGTGAAGTGGCTCAAAGAGCATAGGAACATGATTTGCTACCAGCCTCAACGAGGATCTGTATTTTAGACGAGCTTCTTTGTCTGCATTGCGTTTACTGAGACTCGGTGAATTTAGACTTTTATTTTTTTCGTTAAAGAATATGTTATTGAAAAAATTCCCAAACTCATGAAGAATGGATTTTTCGCTGTTATCTTCTCGGCTGTCAAGTTCGACAAACGAATTTTTGCATGAGGAAGCTTGACTTTCCTTTCTCTCATTGTTTTCTTTTAAAAAGACGTTACTGAACATGGAATCATTCCAATGGGATCTTGAATTCCTTGCGCTAGAAGTTTGATTTTTGCTTTCAGTTTCTTGGAGCAACCTCGTAGCATACGTTTCTCTATCTTCCAGAGGCTCAAAAAGAATTGATATATTATTGCCAACAATGTTCAATGACGTTTCATAGTTTCTATTGTCTTCTGAAGGTTGAACATCTTTATTTGCAGTATTTTGTTCCTCTTTGAAAATAGTATTTGTTGCAATGCGATTAAAAAACTTCTTTATTGAAACAGCAATAGACTCCTTTTTGTTTGCTTCTTCAAAATTGTTAAGAAATTCTTTGGGTTCATTAGAAAGTGCGCTGTCATCATGTGATATAAATTTTGGTATAAGCGAATTGAATTTATTTTCAGATTTAGTCTCTTTGCGCAATTTCTCAAGTTTTTTCAAGTTGATCAATGACGTACTTTGCGTAAATTCATCAAACGAATCGGAGTGCTCCTTGAGAGTCTCCATTTCACTTAAAAACACATTTTTAGGTAGATTTTCGTTTTCAATATGAGACTGAGGGCTGGATGATTTATCTTCTAAAGTCCAAGACAATTTGCCATGAGCTGCGGTTTGAAGTTTATTCGCATGTTTCATTACTAATTTGATTATGAAGTCGAAGGGTACAAAATTCGTTTCTCCTGTTCAGATTTTGAGTTTTTAGTTTTGTTGAATACAAGTGATTGAACAAATGCACAGGAATCATTATTTGCAGTCGGAAATATTCTATCGACACAATTAATATGAATATTTTTTGCTATTTTACCCATTTTTGAACTCAATTTAGTTATGGCATAATTAGAAAATATGTCCGGATAACATCACAGAGAAAGCTCTGACTAAAAATGTTGTGGAAATGACTTTATCCAATTGCTTGAACTACTACAACATCTATGTAGAAGCTTGTCTAGAAACAGCGTAGAAGTTGTACTAGTCCTTGCTTTATATTACGGTCAATAATAATTGAAACTTATATCATAGAGTGCTAATCTATGGTATGGATTTCTGCATTGTAAAGAATCATGTAACCCACTCTGACGATGAATTACCCTGATATCTACTTAAAATTCTCACTATATACATGTATTTCTCCTGCCAAAAGACAATAGATATGTCAAAATAGTAATGTCTTATAACATTGGAAAGAGGGCATTGTACCATGTCATCTGCATCACGTCTCTTGGATCTCATTGCCTAGAAAAATTGTTGCTTGTTGTAGTATGTCCACGGCATTGAAAATTTGCATTTGATAGCAACTGTGTCATGCAACCACAATTGATCCATCATTCGAAGGGAGCTGGCTGGAATTAAAACAGAATTATAAGAATTAGAACAATTAGAATTGTTAAGAAATTTATGGTATTTTGTAGTCAATGAAGTAAAGTCAAGAAATATATTACGGTATTTGCTATCATAATCTGATGTCATTGATCCTACCATTTGTATTTTGGAATGAAATAAAAAGCAAATGAATAAATGATGGAATACGTTCCGTTACCAGTTTATATTGCTTAAATGATTTGCACCATATACTTAATAGCTCAAGCTTTTGGTGTTGTATGAAAAATACTTATGGACTATAGAAACATAAATACAAAAAGGCAATTTTCTCTGTGTGGGCAGCATATACAAAATATACAGATGCATATTTTATATATTTACATGACTGATTTCATTTTCGTTACTTGAAACTCATGCTTTAAGCTCTTTCGCTCGTTAGCCAATGATTTCATAGAATCATAAATACATTCCAGCTATCATGCGACTTTGCATGTGTTTTGTTATGTAGGCCTAGATATAAATTTCTAAATGTCACAAAAAATGAACTATTTGCAGGTTAAAACATTATGCATTCTAGCATGATTAGGTAAATAAATTAGAGCAAATGCAATTCGTATTCATTTTAATGAATTTAATAGTTTAGAATTTAGATATTGAAATGGCAAGAATAAATGTGATGAAGACTTACTTTGTGCTGTTGAGGTGGTCGTCAATTCAAGATAGAACCCTTCGGTCATCGTCCATTCGTTCACTTGGGATAATATTGTTATAGAAAACATAAAAGATTTCCATGTAGAAAGTGGATACAGATCGCCATTTTTGTTTCTTGAGCTCTATGAAGAAGCAGTCAAACAGATAGTTCATCTCCATCTTTTGATAGGCAATCCTCATTCAGTGCTCTTGATACTTTACTCTGGTAGTTACGAGCCACTTTCCATTATTCATGCCTTCGCTTGAATCAGTTGAAGTAAAGCGCGACTTTTCTATCGTCTTAGTATTGAGTCTGGAATTCTTTCAATTCCTTTCTTATTTGATCGTAGCCTTTTTCTACCGCTTTTCCTCAATGTCAAAGTTAAACAGCTCATCATTAAAGTCCACTACTGCATAGTTGATGACCGTGCTCTTCCTCTCCCATTTCATAAAAGAATAGACTATATTTGACCTATCTTGTGGAATTCTTAGATTTCCATGATATTTAAGGTATTGTTAAGTTTGTGTTTCATTGAGTTTGTCATAAAAATGGATCTATCGAGCGCAGCATAGATCTATGGTATTGGATCTCAGATTGGGCATAGGCATATTTCATATCTTCTCGTGGGTTACATATCAGTAACCTACCTGTCTATTCGGAGTTACATAGAAATCTGCTCGCCTTCGGCTCGGAGATTCTGACCGTGTAACTCCTCGTAGACAGTAGGTTACTGTACATGTATCTTGAAATCCATGTCTAAAACATAGACTCCTGGATGTGAGCTGAATTTAAAACTTTTAGGTACATAAGGTTATCAAACACAGAAAAGTTTCGAATTAATAATAATAATATGCATTTATTTGGATTAAACAGCTATAGCTGATTGTAATACATCGAGGAAAGTTTAAAAATAGTTCATCAAAGCACAAAAGCAGAGCTCTAGTTTGACAAAATAGATAGTAAAAAGGAACTACTGCATCTGTCTATAACACAAAGGTTTGATACGAGTTCTTCAGGCGGATGAATGGCATTGAAAGCCTTAGCTCCACGTGATCGTCATCGAATTCGTCAATTTGTGAAGTGGGAGCAGCACATGAGACATAAGATAGCACACCGCCACCAGTTCTATCAATCCTAGGTTTCTTTTTCTTCTTGATGTTGAGGCATTTCTGACTTGACTTGATTCTTCTAATAACTGCTAAATAAACATTAGCATTTTAGTGCATTTTTTAGCCCCGTTCATCCAAGATATCTGTTTTCAGTAGTTGCTCTGATGTGCATGCAATGTTTGATGTTATTTCCACCATCACTGTAAATCGCTGGATACGAAAACTACATACAAACACATACCAAGTTTACATACAATTTGAAACCAACATTTGATACGAGATTCTGGTATATATAAAGAAATCTGGTATGTTTTTCATACGAATGGCCATTTACTTTCGTATGTGATTGGTATGTAAACGATACGAACTATGCTAACTGTGATTGGCTGTTTTACGTTGAAATACGAATTCTTCGTATGTTTTATATACGAGACCCGATGCAAATTGGTATGTCTTTCGTATGAATAGCTTTATGTCATATCGCAAAAAAATAATTTATATTACATACTACTTAGAAATAACTTTTTCCCAGTAATACCAGCCTTGAATATTTCTTTATGAAAGTGTGGTATTTAACTAGATTAAATTTGTTGTGGAATTAAAGCCGCATGTCATCTTTGCAACTTGTCTTATAGCATTCACAAGACTCATAATTAGCTCATTTCCTTGAACTATATTGATAAACATCATTTCAATAAAACGATAACTTTTCAGCAACCATGTTGACTTATATATCTCAAACATAACTATTTTTGCGTTCATGAATTATAATGTGTCTTTATTTTGGATTGATAATATGCTTAGTTCCAAAATTACATAATGCATAATTGTTGATGGTCAAATACTTATTGATTATTTATGAAATGCCTCGGACTTACATGTATTAAAATCGAATTCAGTATTGATAATTTGACTATAAAATGTCATTATCTCACTACTTACAAAGCAGTAGTAACATCAGTGTGATCTTTATTGACAAAAGGCCTGAAATCAACATACTTTGGAAATGATTGATGCTTTCTTTTAACATTGTGCTGGTATGGCTTTAGTATGTAAAGCATACCACACTTGAAATAACATACGAAAAGCATACAAATATATACCAAGATCATACATAAATATACCAAAAAAATATTTTGGTATGTATCCTTCGTATGTGATTGGTATTGAGCGATTTACAGTCTAGATAATCGGAAATGGAACATGCTTACGAGCTTCTACTACACAAGGTGTAGAGCCGCAGAGCCATCCGACCTTCCACTACGAAGGAAAAGATCGAAAAGATTAAAAAAATTAGGACGGGTGCTAATGACACTTTCTTTCTAAATTCGCGCACAAAGGGCTTAATAGTATGGATTTGTAGATCTTGAAACGCTGAATACAAAAACAAAATTCTTGTGTGTCGCAGCCAATCGCTTTCGGTTATAGGGAAGGTTAAAGGATGATCATTGGAATCCAATGGTAAAATTCAAGAAATATCTATGGATTGTGAAGCACTTGGCAATTTTGTACATTTATTTTGCAGAAAAGAAACTATTTATCAGAATGCTATGAAATTTGAAACATGGTTGAGTTCAGAACATCAGCTTCGATATAAAAGTTGCAGCAAGTCACATGATTCAGTATTTGATGTCTGAGCGCCTCTACGAAATGAGTAAAATCGCCAAAATTAAGTCAAAACATGTAATTTGTCGAATGGTGCGGATCTCTATCGCGCAAATGCGTCCTATTATGCGCATCTTATCGAATGCTACAGATTTCATCAGTAATAGTCTTCACCTACTTATTCTTTGACGCATAGAGAAATGCATGTACAGAGCGCAAATGAACATGGACCTGTTGAGAGATATCTGCCATGCCTTTCTTCATGCTACATCGGTATATGATTGGTTGATGAATTCTGGCACGCCATCATGCTCCTATGACATCTCTGATCTTGCTGCTCGTAAATTTCAGTCTCAAGCGCTACAGAAGATTTTTAGTACTATGTGTGATATTCTACTGTCAGGATGTCAATAGAGAGTAACCCGCCGAGCAAGCTTTGTCCGCGGACAAAACGGGTGGGAAGTGGACATCCGTCGGTCTTCCATTAACTCGCACTTTTGTCCGCGAAACTACGGATAAAAAAAGGAAGTATGCGGAAATCCGTCGGGCTTCCGTTCCTCGAACTTTAATATCATGACTTTGCGGACGCTGTACGGAATAGAAACGGTTGTGCATGTCCGGGAATTTCCGTGTAGCGTGTGCATGGTGAACATGCTAACCAAAATCAATTGAAGACGTTGAATAGCATCTGTAATGCTAGAACGCAATTGTTTGCTTTTGACTGTGGAATTTTTGCAGATGATATACACAGCGCTTTAATTTGTGATAAATATAAAATATCTAAAAATACAGCACACTGTATAGATTAATTTTATAAACAAAATTCCTTAACCTTCATTGTTATTTGCAATCATCCACATGAGCATCAAATCCAACATTCGTCGATTCATGTAAATCTACATTCATATCTTAATGGGATATCTTCACCGATCCAGTGAAAAGAGAACGATCGGAATCAAAAATTAATAGATTGTATTGCGGAGAAAGAGATCGGAAGCACAAGTTCCGCTAAAACATTTGTCCATCAAGATAAGTTTTCCAATCGGAAGAATATCAATTACATCTGCCTTAGTTATTAATTGCAAGCATAGTACAGTTTGGAAGATGCAAGTAAAATTGTGAGCTAAACATTTTTGTATTTGTATTTTGTTTTAAAATTCTTTAAACAATTTATCTTTCATTTCCAGTTTCTCTGGAAATATCCCGTAATTAATATCTGGAAGTATCCCTGCTTTATGTTCACTAACGTCCGCAAACTATCGTTAAAACTTGGTATCAACCATCGAACATGTTAATTAGCTTTTTTATTCTGCCGTAAATGTGATCACAAACTAGTGCTTTTACAATAATCTAAAACATAGAGCTCCTTTCCTATTACGGAAGAAGTTCTTTGCTTATCATGTCAAATCGTCTCCTGAACTAGTTTGCTAAAATTGATTGTTATGTGAACGAAATAGGCTGTAATACAATATCAATGTGTGGTAGCTTCAATAGAGTGATATCATGAGTTCAGTGTATTTATTGTGACCAAATAATGCAATAAGATTCACAACAAACCTTGTAGCATTTAGTTTAGAGGAAGCACCTAAATGACAGTGATAACTGGAATTACACGATCAATATAGACCTTGCATTTAAATAAATCGTGGTACAAGCGTCAGCTCATCGTACATCGTATTGGATATACATATCGTATTACATGTATTACATCATAGGCCAGTTGGATCTACATGCATTTCTATACTGACCCCCATATGCACAGTCATCACTCACACTGAGTGGAAGTTTGCACTTAGCTGAGTGCGGCTCAGATTGAGTGGCGATTTTCGCATTCACAGTCGTCACTTAACCTCTTCAGCTGAGTACGGGTCGGTGTGGCTGCGGTGATAATTTTGGCTCCATTCATGCTAGGATCGCGTCATAGCATATTTATAACTTCATTGATAGACACTGATTTAACTGCGCAGTTGAAATCAGCGAATCAGCTAAAAGCGCTGATAGACAGTCCACACCACAGACGAGAAGGACGGGAGCTGCACGCGTGCTGACGTTGTATTCAGTATTGTCTAAAGTCAGTCTGCATGAGTGTACTTTCTTTGTAATGGAAGGTGAGTGTGAAAGGAAGAAAAAAGATCGGAGCAGTTCTCTGATTGCGAGAAGGAAGTTCTTGTGGCTCTAGTGCAAGCAAGCATAGATATAATTGAGTCAAAGGAATCCAACTCGAAGATGATCGCCAAGAAGGTCACAACTTGGGATCATATTGCGGAAGATTTCAACAAGCAAAAGGAAGTCGTCAGGAGAACCAGCGCTCAACTAAAGAAGTGTTGGGAAAATATGAAATCGCGCGCAAAGATTGATGTTGCCACGGAAAAGAGAGAGCGGTGGAAAACTCGTGGTGGCCCTGATGTCTGAATATAACTCATCCCATTTCCTCGCAAAAATTAGGTCTACTGCCTTCGCAAATGAATCCGCTAGACAATCCATACGACGAAGATGCGTCGTATTCGTATCACAATATAAATGGTAAGTTTATCTCGTGTGGGTCTGATGTCAGTCAAGAATTATGATTATGTACATCGCACACTGCATATTGCACGCCTGCATCACAGACGATCGAGTCTGTATTGCAGTTAGGGTTATTTTCTCAGTAGTTTTAATGACGTGTTTCCCGTACGCAATGAGCTAGAGATTTGCTTTTACACGTATATTCCTAATTACGCGCTCTCATGTAGGCTCAATAAATTTGAAATGCAATCGGTAGGTCCATTGGCTTCCAACCTTTCCAGTTGCGAAACAGTTCTGCATCAGGACCTCCAGGGCTTTGGATTGGTACGTGAGTGCAATCAATAGCGGCCATCACTTCGGGGAAGGAAGCGATTCTGTAAAAATCTCGCTCAATGATTGAACTCTCGACATCTGTCGGAAGTCTGATTAAATTTGGTCTCAACATGGCAATAGCTCTTGTCATTCGTGAAACAATTCTACTCACAGTCGATTGACTCACTCAAAAAAGATCACCTTGCACAACTTGAAAAGATCCTGTTGCAAAATAACGAAAACAAATAAGCATCGATAGCAGAGGAGGGACAGGTAGCACACGTACATTCTCGTCGTTGTCAAACGATGTTAAATCCAGCAGCTCTAGCACCATCTGTTTCGTCAAACGAAATCGCAGTTGAAATTCAGCTTCATCCATTATTTCAAGAGAATTCTGCGGATCTCTTAATAGGCGACCAGGTTTTCTATGATACTCGTGAAGAAGTAGAATTCGTCGTGTATGTCTTCTCGCAGTCATGATGTGAAAATAGATCGATTAACAATGATGTCGCTTATTCGATGTTCTTAAGTATGCGACAACGACCACTTTATTTCTCACTCAATTTTTTGGGAAATCTGTGGGAATTCCTCATTGAGGGACGACTGTGAATACGAAACTGCCAACTGCACTCAATGAGCCACACTCAAAGAAGAACACTCAATGAGCTACACTCAATGTTGAAAAGTTTAAGCTGAGGGTCGACTGTGAATGCAAAATCTCACTCAGACCACATTCACACTCATATTTTCATTTCAGTGACGTCTGTGCATACGGGCATGAGGGTCGCGCCAACCCCTATCTTGTAAAGATGGGTCTATCGTTTTTGCATGTTGAGGGTCGCTCGGTCCGGACCCCACCCAGCCCTGGATTTGAGGCTTTTTCTGTAAACTGCTAAGAACCTGCCATGATATCAAGACCCTATTTCAAAAATCAATGAGAAATCGGGGCCTGATATGTTCCTACCCAGTCCTGGATTTGAGGAGAAATATGAGAGTGCACACGTTTTCCCATGATGTCTTTGCCTGTATACTGCTAAGAACCTGCCATGAAATCTAGGTCTGAGATGTTCCTATGGACTGGCTAGATAGTGATAATAGTCAAAAGGGCCTATGTATACTCGTGTATCATGGTATTTACTGAATGACTAGTGGATTGGATTATTTTCATCTTAGAGACTAGGAATCGGCAAAACTCGAAATTCGAGAAGCTGTCATATCACCCTATTATTTCCTGCCATGTCACCGTTCGTCACCCCATAATTAGCTATCATCTCAAATGATTAGTAAATGACATCAGCAAATCCATATAATATATTACTTCATTCGGTGATATTCCTGCAAATGTGTAGTAGTGTTTGAAGTTAATGATAGGCTAAGAAAATTACAATAATTTTCAAAAATGCTGAAATATTTTTTGAAATACAGTTGACCGCTGCTGTACAGAAAAACTAGAAAGGAGAAATTTTCTTTTCTCCCATGTTGGCAGTTTATAGACCTTCATTTCGCATATTTCGTATTTTCTTTATTATGGACAGATTTTTCGGTAGAGGGTCACAGCCATATCCCCTGACTGCCGAGTCACCCCAATCATGAATTCTCATACCATGATGATGAAAATTCCTACAATAATTTGTGATAAATTGGATCACCAATCAATTGGAATAATTTTCAAAAGTACTTAACTGTACCTTTCCCGTGGCAGCTAATTAAAATTGATCAGCTTCGACATGTTTAGACCAGTAAAAATTAAAAATCAGATATAGGGGAGAAGATTATGGGAAAGCAACAGTTAAGTTCTTTTGAAAATTATTCCAATTGATGGGTGATCCAATTTATCACAAATTATTGTAGGAATTTTCATCATCATGGCATGAGAATTTATAAAGACCATTTTGTACGAGTAGGCTACTATTCTTGACACCCTATACATAAGTGATTGGATGTTGTTATGATAATTTTGGATGGCATTAAAAGTATACCCGATGCAAAAACCATCTTAGCCGAAGCTATTAAACCTAATTTCAAGGCAATTCTTGTTTCAAAGTAGACCAAGTGTGGGTCAAAATTAACTGCGATAAATGGTTTTTCATCAAGCAGAATTTGTTGACCTTCAAGCAAAACATATCAACATCCAATGACATACCTTATATTTGATATATTTGTTAATATTTTACTTCTGGTTGCTTCTAATCATGAATCTGAAATCATAATTTGAAATCTGCTTTTAACATTCTAATGCAGGACCAAATAATGAAATGGTACAGGTGCTTATTGATGTGTCGATAGCTTGTCATGTATAATGTAAAGTCAAACTGTTAAGCTATCGACACACCTATAAGCACCTGTGCCATTTCATTGTAAAGTAAAAAAATCTTAAATTGTACTTGAATTTATTTCATGAACACTGACAATTTTGTTAGATAGACTGGGCAACCTTGCAGATATCTAAGTGGGTAGCTGATTTCTACATTTTTCGTTTCCAAAATGTCATTAGTTCGTGCTAGGATTACAGCTGCTGCCATGCTGCTGGTGTTACAAGAGACAGTATTACGCCACAAAACAACTCACACCTGATTCTACCCCAACCTACCCAATTTTAATTGCTTCATTTTCAGGTGTGAACATGGAATCATCAGACTCTGATGACGTCTATATGGACAGTGAATCCCGCAAGCTTTTGAAGCGGCGGGCTTCGCGAAAGAGGTACGAAGATCGTTGTAAAATGTTTAAAAGTGACAGCTTATACGCAGCAACGTCTACACATTTCCATGACTGGGAATCCTCGACTTCTGAGAAATCCAGGATCTCTGAGGTGGAGTTATCCGATGCCGATAATGTAGCGAACAGAAACAATACAGATCACACATCTGAGCATGAGTGCATTCCAACGGATGTCAAGAACCACAACTTTTCAAGTTCCGATGATTCATCAGATTCGTTTGAAATTCCTGACTTTCAACGGCGGAGTCATAGATCACTATGGGATGACTTACGAAAAGTTGTAATTGTAACAGACATGAAGGATAGGCAAGTTAACTCCATCTTATCCGTTTTGAAACGGCATGGAGTTGGACCGCTGCCCTCAGATGTTAGAACATTGAAAAGCCACAAGAAGAGCAACATCAGTGAACAAATTAAGAGGATTTCTGGGATGGAGTACTTTTATTTTGGAATGGAGAGCCAGATTAAAGCTGCCATGAGTCGCTCATCCCCTGAGGTGCTAGCATCTGTTAATGAGATAATTATTAAGGACAACATTGACGGATTACCCCTTTATAGAAGCTCAAGTGTAAATATTTGGCCGTATTTAGCAGCAATAGATAACTTCTTTCCATTGGCAGTGTTCCCAATATTGATCACGGTAGGATATTCAAAGCCTGATAACTTAGATTTTCTTGAAGAGGCTGTGAATGAAATTGTTCATTTAACTTCTAATGGAATTTCCTTCAAGGGAAAATCTTACAAAGTCAGTTTTAAGGCGCATATATGTGATACTCCGGCACGAAATATGGTGAAAAGTACTTTGTCATTTCATTCCTATAATGGTTGCGATTTCTGTGAAACAAGGGGTGTATATGATGGAAAGCGAATGACTTGGTTACAAACCACCAATCTCAAAGATCGCACTGACGAGTCTTTTAGGTCTCGTCGTCAAGAGAGTCACCATCAACCAAGCTCTATTTCACCATTTGAAAAGACAGACTGTGATATGGTGCTATCATTTCCAATTGATTTTATGCACCAAGGTTGTGGAGTGATGCTTAAAATTTTGAAATGGAATACAATGCCCTTTACCAAGGGATTTGAAGGGCGAAGACAGTGCCGAATGTCTGCTGCAAATATAAAAATTCTAAATGCCAGGCTGATAGCTCTTCGACAATTTATACCTAATTGTTTTGCAAGAAAACCGAGGTCGACCAAAGATATACATCGCTACAAATGTACAGAGCTACGTCAAATTCTGTTATACACATGCAGAGTAATTTTTCGAGGAATTATGGCAACTAATGAACATTATGTAAATATTTGCGCTCTCAACATAGCTTGCTGCCTTCTGGTTGACCCGGTCACGGCACGCTCAAAAAATGATACAGCTTCAAGGCTACTGGAAATGTTTTGTGAACAAGCAAAGAGATTGTATGGGTCTTCCTTTATGGTTTACAACGTGCACGCATTGTTACATTTGCCTCGTGTTGCAATGACTCATGGGAGTTTAGACTCAGTGTCTGCCTACTGTTTCGAGAGTTACTTGGGGAAAATAAAACGCGCGGTTCGCTCCCCTTTGCATCCAATTGTTTCGGTCGTCAAATACGTGTATGAAAGCCAAGAAATTGATAGTGATAATATCAGACCAAACGATTCGGTTTTATGTACAACGCACCCGAATAATTATTACGTTGACATGGAGTATAAACTGTGTTATGAGGTCACATCATTGAAAAATAATTTAGTTACCGTTCGGGAATTCAAAGGGAAGTCATACTTTGATAAGCCAATTCCTTCTGACATTGTTGGTTGCTATCAAGTAAAGAATGATCAGTACAAGTATCGAACTAAGAAAGTGGAAGATATGGTCAAAACTCGAAGAGCTATCAGAATTGATTTAAATGTAATGGAGGGGATGGTCTCTCCAAATACTTCAGTTTTCATGGCTTTACTGCATAATGCTTTTGAAACCTATGAGTGACGGCTAACATCTCATGATCCTATTTCCTGCTTCAGTATGACAACTGAAAACTTGAAGCGAACGAGAAAGCCATCTAAACCTCGATGGGAGTCCGTGACCATGGAAAATAATAAAGAGGTAAGTTGTGGCAAATAAAACTAACTGTAGTGTCACTGATTTCACTCGTGATCTCACGGCTTTCACGTACGTTTATTTAGATGCGATTGATACAAAGGAACAGAGGAAAGTATTATACTAGATTAAAGACGGGGGAACATATCAATTATGAAATGCATTTTGTGAAATGAAAACAGTACAGGCCTTTCGTCGACGTTCCTTAGAATCAGTCGAAAATACAGTGCATCTATTAAGAAACAAACAAAATCAGTGAATATAGGCCTACATGTAAGACATGAAACGAGATATTGAAATGCGTACCTACATCAAGATGCTTCAATGCTCCAAATTATTTTTTATTTAGCCCACCACTCTACATATGATTAACATTGGTTTCTCTCACGCATGCATTTATGATACCGGATGCGTAGAGGTCGGGACGTTCCGACCCTTGTAAGGAAACAACACATGTGTGCCATTACATGTGTGGAGAAATAACTCATTTGAGTATGCACGTATCTCAGATCACTAAATTGTCGGATTATTATTAAGGCATGCGTGAATATTCTGAAATTCATGGTCGCTAATGCCATGCTGATGTCTGAAGATCGTATGAAGCATCTGTCCGAGTAACAGTCTCAAGTTTTTCTATAATTTCTGTTTTTAACTTTCGATCTGCCATTTATCAATGAATAATATTGGTCTATCGTGTTTTTGCGATTGTAGAAGCCGACTGCTGTCTTCGATTTTCGCATGGAGAAACCAAGAAGCTTGTTGGTCGTCCCCATTTCATGGATAGCAAATGACAAAGAGTGTTACTGGCCTTTGCCAGGATCAAATGACGAAAAGTAAGATAAAACATTTGAAGTCATGCTTAGTTTAGGAAACTTACCTATAAGTCATCATGTGAACTACGTACATTGGTCAATTTCTTTTTCAATCTCATTTCCTATAAGAGAGGCAATAGGGCCTTCATGATTTAAAAGAATTATGAGTTATATTCATAAAAACCAGTCACTGGCCAAGTAGCTTTTTGGTTATAATGAAACATTAATGCGCTTCCTTTCTGCTGATGATTCCAATCATATGTCTTTGTGCTCACCTTTACCGTTATGCAATTGAGCATCACACTCGTTTGGGATCACTTTGCAATTTTGAATTGCTCTTAGTTCGTCCGATTGTTTCTAAACTAACTAGAGAACATCTTGGATATCCCTACCTTTCAAGATAAACCTAACACCAGGTTTGCGTTTGCCTTCAACAGAAAATCAAATGCATGTCAATCCTTCGAATGAAATTTGCCTTAATTTATTGAAGGTATCTTCCAGAATGTTGTGATTCAACATTCTAAATTAGCATTTAATGTGCATGCCTACTTATTTTTTCAAAGCAAAATTGTTGATGAATCGAACAAATGCATCCAAATAATCCATATTACCATTTCCTTGTTGTAGACGAGTCTCTTCCCTTATCAAGCAGCATTCTGAACCGGGTCCAACTTGGACCAAACTACCGGGACGTTGTAAAGGTCATTTCAAAAATACATACGAGGGAGAAGCTTTCATTGAAATGCATCCATCGTCTACCGACAGTGAGGCTGATAGAATTGCATTGGTTACTTCCCAAGTTGAGGGATATCTGTCAAAAGATGATTCGGCACTTCGTCATGGAACAACATCAAAAGTTCTTTATGGTAAGATGTCCACAAATATACACTTTTACTTATGCAGGAATACATACCACTAATGCTCATCAAACCAGTAAACGTTTCCGGTAAAATATATACCGATAGCCTAAAGGCATGCGTTTTAGGAGTAAATCAACCATTTGGAGTGCCAGTAACCGAAGTTCAACATGTTTCGTAGGATGTCACCAAAGGCTTAAATTTTCATCAAGGTTTAGTGTATTTTCATAACAAATGATGCAATAATGCTTGGATAATGTAAATTCACCGCTGTGAGACTTGTGTTTTGTCGGCTGTGCATACAAGTAGACGAATCCTTGCCCAGTGGAGATAATTTATCACATTTTGAAAGATTGCCATTGCATTAATTGCACTAAACATTCAGATTATAGGCTTAGCGATTTTAATTACTACCCTTGTTTATCAAATCACACATGTAAGCAGGGATCGCAATTATCCGGTTTTTTTGCGAAATTAATCTAATGTAAATATTTCAAATTTATGCATTCAACCCCTGGTTTTTCCCGATTTTCCGGTTTTTTTCTTGGGTGAATTGCAATCCCTGCATGCAGGGCTCCCACTCCTGCACAAATTTTCAAATTCTGCGCAAATGCGCAAATTTTTAGGAAATTCCAATTTTCTGCGCAAATTCGACAATTTTGTTGTAAAAATGTTAAATTAATAATTAATATCGACATGGTATCCATGAAGTTGCTACCGTTGAAAATAAATTTTCTTTTTCATGCTAATGATATGGATGTGAATGGGACGAATTCATCGAATATATTTTTTCTAAGCATGCTTTTCTTTTACTTTTTCTGGATTATTATTGCTTCTTTCCCGAGACTTAAACAGAAGTAAACTTTTGTAAACATCCCGTATAATGATCATTCAGAAAGGAAGACGAGAAAATCTAACTTAATGTACATCAACTTAATTATTTCCCTTTAGCTGCAGACACATTATACCAATGACAAATCAGATACAAATCTAAAAAAGTTACGTCTTAAGATATTAGAGTTAGTAAGGGCATCCTTTGGAAACATTTAATTCAGCTGTTTCATTCAAGTTGCATTTAATCACTTATACTATCCTACTGTCAAATCTATTTTCATTAATTTGAAATTTACAACTTTTCGTAGAATCAACCAAATTTAATATTGTTAGTGACTGTCGCTTACATTGTTTCACAGTATCACTATTAACAATGTTATCGGGGAGGCGGTTCCAGTCATCGTCAGTCGTCGTTGTACACGTTTGATAGCTAGAATGTCTTAACTCCAGACTTGGATAGCATATTCGAGTTGGGGGGCGAATCAATGTATTGGAAGATGGACAAGCAATTCGGTGTCTCGAGAGACAAATGACCTGAGGATGGTAGACACAATTCGGTTAGCTCTCTGAACACAAGTCAGAATGTGCCGAGAGAATTTCAGGTCTTTCGGCATGAGAACTCCGTACACGTCCTTCACATAGCGGGAGTGATTCATATTTTTTCCACACATCGCCATAGAAATATATTTTCGTGTATAGTCTCTTTTCTATAAGGGCGATTGATTATAATGTGGTCATACGTACGTGGAACCACATTAATTTGCATAGTAGCCTACGGTTATAAAGTTTTAATAGAAATTTGAATCATGCAAAGTTTTGTTCAGCTTATGGATATACATGTACATGGTGTTACCAATATAGCTCAAACTTTGGTCTACATTGATATTTTAGAAATGCAATAAGATAATAACTTGAAGCAATTAAATTAATCACAAACACAAAGATGGCGACACAGGGGTCTAGGCACAAGAATTTCGAATTTTATCCCTGAAATCAAAAGCTGCGCAAAATTTAGCAGCCTGCGCAAATTTTCGCAAATTATGGAGTGGGAGCCCTGCCTGCATGTAAGGACAGTGTCGAACAGCTTCTGTAGCCGAGCCAGGCCAACATTACAGTAACAGCCATAACTGAAGTAAAAGTTCATGACTTGTACTTCACTCCATTTGTTATTTGGTTGTTCTGTGTGTTCTGGTAATAATACTATTTTCGCATGTCTGTTTTTAGATTATTGTCATTTATTGTTATAACTGCTTCTATATTCCATTATTCCGTTTTATGAGCAACCGATACACGTATATCTTATAACCTGTTAGATAAGTGTAGTCGAGCTATTTCACTTATTTACTACGTGTTTCTCTCTTAATTCCAATTTTTCTCTTCACGGGACAGCGACTCGTCCTCATCCATCCATCAGACTTTGACTAAAAAAAGTTGGAAGTATTTATACCGGTATATCAATTATCTATCAGTTTCCACATATTCGTGCGGCTAGTGAAGTTTTGTTATATTTAATCTAACGTGTAAATTTGTATTATTAGAAAGACGGCCAACAACAAACGAGACCTGTATACTAAAGTGCGTACATGTTAAGTAGTGAAAAGATAATGTAATCTCCAGAAATAGCGTCATTATCTTATGAGTATCGGAGCCTGAATACATCAGTCATGCAATATAATTGAAGGTTTTTTCATCGACAACAGTTTTCTTAAATTTTTACAGAGCCGCTAATGAAGTCGCCTAGGATGCAACTGAATCAACCATGGAATCAAGTATTGACTCGATTGGATAATTTAGAGCGTGCAGTTGACCAAAAGTTGGATAAGATCACTGACTTACTTCAAGCGAGACCCAATCATGCGACGGTGTCCAAACGAATGAACAGTATGGAGGCACAAGAAGTATTGGCTACCCTAGGTCTTCCCCTTCATGAACTGGATGAAGTAAGTCGAATCAGAAAATGGAATGCATTCATGAATCATTGTAACTAAAGTAATATTTTTGTTCTTAAAATATTATGCTAAATTAAAATGTTATTCTAAGTTTGGTATATTAACCAAACGTACTATACCGCTGAATTGACATGTCAAATATATGATGAGGCCGGGGTGGATATTCAGGTCGCTGAAGCGTTGTTACATTTTGTATTTTGATTGGCGGGAGCACAAGTAAAATATAAATGAAGAACTCGTTGACATACTTGACTGAAGAAATCTATCTATTTGTGATTCTTGATACTTGATGTGACATGACTACGGCTGTTAAACTTGAAACTATCCCATGGCTTTTAAAGCACCATCACTGCGTTTCCTTTGATCAATAGTGATTGAATTTTCATTAATTAGTAGGTATTGTATAGGCAGCAGCTAGCTGAGCACTTCTTTGAAGTAGATCCCTTAAATGTAGATCGAGGCTGGTTACGAATTCCGATCTTTATATGAACAGCTTATATAAGCCTCATATAGTGCTACAGCTTAACTATTTCACTAAAGTGTGATTTGGATAATGAGTAAAACGTTTCTTTCGAGATGACGTTGAGAGCATATTGATGTCTCAACATACTCACAGATATGCGGCATGTTATCATCGTGAATCTAGAGAAAATGCACAATTTAAATGCAATGAGTCAAATTTGACTCATTCGGTCGCTCTTGGGGTAGGCTCTATATCAATGGGACCAAATTCAAATGTCAAACTTTTCACATCAAAATATCGATAAACAACCTACTTTAGTGAAAGTCACGTAATATTGAAGTTATAGGATTCATAATCACTGAATTAATTAACTTTGAATTCATAGATGAGTCAAAATTGACTCACCGGCACTTCCAATGTTAACTGGGTAAATGACCAACAATATTATTATCATGTTACGAAAGCATAATATTTCAGACAATGTAATTAAGTGGTATCCATAGAAATACGCCTTCTACCTAATAGAAGTAAATTGATTGTAATAGAAATTATTCTCGGTGTTATCTTGATTTTTTACTGCACATTGCGTGTCTCTTGCTTTCAACTTAACGTATCTTACAGTACTTAGAATAAGGCAATTTTAAGCGGTTATAATGAAAGATCCCCCTACCAATTGGTTAATCGCTCACATAGCTATTATAAATTCAAATGAAAACTATTTCAACTTAAGAGTCGTAAAGGCTTATTAAGTCTCCCTATCCGTAATCACCCCTAACTGCGATTGTAAAAATATGGATTCTATTAACCATATATGAATGAAAGTTTGAGGAATTTGTAGATATTGATGACACAAAGTGGTCGTAGTATCAGCCTTGCTTTTAGTCATTAAGCAGTGGTAACGTTTTCACAAAACATGTGCCAAATCACCTACCAAATATCACTCGAATTCTCACACTAATTTCCCTCTAACACATGTAAAAATGATTATCAAAAATCCCCACTCATCGGTAATTAAGTGATTTCAATAGACTTATTTATTTCAGTTCAATTCGTTGGAAGAAAAGTTGATGGCGAAGCTGGAACGTGTGAGAATGAGAATAGCCATGGACGCCTTCATTCCGAAAGCGCTGAATTCACCACAAATCAATGAATCATCTCAGGTCCAACCGTTGTTGGTTACCCGCAAAGTGTGCCGACTCATTGCACCGGACGAGTTGATGCAGTTTTTCAGCCGAGACGACAAGGTATCTAAGTGGAAATTCTCGAAGCGATGTTTTTCAGCATCTTTCCCGAAACTTTATCAAGTTCTGATATCCGTAATATGTGCAAACGTAGCTGGAAATTATGATCTAGCGGTGTCATGTTTTGGGAGGCATCTCTCGAAATGTTCTGATCGAAAAACGTCAAAAGAACGAGTGTCACAACTGAATCGAACCGAAATGTCGCCAGAACGTCTTTATGTCTCCGAAACGTCTTCAGATGATGACACCGATGTACTGCCTGACTCCGATGAACAGAATGAAGAATCTCAGAAATTGTGTTAGTTCATGAACTTCAAGAAGGACTCTGGAATTTTATGCAGAATGTGCTTCACTTGCGGGTATGCTAGTGCTTTTTTAGACGTCACGATGTAACCTAGTAATTCTTTTTGCAAAAGTTACTTGCAATTTTATAAGTTGTGTTGATAGTACTTTGGTAAAAAACTTCATTCATTTGCGGTGATGCTACAGTTGTCTTACGCGGTATGATATAGGAACATTTTGTTTCTTATATACACACCTTTGTCATTTTGTCGCTCTCGTTCATATATCAACATAGTAATTCTTTTTGTAAAAGTTGTTTACAATTTTATAAGCTTTGTTGATAGTATTTTGGTACAAAACTTCAATCATTTGCACTCACACATTACAGCATTGTATGCGAAATTTGTAATTCTTGCCAAAACGGATAAATAAACATGTCACTCGTCATTTCAAACGCCACTCAACAGTTATGTTTCTATGTTTAAATGTGGTATTATTCGCACGTGTGCTAATGCATGCTATCATGTTTTGGGTATGAAAGTCAATGACAAGTAAGTTGTTTCGTGTGCCATTTGTAGGATGATGATTATACTTCATTTGATAGGTTAACATTTGAAATTGAATATGCAATTTTTTATCCTGTTTTGAAATCTCATTTATCAAAGAAAAACTTTGTGCACGATTCATCAAGCACAAAAATATGATAATCTTCTCATTGATGTTCATACCTAAAACGGCTACCTTAGAAAAACATGCAGCTTCACACATAAGACTGCCAATAATAGTAACATTGCTATTGCCCAGTTATTGTTAACATATTCCCACTTTGGCAAGTTTGCAAGCTTATCAGACCAGTTGATAATCATTGTGTCCTTGTTATTTGTTCAAAGCACGTTAATTGATGGTATGATTGTTTGTCAATTTGACGTCTCTGGTGCTCAACAGATATCTCGTGTAAAGTTATTGGTTTTTTTTGATATTTTACAAGCAAGTGGGATAGTTTCGTGAGACGGCCACTTAGCATAATGGTTTTTAATGAAGTTGCCGATTATACCAGTCTTTGTTTTGGAAAGCGCTAGAGATTTGTAGTCTATTCGTTCAGTTGATCCGTATTTAGCTCGTTCAGGGCCCGCTTTTCCTAATTAATTTGTCCGTTCGTTACCCGTCCACGATCTTAAACATATCCGTTAGAATCCACAATCAGTCCGTATTTAGTCCGTCAGAATCCATAATTAGTCCGTTAGAATCCGTATTCAGTCCGTCAGAATCCATGAATAGTCCGTTAGAATCCGTATTTAGTCCGTCAGGATCCGTAATTAGTCCGTCGGAATCCGTAATTAGTCCGTTGCTTATCCGTGGTAGGTACGTCCAGACTCGTCGCATCTCATGTCCGTCAATTGTCCGTCAGATTATTATAATACGGACAAATGATGTCCGCTATTGTTCCTTCGAAGTCCGCTCTAATGCCGTAAATAACCCGTTCTTTGGCTTTTCATTTCCGCCCTATGTCCTTGTGATGTCCTCGGCGGACAAAATTTGTCCACCGTTTGCTGTCCGTTAACTGACCGCGAACGGACACCAGAAAGATATTCAGCGGACTTCCGCCGGATGACTTTTTGCTCGGCGGGAATATTAATGTCATCAATTTACGAGAAGGTATTCAAAAAGCTAATGTAATAAACACGATCTATAAATTGTTGTGAAATCACAAGAGATCACACGGCAAATAATTGACAAGGTGCGTTTTTTAGCTCAACACTGCTGACCTAAATTATCCCGAGAATTCACCACTGCATTGCAAGTTTTTTTTGAAAAAAGAATTTCTTATTTTATTTGGGATAAAGTATGTTGAGCCCAAGCCACAGAGTAGGGATATATAGGTAGAGTGTCTACTCAAAAAAGTATCTGTATACAGTGAAAATTTTTCTATGAAAAGATTAACTTTTTTGCGGAGATTAAGTTCCCGTGGTCCAAAAAAGTTATTTGAGCAGTTTTAAAAAGTCAAAATTTTGAAAATTTAAATACTACCGAGATGACGCACCTTTGTAAGTAGTAAGAAACAAGTTGGATATCAAAAGGAATCAATATTTGCTAACAAGCATCTTAACTAAGTGTAAATTCAGCTAACTTGCGAGGGAATTCCATGAGCCGCATTATAATGGAAGTCCTCGATATCATTCGTGCTTTCTTGGCTGAAATCTCAAGTTTTTAATTGAAATTTCACCGGCATGAGTTTATGATTCACTAAATTTATATGTTTAATTTCTTGAAATTGAATAGTGATATGGAACCATGCATTTACATCTTTTTAAGTCAATTGAAGCCATTGTCTTTGATTATGTTATTTTGCTCTAGCAATGACAGGTTGCACACGATATGATCACGCTTAAAAATACTCTTGAGGTTGAGCATGAAAGCAATATCAGTCCGCCGAGTTGCTAATTCAACAAACATTACCTCTCCAAGGCTGTCATGACACTGAGAGTCTGTAATATAATATCATTTCCTTGTAAATTATGCTATCATGATCAGTCAATCCCGTTGTGATTTCTGCAAAACTGCAAAAATTTTCATATCTCACTTTTGGTGACAATACCACCTCTAGTCCCCTTGAGTTCATTTAATACCGTAAAACGGGGTAATTTTGAACACTTTGCACTAAATGATGTTTTTGCTATCTGTTTTCTTCATTGGCATTCGGCAGTGTCTTCTAACTGTGTCAATCAATGACAGATTCTTGTAGCGTGTGAACAATAGCTTATTCGACGATTCTACTTGGAATGCAAGAAAGACGATATCGATTTTCAAGCGCGCACGTGTGTCAGAACTTAGTGCAGTCATAGAAATAGATTGTTTATCTAAAGCTGACTAGAAAGGAAATTGACTCAAGGTCGCGGCACATTCGGGGGAACTAAGTTGGGGCATGAATCACCAATGAAAAGCTTAGAATTGCACATGTGACTGATTCTAATCCAATGATGCAGCCGTTGACAAGTGTATCTAAGTGAAAATGCGTGCGATTTTTGTGCCACTATTGTGTATTGCATGAAGCTTCATTTCCATTCTAGAGATTTTATTGTTATCAATTTCTATGAGTGCAGTCGACGCAGGCTTTATATTCATTCTACGACTGAAATCCGACAGTAGCGACGATGCCGAGGTCCTACACACGTGGACATAACAAACGAACATACGGAAACTTCACTGAAGATGATCTTTTACTTGCTGTTGACGCTGTGAAATCGGGAATGTCTTTGCGATGTGCAGCCAATCAATTCCACATCAACCTGAGCACCCTATACTATAACCTGAATCTAACCGTCATACGAAAACCAGGAAGACCACCAGTGTTATCAGATGAAGAAACAGTTATCCGCGACACTATAAAACAAGTTACAGAATGGGGCTACGGCTTCTGTCGCAAGACTGTGGCCCTCCTCATAAAAGGATACCTAGACCAACAAGGACGCATCGAGTCTCGATTCAAAGACAATTTACCCGGCGAAGACTTCGTTGTGTCATTCATGAAGAGAAACAAAATGGTGTACAGAAAACCTGGGAACATCAAAAAAGCCCGGTTTTCTGTTAGTGCTCAAGATATTGAATCTTTCTTCCGTGAGATGGAAGCAGCAGGAGCTGATCAGATTTCATCTACAAACATCTATAACTTCGATGAAACCGCGCTATCCGACGATCCTGGTGCCTGCAATGTGGTAGTTCTTCGTGGTGCTAGAAGAGTGGAGGTTGTGAAAGAACACAGCAAGGTGAATATCGCCATCATGGTATGCAGCTCAGCTGAAGGAGAGTTGCTGCCTCCACATGTGTTTTACAAAGCTACCGACCTTTACAAAGGTAGGACTGTTTGCGGTCCTTCTGGAGCTCAATACAGTATCTCGAAATCCTGATGGTTCGATGTGGACATATTCGAGAAATGGTTCCGGGACGTCTTCCTGGAAGTGGTTCGATCAAAGCCGGGGCGGAAGATTCTTATTGGTGACAATCTGGCATCGCATTTTTCCGTTAGCGTCGTTCGAATGGCACGAGAAAACGACATTCTCTTTGTGGCTCTCCCTCCGAACACGACTCATATAATGCAACCACTGGATGTATCCGTCTTCAGACCGTTTAAAAGAGTATGGGCAACCATCTTGGACAACTTCAGGAAAGAGTCTCGATCAAAGGGTGCACTTCCAAAGGTGAACTTCCCGGTAATGCTTCATCAACTGTATCAGGAAGTAAAGAAGACCATAGACATCAACCTCAAATCTGGATTCAGAGCAACGGGTCTGTCTCCATTCAATCCTTCTGAACCCTTGAAACACCTTCCAGATGCATCCTCCAATAAAAGTGAGATCGGGCGTTCTCTTGATGGAGCGCTTGTTCAGATGCTTCGTGACCATCGAGGAATAACGGACAAAGTGAGGACGTCAAGAGGAAGAAAAGTAGTGCCCGGGCGCCCGATTTCTGAAGAATCTCTCACAACAGGAACAGCTCCAGGAACCAGCTCGTTAGAGCCGAGTACCTCAACTGCCGGAGCAGCCTCGTCATCGGGATCAGACGATAACTGCAGAAACCGCTTATTCCGGACCTGATTGGGTGCGGTGCGTAGACTGTCTGCAATGGTATTGTGGATTCTGCAACGATGGGACGACGGATCCATTCTACAAATGTGACTTCTGTGAATAGTCAAAATCATCAACTTGCAACTGCTAAGTGTTATTCTTTACTTAGTATATTGTTTTTGTTGTTTAGTTACGGAATAGTAAATTAAAAGAACTCGTTATGATCCAAATATAGCATTGCATTGTATATGAAAAAATGTGTCTGTTCAAAGGTACCCCGTTTTTGGAAAAAATGTTATCTATTAAGTAACATTATCGACTTTTCATACTAGCAATAGTTAAGCTCTATAAACTGTCTAGATTGTGTAAAATACCAATTCTGCAGTTCATGGGTAGAAAACTTAGGGATCCGAATGATAAAAAATTTTAATCATGTATTTAACTGAAAAAAGCGTTCAAAGTTACCCCGTTTTACGGTAATATAGAAAGTGTGTACACACTGGTGATTTAATACATGCGGAGGTGCCACTCTACCTAATATACTTACTCTATGGCCCAAGCACTAACCAGATGAAGGCCTAGCTCTTTTCCTCCTCCTAAATTCAAGGAGCTTTACTAGTAGCCTCGTTGGAAAAACTGTTGTATTCGGCATCTATTTATGTATTGGAGTGTGATGGTAAAATATATCTACGATCTTGTAGCAGTTTTACGATATCACTACTTCTTTCCCCTCCGATTTCAGCAGCATATCATACGAGAGCTCAGAAGACGCTCGGTCAGTTCGTGATTCGTTTTTATTCTCAAATATTTGCTAATTGAGTAACTACGATTTGAAAATTGGGTGATTGTCATGCTTTGAAAGGATACTGATAAAAACACGGTCACAGCATGCATGACAATAGACATATCAAGGAAACTGCACTGTTAGGCAAAATGGTCCGTATTAAAGGTATGAAAGGGTCCAAAATTTAGCTGACAAGTAAAGGTCCGAAATAACAAATACGGTTCGTATTCTTGATGGGTACCTTTTTGAGGTACGAAAGACAAAACGGGCCCGATGAGCTTATGACAATGGCGTCGTGTGCTCCCAGACAATAGGCCTTCGCTGAACATTGTAGCCCTATCTCTATACCAGACTATTTTTATGTTACAACATTAATTTTCATAAAAGATTAATTTTAACTAACAATTTTCCAAACATTTTTAAGGCCAAGTGAGTGTGTACTTGAGAAGTTGATTACTCATGTCGCTTCACCGCTTTACTCAAGGAGCTGAGATTTATACCCCTCTGTCCAGAACAAATTTCCTCGAGAAAAAGGAGGCTAGGCCATCAAAAGAGTTTCTTCCATTTCTCACGGCCGGTTAGCTACTCACGTGTTTGAAATTTTGATGCATTAAAATGTCTTGTATATTCCTTATTTCGTTCTCTGTGAGTGATGTCAATATCTATATATCAGGTATTGGCCTACCTTGCTTGACGACTGTCATGTTTTCAGCATATTCCCTTCGGATGAAAGGCGTGGCTATGAGCTCATCTACAGTACTAAACATATCTTCACAGTTCATCAATCACGTAAAATCCTACCGACGGAATCCTAATGAATCCGATGTACGAGTCAGATGCATTACTCTGCACTCATTGGCTAACGCTCATCATCATGTGCAGTCGTTGTCTGAGCGTCATCATCTGCTATCGCTGACGGTGTGGCCTCTCTCACAAGAAAAGAAGACAGGAATAATTTTGTTGCGCTTCCCTATCTGTATTTAGGTACCGCGCCTCGATCAAGAATTGCGCAGAATTTCATTGCAAAAATTGGAAAAGACAACGCATTATGTGCATCGGGTAAGCCAATATCGGCGCGGGCGTGTCTCACAGCATTTCTCTGCGCGTGCAGAGAAATGGCACACATTGGTAATGTATGCCATTTCTCTCATCAAAACATAATACAAATTTTTCTCTGATGTTGTTTTTGATAGTCTGCAGCTATTCCTGTTAAAGCTATCTTATATTGAAGTGCCCCTATATTCTACTTATTACGGCCCTCAATAGTAGTGTTAAAAATATTCATGAAAAACATTTCCAATGGGTCATCATAGTACATGTATGCATGAATGAATCGAAAATTGATCTCTATGCACAGAGGACATGCAAGTACCAATAATCTACATCAAATCATCAGATTCAATCAAAAAGCGCATTTCTTCATCACAGGGTTTGTCTTCCTGTTTTTCTCTACAATTTGCAACAAGAACTGTCTCTGTATTTCATCCTTTGTGATGGTTTTTGCAAAGTTTTCCATGAGTTTCACAGAACGCTCTGCAGGATCGTTGACAACCTGCAGCTGTCCCACAAGCTTGGCCATGACTTGAAAATTGGCATCATTATGCCAATCGAAGCTGGTCGGGAAAGCCACAGGTGTTCTCCTTCTCCTCCCATTTTCATAAGTTGAAACAACAGCCATGATCGGCCATTGATGAAGTCAGACAATCTATTATCCACTCCAATAACAGGTTCTTGTGGAAACTGTGGCTTCTCCGAAGAAAAGTATTTCGGAAACTGAAATAGTTTTCCTGCAGCCTCCTCTTTGTCAGTGTCAGATATTTTGTTACAAAATAGTCCGAACACTGACAGTTCCGGTGTAAGGTACCACCGATGGCGATCCATGACAGTCAGAGCGGCTGTCGAAACTTGTGAATCACTGAAGTAATATCTTTGCATGTCCGAGTACAATTGCAGATCATAGAACAATTCTTCAGGAGCTGAATTGGCTCTGAGCCATGGCAGTACGTAAAAAAGACAAATGAATTTCATTGCCCGAGTGAGCTTTTCAATTTTCTCACTATCGTAATTCATTTGGCCTGAAAACATCAACATTTTCCCATAATACAAGATGCAAGACATCCAGCGGGCATGATGATGCGGCCCAGGCTTCCGCAGGGGTGATGTCAATGCTCCACCGAGAAGAACGATTGCCACTTGAAACCGAATCAGTATTTATTTGACATTTCTTTTTTCGAGCATTACTATATCTACGAATATATGTCATTCATTTCGATACACAATGCAGCTTCTTTTGTGATTTGATGGCTTCTAATGTAAATGAATGTTTATGTTTATTGTCAGTGGTTAGTGACATAGATTATTACAAAGTACATACCGGTATACACTGTAAACTGTCACCTCCTAAAATCGAAGAAATCTGCATCCTAAAGCGCGACACACTAGAATTTTAGGAGGTTGCGTGAAATAGAATGCTGACATACTAAAGAGAACAATAACACTAGTGCGCTAGCCTCCTAAAACGCTTTGCTTTAGGATTTTTTATTAGTTACGAATAGTGTCTCGCTTCAGTGAGTGATTTAGGAGGTGCTGGTTTAGAGTGTAGTTGCAATGATAATGTTAATGACAATGATGATGATTATCTATTATAGTGATAATTAATACATCTTTCATGTAGTTAACATCCTGATATGTTGTTATTTTGCAAGTGTAAGCTTAGGCCTATTTAGATTCTTCGCGGCAGATAGCACTTACCTGAGCGACTTCAGTTCATGAAGACATTTGTCTCGTCTGATTTGCAGTCATCCATCAAGTTCCAATATCTTACGCCTTCACTGATCGATGTTCTCCCAAGCCTTCTGGCATGCTCTGAAATCCGAATTTTCAGGTCCCGTTGATGTTCCAAACAGAGACGTGCATATGCTTTTCAAAATAAGTTCCAACACCTGATGCCTTCATGCCAGCCACAATACATTGTTTTTCAACAACCTTTGCAATATGGTGGCTAGATGGTAGTCAAAAGGTCAAAAGTTCGAATCCGACCCGTCGACAGTTTTGCTGAGAAAATTGTTGTATAAGAATTGTTTATGATTTTTATGATTCGTGGTATACCACATCATTAGTAAGGTATATTTCTTGGCTGTTCAACGTTTCCAACAACCTACCTACAGCGGCCTGCAACATTCTCGACGGCTTACAACTCAGAGAGAGATGCCAGACCTACTGTGTGGACAGTTGTAATTAAAACATCGTTTATCATTTACCTACTCTATTAAAAGCTGGCTGATAAAGTTCGGAAAGGTAAATTCGTGTAATATACATATCAGTAATCCGACAAACACTTACCTGATAAAAAACAAGAATGATACCAAGCAATCCGATAATACAAGAAACGGGCAGCTGTCTAGAAAATGAATTGTTAAAAGTGTATTAATTTAATATTTCAAATCATTACACATTTCAACAAAATCCAAGCTGTAAACTGTAAAAAATCTGTAACGAAGAAATGCGCTTTTTGATTGAATCTGATGATTTGATATAGCTTATTGGTACTTGCATCTCCTCTGCGCATAGAGATCAACTTTCGATTCATTCATGCATACATGTACTTTGATCACCCATTGGAATTGTTTTTCGTGAATATTTTGAACACTACTATTAAGGGCCGTAATAAGTAGAATATAGGGGCACTTCAATATAAGATAGCTTTAAACGGAATGGCTGCAGACTATCAAAAACAACATTAGAGAAAAATTTGTATTATGTTTTGATGAGAGAAATGGTATACATTGCCAATTCAGTATTTTGACATAGATATCGAATACATAAAAAATGGCAAAAATGCCAAAAATGACGAAAAAAAGAAAACTTTGGACCTGTTGCGCCACCTATAAATCTAAATATTTTTCAAAAAAAATTTACGTGTCATCATTGTGGACATAAAGGAACACTTAAAGCCCTTCGCCCATAGAGATGTCAAAATTTCGATTTTTTTTAATCACCCACCCTATTGTGCAAAGTTTCAGTGACTGTTATCAACCGGATCACACAGCAAAGAGACACAGACGATATCAAGTTCTACAGAGAAGTTTGTGAACGTTTTTTCGTGCGCCTGCTAACTTTTTTAAAATAATCGGAGGGCCCAACATTATCGAGAAAACTTTTGCGCAATGATCTGAATTCTTCGAACCTGAAGGAATCGTGGCGATCGGAGCATTTTAAAGGAATTCAGAGCAATCCGCATGCGGCGCACGACTATTTTTCCTATCTCCGCAAGGTTTTTTTTGCCCACTTATTAAGTTCCTGCATGTGCCATCTGTTTGAATCAGTTTGCACTTCTAGCAAAGTGATGCGATTAAACAATCTAATTCTGTGGATAAATTCCTCGATGGTATTTATTGCTCGATGACAGTCATTTATAGTGCGTCGAGCAAAAATGAAAGATATCATTCGCCACACTGGGAGAGGGCCCTGAGCGCCCCCCCCCCAACCCTCCTACCGGAAATTCTATCTAGCTCCTGAACGAAAGAAGATGCGAGCTCAATACTTTCATCACAATGAAATTTAATTTCAAAAATTTGAATGGCCGACAGATTTGTCGAATTTTGCACTGATTTCGTTTAAATGTTTTCAGGCATCGTTATTGATATTAAAACTATTCGACTTTAGAGAAGAATGTGCTCTCGTGTCATTTTGAACAGAAAACGATGATTTACTTAAAGATTCTATTTAGACTTCGACGTCTTGAATTCAAAATTGTAAAATTATGTAGGTAATTTGTGAACCGTAGCAAAAATATCATCTTCTTCACTTCACATTTGACCTCCACAATGACCTTGAATATCAAAACAATGATAACATTCTGAGTCGTCATGATGAGACCTTTCTTTTGGTGCCTTTTGTCTTGAATTTGGACCTTTAGTTTCGGGAATAAGCAGCGGAGCGCGTTTGTTAAAACACCCCAGTGAAGAGAGGGTTAAATCAGTGAGACTAGAATGTACAGCCTATCTAGGTCAGTGATGCTATGTATGCAGAGCTCTACACTGTAAACTGTAGACAGCCAAAAATTAGACAAAATAACAGCCATAATGATCAGGCATTTGCAACAGATAGCATCATGAGACAATGAACAACCAAAAGTGGCTGTTCAGAGCAGACAAGATGAGACAATTATTCGCCAAAATATCAGACAATGCTGTCTACTTTTCTAGAAATATTGTCTCTCAAACTCAGTGTTTAAATGTGATCAAACTATTCAACATCAGCTAATGGCAACTAGTCAATCCTAACCACATAGGCTCTAACTCTGCTTCACTCATTCACACTCGCATTATGAACAACTCTGATACTTTATAAGTCCGTTGTGTCAATGTCAACTTTAGGGAAGTACATAGACCCTTAAAAGCTGTGAAAAAACAGAATTAAAAGATGGCATCAATATGTCAAATATCCAGATCTGTTATTGCCATGCCTCAAGGTGTATTTAAAGAACCCTATTTACTTTCAACATTGTATATTCTATAATTGAAAATTATCAAGGATGCCATCCAATTTCAATAAAAGTGTATATATTAGTCATAAGTAGTATGATAAGTAGTAAACCCAATAATGTAAATTAGTTCGTGCGATGAGACAAAAATTGTCTGACAAGCAGAAAATTTGTCTGATAATACGCAGTAAGTGCCAAAATACTGATGTGGCTCACAAATTGTCCGATAAGTGGCTGTTTACTACGGAGGTTTACCACAGTCGACATTTGTCGACCATACAAAATCAAGCATAAATTATCGAACTAACGCTTGCGGGAACGGTATTTTGGACGTAAAGAGTCTATAACTTTAACCGATGAAAACGGGAACTACCTTAAATAGTTCTAAAAAAATAGTGCGTAAAAATGTAAAAAATGAAAATTATAATGCACTGTTACACGGAGGATTTTTAAAAGCGAAAATAGTTAGGAATTTGAAATAAACGCCTAATTTATATTCACAGAGACTTGATTTTCATATTCCTACACTAATCTTCATAGATATATATCATTTTCCACAAAATATTCGTGATTTTCAGCATGGTCGACAAATGTCGACTGTGGTAAATAACGGGTCAAAACCATTATCTTCGAAATTTCATGCAGGAATGCATCAGAAACCCTCGAGAAATATACTGGGACATTTTCAAAATGAAGCCGCTTCTCCTGGCAATTACGGATCGTTACAAAGAGCACTGATATTGCTTAAACATTCCCATTGCTAGCCTATGGAAGCCGCCATTGTTAAGGTGCCGCTGACATGACGTCATCATGTCCATGATGTATTGTTGTTTTCAATATCCCAGTCCATTCCAATCCTTTACAGGATGATTTTCGGAACATCAGATATTGTCTAAGTATGATAAAATATATTTTTCAGAATAGTCAGTCAAAGAAGAAATCTCAATACCTCAGGCAAGGTTTACAAATTAAAAATTTACAAAACAATTAATAATGAAACTTTTATTGTATTAACATAGCAACAGTTAGGACATACACAATATACAACTGGATAGTGGAAAAAATTCATTCACATCGGATAAGAGCATGCATGCAGCTGATCCAATTCTACGATGCGCTGAAATAAATAACTAGATAAAAGTAAACATTCACAGAAAAATTGGATAAAAAATGTCTGGCCCTCTAAGTTTCTTCAGTGAATACTTCCTTAAGTTTAAGAAAGCAGTTCCAAAGTCTTTTAAAGGACCCCAAGCTGCATTACTTATGAAAATAGCAGTTTCGCCGTCGTCGTGGACAGTCTAGCAAGGTTTTCGTCTGGTCTAACAAATTACTCAACGCATGTAGAGAACATATTTTCACAACTTCATCAAAATTCAGATCAAAAGTTTTTGAAAAATATATAACAATTTTCAATACTAATAATTACAATAATGTTTATCATCTCACATGAAAGCAAAATATCGACAGGACGAAACATAAATATAGGAAGATGGTGTCTGCCTCGCTACATTTGTTTAAATAAAATTTGGATATGTAAAGACAAAGGAGAGAAGGTAAGGTATACCAAAAGATTGTGCTCTTACGTTTTCCATAAATATATTGGAATACATTTCTGGGCCGCCTTAAAAAAATAGTGATGAACTTTGACATATGATACTGTGAAGAGACCATGTCAACGTTTAAAAGCTTCTTATCGAACAATGTTTGCAACAATATTTCAGCAGTCCGCAAGTGCATATCGAGAGGCACTGATAGTGGAAGTCTCCTTATAGAATTCAGAGGCTACATACCTTTAACACTGAACATTGTTTTGTCAGCACTTGGTTGTCGATGAGAATCTCCTCCCAAACGTAGCGGCTTTTCGATAGGAAATATCGTCTTGTATCCGCATCTAAAATTGAGATAAACAACATATCAACATAGGGTTACTACACGATACAGCTTCATTTTTTGCACAGGCACACGCAATTTGGGAACCTCCACTAACGTATTATAAAGCATGCAATTGACGAATTAGTAATTATTTAAAAGTAGGCTACACTCAAACTCAGCAAACGTTAAACCCTCCCTCTGCAGTTCAGAGACGAAAATCTCATCTCTCGAACTTTGAGATGACAACTCTTACCCTCGCCGCTTGCTGCAAGGTTGGGAAAAAACTTGGGGTCAAAACCCAAAACCCAAGTTTAAATAAATGA